>VDFB02000003.1:759684357-760083044 GCA_007258455.2 Sequoia sempervirens
CAATTATTTACGTGCATGTAAAATAGGAAAACAAGATAGATTAATTGCCTTCTCAAATTTCATGTTGCATGCTTTGGAGGGAAAATCTCTAATAAGTTTGAGTTTTTGATAGAGCTTGAGTCTTTCTAGGGTTTCATCTTTTTAGTCTTTTCCACCTATTTACAAGTTTCAAAAAGCGACTATCAAAGGTTCCAATACTGTGGAGTTCCATGCAAAGCAGATCGCGAGTTCAAGTATCAGTATTCTGAATGACAAGGAAGAGTTCAAGATTTCACAGCATCTCAAAGGTCATCTATGCCATCCTCAAAGACTTCATCATAAGACATTTCAAAAGTCTAGAAAGGTTCAAACTTTCAGAGAATGCTCATCACAGATAGCTTCCTGGTTGAACTTTCTGGTCTTGATCCTGAGCTATACCGAAATCTTATGCATCTAAGGCATTTATGGTAGACATAATAGGGAAATGTTTGATAAGGATAATCTTGAGTTTGACTAGATCTTACATCTTGGAACCAAATATATAGAACAAGCATGTTGATTATGAGCTTTCCAGGCACTCAGGTTATTGTACTGTGAATATTTACAGCAAAAGAAACCATGCTTGGCACAAGAAGGCAGCAATGAGTTTCTTGCTCTAAAGAGTAAAAATGAAGATCAGAAGCTTGCATGACACTTCGATAAAGGGACATATGGATGTTTATATGTAGCTAAAGTTCTCTTTTGATAGGGTGCAGGTAAGATATCAATTTAAGAGCAAAAAAAGATAGTTTCAGTCCATAAAGATCAGATCAAGGCATTAACGCTAAAAGGAGACAGGCTACAATGGATGCTGCTCACTTGGCCAACATTAATGTGTTGTAGCTTATGAATGAACTAGGTGTTGCAGCCATTGCTTATGGTTTGAATACCGAGACATACTTTTCATTCACAGACCTAATGTTATCATTGTTTTTGATGTTGGAAGAGGCACGTTTGGTGTTTCTGTTATTACTCATCTGGAGGGTGAAGGTTTTGATACTACAATACTCAATCATTGCATCAAGAAATTCAAAAGGAGAAATAAAAACGAGTCTGATCAGCGGCTGTCTCTTTGATCTGTGATCAAGATAAGGAAATTTAGAAGTTTGTTCCTCGGGAGTTTAGTGCTGTGGGAAGCAGAGATCTTATTAATGCAAAGCCAAGTTTAGTAAAGAGGGCAGTGATCATGTCTTAAATGACAGTCACATTACATTACATAGAAGGCACCTCAAAGACACTCACTAAAGATCTTTCAAGGGCACACTCCAAGAGAGACAAAGATGATAACATTTTGCAAAAAAAGTTTTCTGTAGGTAATATTGGATTAGCATGGAATGACAACAGTGGCAAGATTGTTAAAAAGCATTATTAAGAGCAGTACATTTGGCGCCCTCAAATTACATGTTACGCTTTGATCTTGGGGTTGCAATGTAGAAGTTTTCAACTTCTAACACTTCTAAAGCAAAAAACGTACTGCTGATGAGGTTCATCAAGGAGTGTCAGAATTAATGAATGCACCCCATGTGTTCAGCCAACTGTCAGCTGGGGCAAGCCCTCATACACATGGCTTTGATGAGAAGAAGATAGAGATGGCATGCCTACGACTGTAAACATTTGCTCGATGCTGCCAAAGTTCATAGAAAAGCAGCAGAACGTGAAGAGCAGCAAAGCCGTCAAAAGCTGGGAGTAGCACGCCAACTAGTCTTGGCTGATGAAGCAAAATGAAAAGCTAATGAAGAACGAAGGATTCAGATGGTGTGGAAAAACCAGTACAAGAGATCAGAGCGGCTGTGGCAGAGCTGTTGTGGCAAACCTCAGGAAAAGCAGCGTTCAGGAATCTGGCTTTAATTTGAGTCTGATGCAACAAAAGGAGCAGTTTGAGATTCATGATCATTTAAGCATTCAATTCAATGAATGATCTCCTACGAACAGTTGATGAGGTCACAGGCACAGCCACGCTCCAACTGCTATAAGGAGGGGTCTGAGTTCATTTTGATGTTGTAGGTGTTGTGGCCACGGTTTTGATGTGCTATATGGATCAGAATGGTGGTTCAGGCGTGAAGGAGGAGGATTATACTAATGTTGTGCATGGAGCTTTTGTGATTTATACTTTGACAATCATGAGCCTCTCCTTTCTCCACGCGATGCATATGCAAATTTCATAGAAGTTTACCCTAAGTATGAGGAGTCTCTACGTGCAGATGATATTAGAGGCAGTTAATATGACCAATTAAGGAGGAATGATCTTGTTTGCATGTTTTGTCTTGACATGGGATTGTTTTCTCACCTTCAGTAACAACAAAAGATGCAGATCTCATAGCAGTAGTGAAGAATAAATCTGAGCAAACAAATATAAAAGGGGATTGTCACAATAAAATGACAATAGAATGGCAATGAGACAGCCTCAGAAACAGGGGAGCTTACAGTTATGGCCTTTCACAAGTTTGTGTCTACAATAGTTGAGGCTGGTAATGAGCAGCTTGTTACAGTTTTTGATTCAATATCAGGATAGTCATAAATAAGAAAGGGGCAACATAGTGAGTGTGACAGTCAGCCACACAGAAATCAGAGCCATAATCATGCATGAATACAGGGGCAGAATTTTATGCTTCATCATGAAAACATTTAAATGACTGTAATGACAGTTAAGGGGGATGAGTAAGAGGATAAGTTTTTTTTTTAAATGCGAAGAGGACAATATTCACAAAATCAAAGGGCAGTCATCTTGAAATACTAATGAAGGACAGTCTAGCATGAGGAGTATCATTAGGTGGGCAGATCTATGTTTCCAGGTTTTGTACAAGGTGGCAAATCTCACAATACAATGCAAGTGACAGTGAAAATAAATGAGGAATGAAAGTCATTCTGAGGTTCCAACAGGAGTTTCACTTCAATGAAAGGAGAGTGGGCAGTCATGGAATGATAGTGTGCCATCTTCAATGGACATACATGCAATAAAGAAGCTTCATGAAGACAACAAAGAAAGAGGCTTTCAAAAGTAAGGAGCAGTCACTGTGTTTTAATGAATAGGGGCAGCCTATTGACAAAGAAAACATTGAAGACTCACTTTTACAAACAACTCTTTACATCATACAAGAGTATCACGAGTTTTCACAAATTAGGTGTTCAGGACAGTTTTCAAGCACTTTCAGACAGTTTAGGCCTGTTTTAAAAGCCCACATGATTATAGTTGAAGTTAAGAGGAGTTTAAAGCCTAAAATCATGCAAAAGGATCAGTTTAGAGCCCTTAAATTAAGGTTTTTTGACCTTACACGCCCAGCTCTTTCAACATCATGCAAAGTATCAGTTAGGGGCCTAAAAGGAGGGAATTTTGGAGCAGACATAGCAGTTCCAGTTCAGTTCAGGATCCCACATGGGTTGACCATCACTCAAAGGGAGTTTTGATCATTTAATCACCCAGTTTGCTCAAGTTTTAAGGCCTCTTTTGTATAATTTTCAAGCTTTCACGACTAAAGAAGAATCTTTCACATGCATAGATCAAGGAGATCATCTTCTTCAACAAAGTCATGCAAGGGAGATGACTGAAGCATTCATTCCAGTCAACTGAAGATCATTTCAGGGTTCCTTTCAACATATAATGTAAACTCCAATCATTCTTTGGGTTGGTTCTTTGATTCTTCTTCTCATTCTAAGTTGAGAAATATTATTGTAACACAATTTTCTAAGTAATTCTCAGTTTATTTTCATGTAGCAGCAACTTTTTCTTTGAAATCAATAAAGAAAAGAGTTATTGGTCTTATTTGGAGCTTTCATTTTGCATTGTGGATGTATGTTCTTGCAGATTTTCATTGTGGTTCATGTGAAACACGATGAAAATCTGTAATGTATTTTGAATGTTTGACATATTAAATCAGGTCATATTCTATGTCAAACCAATTTTGAGCAAAACTTGATGTGTAAACTCATTTTACCGTCAAAACAAAACTGAAAATTGAAACCATCATGTGAACACTTATGATTTTATGCAAAATATGAATTGTGAACATCATAACCAGCAACTTTTGATTCAAAGTTATAAGTCAAGGCTTTAATTTTTCATTCCAAATCGTTGATGTATCACCTCCTAGAATTAAATTTACATTTTTAGAGCATCTTTCTATCCCTTTTCCAATCAAATCCATTAGTTTTTCTAGGAGATTCAAAGGAGAACCAACCCATAATTTGGAGATCCATCTTCGTCATGAGCAACCCACAGGCTCGAAGATGTTTCTATATTTCACAGGATTGTTGAGCTTCCAAGCTTAGCATCTGGGTGCAATCCTTTGTGACAACAGTTAGCATAGTAGGTGTTATCTTTTCGTCTTAGTAGATGGGGTATAAGTTGACTACATAAGAAGTCTCGGTGTAAGAATCTTTGGATTGTACTTCCTTGTTTTTCTTGCTGTTATTAGTTCCATTGTTGGGACCCTAGAGAGAATAGTAAAGAAAGTATATAGCATAAGAAGGAAATAAAATTGGTAGGAAAGTAACTTGTGTCACACACTAAGAGCCACCATTATGAGAGATGGGTAGGAATTTAGGGTATGACAAATGGAAAGGGGGAAGGGACTTGAAAAGAAGACTTAAAATATGCAACTATTCAAGTTTTAATTAACCATGAACTATATAGATTAATGAGATTTTGGAACGGAATAACATGGGCAAAGGAGATAGCAAAGAGAGAAGAGAAACTAGGATTGTTTTAAATAGAAATGGATAAGAATGCTGGAGAAAGGAAAGAAAAACAAAACCACGAAAGGGAGGAAAGATAGCGCAAAAGGGTAAAAGAAATAGAAAAGAAAGAGAGGGAGCAAGCTGGCAAAATGGCAAAAGAAATTTTAAAGAAGAGAAGGGAGCACACAGAGAAGGGTGCTGCTGAGCATGTCGATGTGGGTGCAGCCAACAATATGAAAGGGAAAAGAAAGGATTCAGAATCCAAGAACGCCGCAAAGGAACAAAATAAAGCAGTGGTGGAGAATAACCTTAATCTTGGAAATATGTTAATTAAGTACGAGCTGGTACCATTTGTTAATGAAGAGTCACCCCTTGAAGTGACGGGATATGATGAATAAATATCACCGTGCTGGACCAAGAGTCACCCCTTAGGCCATACATATCACATATAAATACAAGTAAATCATAAACAAGAGAAAATAGACAAGGATTATGGACAATATATATAGTGAATTGGGATATTCTAGAAAATGATAATCGCGCTATTGAGTGGAAAAGTCAGGGGAACAATGACGACACTATCGATTGGAGAAATTTAGGAAGTAGCACAGATACTAACTCCCTCTGTAGTAAGCAAGGAAGTAATAATGGAAGTCAAGGAGGAAATACCTTAGAAGAAGACGAGATCAACAATATGAGGAAGATGCCTATCTTTGGAAGGGACACTAGTGATGCCACAAAATATACTTTCCTATAGGAATCGATTTGGAAGAGCAGGAACGAATCATGTGATAGCACAAAACTATTTTATTTCATTGGTTCCTTGAGAAATGAACTTGTGAAATGGTACCGCAAGTCATACCTGTGGAATGAAAAGGAATGGGATGAAGCAAGTAAAGAATTTCTATAAAATTTTGACAGTCCAAAACTCCCCATAGAAGGAGTAAGTAAACTAAGGGAACTATCCTAACGAGAGGATTAATCTGTCATAGAATTTGACAGAAGATTCAAAGAAGTGACACGAAGGTTAGAAGAGCCCTTGAATGATTAAAAGATAGACTGGTTCCTCTCCGCAGTAACTCTGGAGCTAAGGATGGCCTTGGATGGAAGATGCTTTGCTACATATTCAGCATTGGTAATGTTAGCCTGCTAGATAGAAAATCAATCATGGCAGAGGATGGGAAAGGAAAAGGAAAGTAAAAGAGTGGAGCAATGACAACTTGAAATTGAGCAATTGCAGATGAGATTAACAAGAAATAGGACCGCAGAGGCCAAGCATATGGTGTTCCTACTGTGGTAGGGAAGGTTATATGCGAAACACATGTCCCAAGGAGATTGGAGAGAAGGCCAATGCACTTAGGGTAGACCTTTGCATGGTCAGGAAACCAAACTCTTTATATTGTGACACTTGTGGAGAATGGGATGACCATGAACTAGCAGAGTGTCCGTCAAACAAGCGAGCAAGGATCTTTCGAAAGGTGCCCAAGAACACTGAAGAAGAAACAAGGAGGTACCACAAGGCAGGAAAAGATAAAGGGTATACTACAAAAGAAAGTTGTACAAAAGAAGAGAACCGCATAGAGCCTAAAAGAAATAAAAATTGTAAAGTGATGTTGGTAACTAAACAAGGTACCAATACCAAAAATAGCAAGTAGTAAAAACAAAAGAAGAAAGCTCAAAGGGAAAGAGGAATTCTACCTCACCAAACAACAACATGATCAAATCCTAGAACAGGCTAGGAAAATAATTGAACAAGAATAAGAAAAGGAAAAAAAAGAATAGTTATTTCTCATAACAAGAAGTAGGAACACTAAAGCAATTGGCGTAGATGGAAAGACAACATGACCTACTAACAAAATTAAAATAAATTAGCAAATATTGGAATAAGAAATCCATTCGGAAAGTCAAGACAATAGGGAAGCATTGGAAAATTAGACCAATCATGATTGACCTCTAGATTCATCACAGAAAGATCTCTAGGGTCACGGTGGATTTAGGGGCGGATGTAAACTTGATCCCTAAAAGAATATGGGAGTATCTAGCGAGACTTGCATTGGAGCCCACCCCATACAACATTAGTTTAGCAGATGGAATCGGGATGAAAACTTTAAGTACTTGGAAACATGTATAGAAGTGTCAAAAGGAGTGAAAGAAATTGTAAATTTTGAGGTAGTCATATTGAAGGAGACATTTGATTCTTTTCATGTACTCCTAGGACTAAGATGGTTTGCAGATTCATTTGGGGTGGTAGATGCAAGAAAGGAAGAAATTTCATTTTTGGATGATAGGAGAATTGTAGACATCCTCTTAGGCAAGAATGAAGAAGAAACCTATGTAGAAGAGGTGAATGCGGAGGAATATGATGATGATGACAAAAAGATAAACACTATAACTAAACTAGCTACAACTAAAATTTGGGAAGAGCCCAACTCATAAGGGGAACTGGAGATAAATGAAACTGATGGGAGCACAAATAGCAAGACTATACAGGAAGCCTAGCTCCAAGATAAACCGGAAGTATATTCTCGCAAGATCTTTGGCTCCAAAAGGGTATTCATGGTAAGGACGACCCTAGAAGAAGAATTATCTACATAAAACATATTGCATGATATTGGCATTAGCATAGAAAGTGATAAAAAGGACAATAATGAAGTATCTCACCATACTCTTCATGGATCTGCTATTATACTCAAGAAAATTTTGTTCTTACAATATCTGATTTTTTATGATAATCCCTTGTTTGTGTTCCAAAGATATTATTTTATTGCACCACTAAATCTGATCTTGGACTACTAGAGATTTCTTCTAAATTCTTATTGCTTTCTTATTAAATGATCTTAATATATATCCTATTCACTTACATTTGCTCCACTTTACAACTTGTCTCTTTAAATCTGCTAGTGAATGTATGATATATGATTTATATTTCACAACATCCTTCTCCACATTCTTTTATTCCATTTATATATTCATGTTTCTATGAAAAGATGCATCAATTTGAAAGATAATGACCCCTCAAATAGTCATGAATCCTCTTAAATAGTAATTACTATCTTTTCACACATATCCACAATAATATATATTTTTATCCTCCACACACTTCTCTCTTGACTAATAGGTCTTCATTTCTATTCTACACACATCTATTTATATCTTTACATCTCAATGAAGAGATTCATCTTTTTTAAAAGAGATGACTCTTTAAAAGGATATGTCTTTTTGTTAAGCCTAATTACTGCTTTTTAATAATTTTTATTTCTCCTTTATATTTCTCCTTAATGGCTTCCTTTGAATGATCTATATTATATTCTTATTCTTCAATGGTCATAACTCTTCAACATGTCTCTTGACTATTCTTAACTAGATCTTCAATTAATAATATTCATTCACTTCATTCTTCTATATTCCTCTTATTTACTTCATGCTACATATTCTAATTCCATACACTTCTTCTTTGAATAATAAAAGCTTCCTTCGTTTTTTAATTTTTCACTCACTCTTAAATGATAAAAAATTTCTCACACAACATCTTATGGAATGACTTTTATTACATATCTTATCTCATCATGAGACACAACTCTTCACCATCCTCTTGCGACTTTTGGTTAAAACTAACTTTATTTAACTAATTAATTTCTTAATCATGTAAGAAGCACTTCTTAATATATCTTCTCATCCTTGTCCCATGATCCCTTTTGTAAACCTACCTCTTGCATTCCGTTCTTTTTGGACCCAAATTTTAGGTTCCTTTCAACCATGACTAGACCAAATATTCCATGCACTTTAGTGAAGGATCCTTAGCACTCTCTGGATCGAGATTCCTATCAGGCATTGAAAATGTCCTAATTTAGTGCTAGGGCCCGTCACATGTTAGAAAATCATGGGATGTGTCTCCAGCCATGCAAATGTCTTTAAGCTCAACATGAATGGTCTTGTCAACTTTCGTAGGCTCTTAAAAGTGTTTTTGTACTTATTTTCAACTAATGGGCATGATTCCAATGCAAGTTTTATTTGCAAGGGTATTGGGATCCATGCTTGATTAATGAACTATGACTTTGTTCTAAGCCAATGGATAGGCACCAATCCTAAAATCTAGTGATGCAATCACATATTGTTAAAAGACCAAATCATTCACTAGTAGTGTAGGAATTAATTCTAGGATTTGTGTAGTTGAATAGGGAAACATCATTGTAGCTTTATCTTTCAAACCATTTGTAAATCGAGTTTTAGTTGTGTTTGGCGAACTTCAATTTTAATTGAGTTTTGTGAACTTTTATTTTCTATTACATATCAATTGAGTTTTGTGAAATTTTATTTTCCATTAATTTTCAAATGAGTTTGGTGAACATTTTTTCAACTGAGTTTGGCAAAATTTTACTTTGATATGAGTTTCTTGAACTTTGATTTTATATCATTTTTTACAAATTTTGATATTTAATGGATTTTGGCAATTGTTAAGTTTGAGTTGAGTTTGGTGAACTATAATTTTCAATTAAGTAAGGTGAACTTTAATTTTTAATTGAGTTTTCATCCACTTTGTTTTTTCATTGATTTTTTTACTAAGTTTTACGAACTTTGATTTTCAATACAGATTCAGTTCACTTTGTGGATCTTTGATTTGGAATTCACTTTGGAGAACTTTAAATTTTAGTTGAGTTTGGGGAATTTAGTTTCACTTGAGTTTCACAAATGCTTTGATTTTGAATTTAATTTGGCGAACATTGAATTTTAATTGAGTTTGGTGAAATTTGATTTTCAATTGAGTTTATTGACCATTGTTTTCCAATTGAACTTTTTAGAGCTTTTGTTTTCAATTAAGTTCACCGAACTTTTATTTTCAATAGAATTTGGCGAAGTTTGATTTTTCATAGAGTTTGGCAAATTTGAATTTCAATAAAGTTTTGTGAACTTTGGTTTTCAATAGAGTTTATCAAACTTTGATTGTTGATAGAGTTTATTAAACTTTGATTTTCAATAGAGTTTGGCGAACATTGATTTTCAATTGTGCTTTTCGAGCTTGGATTCTCCATTAAATTTCAATTGATTTTCAATAGAGCTTTATGAAATGTGGTTTTGAATTGAGTTTGGTGAACTTTGATTTTCGCTTGATTTTTGTGAACTTTCAAATTTCATTAGTTTTGAATATTGTTTGGTGAACTTCGATTTCCAATCGAGTTTGTTGAACTTTTATTTCTTATAGATTTTGACAAAATTAAATGTTCATTTAAATTTGGTGAAGATTGGTTTTCAATTGAGCTTGGAGAGTGTTTATATATTGTTCAATTTTGATTGATTTTGACGAATGTTTATTTTCCATTGAGTTTGGCCAACTTTCATAAATTCAATTGAGTTATGATTGAGCGTGACGAACATTGACTTTTTATTGAGTTTTCATTGAGCTTGACAAACTTTTTATTACAATTGAGTTTCCATTGAGCTTGGCAAATTTTTATTTTGAAGTGAGTTTAAAAAACCCTAATTTTGAATTGAAATTGGTGCACTTTTATTTTGGGTTGAATGTGGCAAACTTTATTTTTTCATTAAGTTTGGAAAAAAAATGAGTTTGAATTGGGTTTGGTGAACTTTAATTTTTGTATTAGTATTAGCTCATTTTTGTAAACTCTTATTTTCTAATGAGTTTCAATTGAGTTTGGTGAACTTTGATTTTCAATGCAGGTTGGTGAACTTTAATTTTCCATTAATTTCCAATCGGGTTTGGTGAACTTTTAGTTTTGATTGAGATTTTCAAATGAGTTCCAACTGAGTTTAGCAAATTTTAATTTTCCATTGAGGTTCATTTAGGTTTGGTAATTTTTATTTTCTATTAAGTTTCAATTGAGTTTGGGCAATTGTGATTTTCAATCAAGTTTGGCAGACATTGATTTTGCATTGATTTTCGATAGTTACATCTATTTAAGTAGCAAGGTAAGGGCTAAGAACATAGCCAATTCCATACCAAGTTGAACAAGTTGAGCTGAGTTTTGTGAAATTTGATTTTCAATTGAGTTAAAATTGAGTTTAGAGAACCTCAAGTTTCTATTAATTTTAGCAAACTTTGAGTTTCACTTGTGTTTTCTGAAATTTGGTTGTCAATAGAGTTTGGCAAAGATTGGTTTTCCATAGAGGTAGGCAAGTTTTACAATTTCATGAACTTTTTATTTTCAACAGAGTTTGGTGAAGTCTTGTTTTCATTTGAGTTTGGTGAACTACTTTGAATGGATCTTGGTGTACTTTTGAATTATGTTTAACAAGCAATGATTTTCAAATAAATTTCAATTGAGTTTCGTGTACTTTGATTCACAATTGAGTTAGGGAACTTTGATTTTCAATTAAGTTTGGTGAACTTCTATTTTCAATTGAGTTTTAATTGGTTTTGACAAACTTTGATTTTGAATTGAAATTGGCAAAGCTCGATTTTTAATTGAGTATCAATTGAGTGTGGCAAACTTTGATTTTCAATTGAGTATGGTGAACTTCAATTTTCAATTGAATATGGGAACATTCATATTCCATTAGTTGTAAATTAAGCTTGGGGAAGTTAGATTTTCATTCAAGTTTGGCGATATTGGATTTTGAATTAAATTTGATGAACTTTTATTTTCAATGGAATTGGGTGAACTTTGATTTTTAATTGAGTTTGGGAAACATTTACTCCCTATTGAGTTTTGATGAAATCTGATGAACCATATTTGGTGAACTCTTATTTTCAATTGATTTTGGTGAACTTTTATTTTAGTTGAGTTAAGAAAACTTTTATTTTTAATTAAGTTTGAAAAATATTTAATTTCAATTAAGTTTGGTGAAGTTTTACTTTTAATTGAGTTTGTCGAACCTTTTTTCAAATGAGTTTCAATTGAGTTTGTCGAGCATTAATTTTCAATTGAGTTTCATTTAGTTTTGGTAAACTGATTTTCTATTGAGTTTCAACCGAGTTTGGTGAACTTCAATGAACAAGGGTCATGTGTTTGGAAGTAGTCAACATCAGCTACATCACAAGAAGAATCAAGGATCCATCGTATTTGGAGTCATTTATTTTCAATTGAGTTTCGATTGAGTTTGGTGAACTTTAATTTTTAAGTTGAGTGTCAATGAAATTTGGTGAACATTGTTTTTTAATTGAGTTTAGCAAAATTTGATATTTAAATGCCTTTGGTGAAATTTGATTTTTATGTGAATTTGAATTAAGTTTTTGGTGAACATTGATTTTGAATTGAATTTGGCGCTTTGATTTTACATTCATTTTGAATTGGGTTTTGTGAACTTCAAGTTTCAATTGAGCTTCAATAGAGTTTGGTGAATTTTGAGTATCCATATGATGAACTTTTATTTTCAATTGAGCTTGGTGAGCTTTGAATTTTAATTGATCTTGAATTGAGTTTGGTGAACCTTGGTTTTCGAACAAGTTTCAATTGTGTCTGGTGAAATTTGATATTCTGTTAATTTTAACTAATTTTTATTTTTTGTTTGGTGAACATTAATATTAGTTGTGTTCAAATTCAAATAGGTGAAATCTAATTTTGAATTGAGTTGCGAACTTTATTGTTGGCCTCATAAATGCAACTATCCTGAATTTCACTTTTTTTTTAGTATTCAAGATTGTCTTGAAAGGTCGTGCACTTTCAAAAGAACGGAACCTAATTTTGAGTCCATGTGCAAAAGTTCAAGCTTCCAAAAAAAGAAGGACAAGGTGAGCATTGAAGTAATAAGTTCGCTTATGTCATATTTGGCTTACAAAACCATCTTCCATTAAATGTTGGTTTCACAACTATTGGTTTGATGAAAGGGGTGATTTGGTCCATATTAAACATGGAAGAAGAGTAAGTGATGGGGAAGTGTTTTTCCTTCACATTCTCACCCTTTGGGCTTCCAACTCAAGCACATATCATGTGTAAGGGGGTATGTTTTTTCAACAAGAAGGGATAAATTGATTAGAATCAAATCTATAAGTTTTGAATTAGAATACATAGAATGTTGTATGCTACTGTTCAATCATTGATTAGAAGTGAACATATTATGTTGTTGATGCAATATTCATCATTAAGAATTCACAACAACTTTTTAGTGAATGTAGCCATCATAAATTGAAGATCATTTGTAAGTATTGTTGCTATTCTTAATTTTAGGGTTATGCACAATATATATAGTGATTGAAATTCGGTATGCAATAGTGGTACTACATCTTTGAAACATATTAGCTTAGCTCTTGGTATTCAACAATTTATCTAGATTGCTTGCCAACTATTTGATGAAATGTTTATTTTGAGATTATTGTCCAATTGTTTGTGTAAATTACTAGATTTGAACTATAACTTTTTTTATTTCTTTATCTATAAAATTATAACCATATCTATAGTTCACCGCCTTATAGATTGAAAATGTATAAGTCTTGATGGCTATGCTATCGATACATTTATAATTTTATCTATTTTTCCAACATTATGTGGGTTGTAGAACTATGTAGCTTTTCCCTGGTAAGTTAGCATCTCGATCATTGAATGCTCTCATCTTTCTCATATTGTAATTTGAGTGATCTAAAGGACAGAGGGTTTATGCTGCATTTTTTAAAATTTCAGTTTCAAGATATTACAAATTTCCTTATATTTTAAAAAAAAAAATTAATATACTTGTTAGCTTAAATATTACATCGTTAGGTAGTAGTTATGCAAAGGTGTTACATAGTTATAAAGTTATAGTTATTTCTCAACTGTATTCTTCCTTGTATTAATCTCCCCTATTATTTCGTCATTTGGTATCAAAGCGTAATAATATTCTGAGCTTGTGATTGGTAAGGGCTATGAAGATGTGAGTTGGCAACAAAAATGGAAGTGCGTACTCCTCTGAAATCGACACTAACATCTCTATTAGTGAAGAGTGAAAGTTGATGAGGGCATTCTCCATTCACAGCACAGAGAACAAGTGCAATAACGAATACCTTCATCCTGAATATTATGATCTCAATCTTTGCAAAAATGTGAAGGATTATGATCTCATTTAAGGATTAGATGATAGGAATTTGTTTATTTATATGTTTAAGATTAAAGGCGGTTTTCACTACGTTTCATTTGCGAGGTGCCATTTGAGGGGCTTTCTTCCACGCGTCCCTTAATAAATACGAATCAAAATGGATGGTATTGCTTTCCAATCCATCATCTGGTTCACTGACTCTTTTTATAGGCTTGTCTGTTACTGAACATTATGCAAATTCAAAGAAATTGTTGGAAGGGCATACGAAGATCTGTTGCTTATGTGGAGGCATTTGAATGGTATTTCTATTAACTTTGTTAAAAATTTCCTGCTACTTACTCTCTTTTAATTATTTTTAAACTTCCTCACCACACGTTCGTCGAAGTCTTTCTCGCTCCAAGTTTGTATTAGCATGCAAAAATAACATTGGTAGTTTTATTTGGTGAACTTTAGGGATGGTGCAACCTAAAAATCTAATGTTTTTAAAGGATTTGTGTTGATTGGTTGCTATTAAGAAGTGATTGTAAGATCTTCTTTTCATCTCTGAGAATTCGAGTACTTCCAAAAGTAGATTTGTTCATCCCGACGCTAGTGAATGTTTCTATGATTGACAATATTATGGAATGACTTCCATCTGCTGGTGTTGAGGAAGTTATTTTGTGTTTTCTATGTAAGCAGTGAGATATTGTGTCAGATAGTATTATTTAACATAAAGAAGATGATATTTAAAACAAAAGAAGATTAGGAGATGGCAGTACCTCAACCTTTCTCCCCACTACCCCAAGAAGAAGGTATATGGGAGTACATTAAATGGTTGGATTGGGAATCAACGGGTGCAAAGAAATATTGTGCGACACAAAATGATGAAGAAATCGAGAAATAGAAATCGACCAAGGAGAAAGAGAAATGGAAGAATTTACTAAACCTAAGAAGAAATACTATAATGACCCCATTAGACTAAGATGAAAATATTGCAGCAGAAGGAGACCCAAAGGTGGCAGTAATAGGGGACTACTGGAATGTAAAAGTAGTAGCTCAGGTAATAGAGACCCTCTCAAAATTTCAAGATTTATTCCCTAGAAAATTTATAGAGATAAAAGGGATTAAAGAAGAAGGGGTGATGTAAATTCAACTGATGGAAGGAGTTAAGCCGGTCCAGAAGAGACTCTACAGACTAAATCCCAACATGAAGAAAAAGGTCAAAATAGAATTAGATAAGATGCTAGATGTCTGCATCATTAAACTGGTAGAAGATGTCAATTGGATAAGATCCATGGTTGTCCAAAATAAGAAAATTAGAGAAATAAGGATTTGTGTAGATTGTCGAGAATTGAATAAAGCTTGCCTACATGATCCCTTTCCCACTTCATTCATCAAAGAAATCTTAGAGTTAGTTGCAGATCAAGATATACTTAGTTACAGATGAAGTGATGCCTTTTGGGTTGAAAAATCCCCCTGCAGTATTCAGTAGGATAATGACTAACACATTTAAAGGCTTCATACATGACTTTCTAGACGTCTACTTGGATGATTGGACTATTTATGGATTGGTGAAATATCATATCCGCGTACTTCGCTTGATGTTGAATAGATGTAGGAGTATGGAAATATCATTAAACTTGGAGTACATTACATTTGTGGTACCCTTTAGGACCCTATTAGGCCATATTATATGTAAAGATGGATTAATGGTGGATCCTATGAAAGTTTCCCTAATATTAAATTTATCGCCACCCAAGAATGAACTAGAAGTTAAAGACGTTTTTAGGATGTGCAGTGTACCATCTAAATTTTATAAAGGGATATGTTGGTATTTATGCACCATTAGAAGAACTA
This sequence comes from Sequoia sempervirens, assembly GCA_007258455.2. Taxonomy (NCBI): domain Eukaryota; kingdom Viridiplantae; phylum Streptophyta; class Pinopsida; order Cupressales; family Cupressaceae; genus Sequoia; species Sequoia sempervirens. Next base: position 759,699,850 of record VDFB02000003.1, read on the forward strand.
TTGAAGAAGAAAACTGGTAGGAACATTGAATGGAATGATTAGTTTTAAAAAGCATAAATTTGACACTTTAAAGCAGAAGATTTGTGAAGCACCAATCCTCATATTGCTAGATTGGAGCAACCCTTTCCATGTCAATGTTGCTTTCGATATTGCCATAAGAGTAGTTCTTTCCCAACCCAAAGGGAACAAAGTCCACCCCAGTGCCTTCACCAATAGAAACTATCTTCCGCACAGAAGAACTATATAGTTACCACCGAGAGAGAGACATTAGCTATGGTCTATGCACTACAAAAATATAGATAATACCTACTATCCACCCCATTTACCCTCTTTACTGGCCATGAGCCCCATAAGTACTTACTCAATAAACCATCATAGATGGATGAATTTGTAGATGGTTAATACTATTTCAAGAAATTGATTTTAAAATTATGGGGAAAAATAACAAAGGATTGAAATATTTATCTTAAATTGAGACAAGAGAAGAACCAGATGACTAAGGAGAAGATATCCCTGGCACACATTTGTTTCACATTAAAGCAGTACTAGAGGAGTTATAGGATATTATCATCTTGCTTTCTACAAATGAATTTTCTAAAGATATCTCACCACAAGACAAGCAACCATTCATGCGGAGGGTTGCACCATACACTTGCTTGAAGGAGAGTTACACCATCTAGGTAGGGATGATGTTTTAAGAATTTTGGTGTATAAACATGTAAGAAAGTTAATCCTCAATGAAGCGCACAAAGGAATAGGAGGGAGACATAACTGTGGTGAAACTACAACGAGGGTACAACTTATAGGGTTATGGTCTGAGAACATAATTAGGATTCTTGTTTGAGTTCTAAATACAATATATGGATGTCTGCTTAGTCTAGTGAGTGACCAAGGGAAATATTTTTCTAAACCCAAGATGATCGATGAAAAATGGGAGTTCACGTGATGTAGCTACAATGTAGCCTTAAATTCAGGGGTTTGTTGAACTCAACCACAAAATGATAGAAAATCAAGGTTCTCCAAAGTCATCTACAACACAATCTAAAATCAGAGTTTGTGGAAAATAGGAGTTCATGCTCCGCAACTACAATGTAGCCTTAAAATCAGGGGTTCAGCAAACTCGACCACAAATCGATCAAAAATCAATGTTCACATAAGAGGGTGGAAAATAAAGGTTCCCCAGACTCAGCTAGAACACAATCTAAAATTGGAGTTTGTCAAACCTCATTTATGATGGGTGAAAAATGGGAGTTCACACAATGCAACCTTAAAATCAAGGATTCATCGAACTATGCAACAAATTGATGGAAAATGAAGGTTTATAGAAGTGAATAGAAAATCAAGGTTACCCAAGCTTAGCCACATCACAATCTAAAATTGGATTTCACTAAACTTTGTTGTTGATGGATGAAAAATGGGAGTTTGCATAACACAACCTTAAATCAGGGTTTCGTCGAACTAGACTGCAAATCTTTCGAAAATCAAGGTTTGTAGGAGCTAATGGAAAATCAAGGTTCCCCAAACTCAGCTACTGTATAACCACAAACTTGAGCGATAGAGGAATAAGGCGTGGCATGATAAGAACTTGAGGTTGAAAATATTCAAAATAGGGGAATCTAGTTTTACTCTATGATAGCAAGTTTAAGAAACAAGGGAAATTGAAGGTTAGATGGCTAGGACCGTACCACATCATGTTATCAATGATTCAGGAGTAGTGAAACTTATATTGTTGGATGATATCAATTATTTAGGATTAGTGAAATGGAAATGACATATGCCTCAAACATTACCACTTGTCGATAGATTAAAAGCATAAACTAAAGAAAATAAAAGCCTAGTGTATATTATGTACTATAGCTGAAAACCCCAAAAAAAACCAGAAATTAAACACCCAAAAGCAACCCATCACTTTGTAAGAATAAAACGGACAAAAAAGCTTGCGTAATGGGAAATAACATTAAATACACCACCCACCCACCTGCATATTTCTCACCTTGGATCTCACCTCAATCACTCAGTTGTCTACTATACATTTCACATTTTGTGCTCATTCAACTACAACCACACCCTTGAAGCTCTCCACACACTATAAAATTCCTTTATTAAAACAATGGCCACCTTGATGGTAGTCAATATCTCTGAGGATCCTCAACTTGAATTCCAAAAGTATCCATACAATGTCTTAGAGATAGAAAAAGATGGATTGTTCTCACATATACCCCATAATATTGTATACCTTGATGATATCTAAAAGTATGTCCATGAACAAATTGCATAAATTCAACATACCAAGTTTGAGGAACTTCGCTAAACACTCCTCAAAGATGACAGTAGCACATACAAAGAGGAGTACAAGGAGATTGGAAAAAAATAGATGGACATTTCAAAGAATTGCTCTGAGTGAAGGTGCATGACGAATTCATGTACCTAGAAAAACCATACCAGAAAACAAAGGAGGCAATTTGTGTAATGATAGTGCTCAGCATGGTAGGTGGCATGCCAATGAAGAAGACCATTAAAAATGATGAGGTAAAACAACTAACCAAAGCAACTCCTAATGACCGGAGCATGAATGTGAAGACAATTACTAATTATGGAGTTCGCTATGCCGCAATGGGGATTAAATATAAAATCTACTATGCTAATAGGGAGGACTAAACCACCACCACCGTAATTCACACAACCTTCTAGATGGTAGTGGAGGGTAAACTATTCTATCTTTGCAAGGTCATGTAGGGGCAGTTGATGGAGAATATTCAAAATATTAAGAACTCTAAGTACCATTTTAGGTATGGCTCACTATTGATTTGCTTGATATTTTACTTTCTTAATGAATTACTAAATTTCAAAGGCAAAATATGGCAACAAAACTAGATGGTGGCAACCTAAATAAAATATCACATTCAATAATTTCCAAACACTCATTCCTACAAAGCCAAATATTGGGGGTTTTCAAGACCTTCCAGGAAAAATGCAAGAAAGAGAGAATTTTGCATGAGTCCACCACTCAATACACTAATACAATAACTTTCATGGTGGATAAGGACAATATCTGTACATGGAGGTGGTAGAGCCACACAAATTTTGGGTGCCACGACTATCTTATGAGCTTAGCACACAAGAAGTAGACACCTATGCCACCACCCTACTGATCCAACCTAACAACTCCTTTCATAATGCTTTGGAACCTATAAAGAAGTAATAGAGAGAAGATTCAAAATAAAATCACATGAAAAGATGGAAAAAAATAAAGACAAACTCAACAAACAGTGGGAAATTCTAGAAGGGGAGTTTACTCAATTCTTTGCTAGCGCAACACGGTCAAAGCCCACCTCCGCAAGGAGGTTAGGGGTCTCCATAGCACACCACCAGGAAAATTAGAAGGTGCCACCTCCTCTGTGTAGATAGTATCTACACCAGTGACGGGGAAATGACCACAAGTCAACCTACAAAAGAGACCCCCACAAGCAAGGCCAAAACAAATGGCAAGAAGACAAACAACTAAGGCGACGATAGAGGAAGAAGTAGAAGAAAAAGTAGAAGAAATTGTAGAGGGAGAAGAAGAGGTCGAGCAACCCGTCAAAAGGAGGAAAAGAGGACAACAAACCCTGACAACCACTCAACAAAAAAACTCAAATCAACCACAACCGCCAATAGATATCTTGGCATCTACCAACACCATCCTTCATTTTGGGATGTTATCACAGGTACTAAACATGCATGGAGAAATGGATGCAAAGGATAAGGATAGGATACTACAATGCCTCTGATGATATGTGGATCAATCCAACAAAGGAATGGATGAAGCAATGAAGGATTTCCCAGAGGAGATAGTTTCTGCAATACTAGAAAAAATGGCCAAGGTACTAGAAAAAGAAGACTAGATAAGGGAGAAGGGCATCTGCACGGTCAGTGCCAATATTACCAAAGAACAAAAGTAGGCACAAGCCCAGGAACCCCGCATAAAACATAGTGTAGACAAACTCATGGAGGAGGATCTAGAGGATGAAGACAAGATCTTTAAAGTGACTGAGGATGTGAGCAAAAATATTTGTGAAGATATTGTAGAGGACGTAGAAGGGCCCCTTCCATTGGAGAATAATCCCACTAGAGAAGAGGAGAAAGGTAAAGATACCACCATTGGGGAGGCATCTACTTCCACTTCCACAATCTTCACCATCAAAATGTCTCAGTGCAGTAACAACAAATTCAAGCAGTACCATCATCGTAGCTTCTACAAGTACCTATGGTGGGTTCACAAGTTAATTTGTCTAGTATTTCACCCCTACAAAAGATAGGAGTTATTCTCCATGCTATAATAGGGGAAGAATTGTAGAGTGAACCTGTGAACAATGAGAAACAATTATAGGATGTAGTAGACACACTGCAGAGTGTCATTCCTCATCTATCCTGGGATATTTCACTTCCCCTGCCCCAACAAGTCAAATAGTTGGTAGCTATCTTGGAAGGATATTTTTCCTCCTCCAAGGATAATATAAATAAATAATCCCAACAAGAGGTGATAAAGAAGAAAACAAATGAATACACCAAGAAGTGTGCTACAACAAACACAAAATTGGAGGAATATATCAAGGGGTTAGGTGACACTATCACATAAGCAAGAGTTATTTATAAGTTTTTCTTACATTGGCCTACAAGAACAAAGGGCCTAAGGGACCAAATGGTCCAACTAGAGAATTAGATAGCACTAGTAGTGCAAACCTAACCCTTTCCAAGATAGGGATGGAAAAATAAGGGCTCAAATGGAAACTCTCCATAACTAGCTATAGCAACTCAACATCCAAAGGGAACATATAAAAGAATAGATTAAGCATATGAGGGAGATTATTAGCAATCATATGGCACACCTATCAGGGATAATCGGCTAACCACAAGAAACAACTAGAACTATTCAAATCCTTGGTATTTTGGTTGAAGCAGAGGCTACAATAATTTAGATTCAAATTCACATCTCCACACTACAACAGGAAAAATCATAGTGGGAAAAGTCACTAAATCACATCAAAGGAAAATAAAAGCATCTCCTTCCCAATTGAGCATCATGTCTTTGTCAGCCTCCTACAATGATTTAACAACTAGGCCTTTACAGCCGTGATTCAGAGATTGGACATCTAACCTGAATAGTTATTTCAATCATCATGAAGGTGCATTTAACTTGTCAACCTAGGGACGTGAACTTGAAATGGGTCAGCACAGTATGTGCACTAGGAACCCAAAGTAGCCATTTTCATTCTACAGATATGAAAGACACAATGCTAAAAGTAAATTGCTTAGAAAGGAATAACATAAATGCTAATCATCAATCAACAACTACACCAAGCTGAAATGCATGACAGAGATGAAAATCTAAGCAAACAAATAGGACACTACTATGTCTACTTTGGCTATAGGAATAGTCACATAATGGAATTCTAGTGGTTGCAGGAATAGTCAGTGCCAAATTCTTAGTTAATTACTAAACAAAAAGTAATACTAAACTAACACTAAGCTAAAGGATGGATTACTCACCAATTGGGCCCCCTTGGATAAGTATCCTCTAAAACTAATGAGAACTCAGGTGCTCAAACCTAGAACTTCATTTTATTCAATGTAAATCATGAGTACAAAAGAGTAGTATAACTGTATTGCTGAAAACTTAAGAATGCAAGTACAATATCCAATCATGCCACCTCCTAAGAAGGAGCATTTGGTCCTTATTTATACTACCAACTAAACAAGGTAGTCAACTCCACAAACTAGGAGGATGCCATTTAGGGAAAACAGAGAAAGTGGGGCGGCGGTTACGCATGCATGGAATCTGGTCAGACATGCATGCCCAATTGCAGTTTCAGCACTGCAGTAACATGCACGCTTGCTCAACATCAATAAAGACCACTACAAGGAAGTTACATTCGGTTTGCATGAGGAATCTTGTGTTGTCGACCTCCTTTAACCTTTGAATGATTCCCTTGCTACACGTTATGGTACATGCCCAGTTGGCAATGTCTTCCTCAACTTAGCATCCTCAAAATATATATGCATGGCAATGTTAGTACGCACAATAATTGCATACCTATAACCACCTTAAATAACATTCATTAACCACATGTAGGATTAATATAGATATTCCATATAACATGCCATTATCATTAAAGGTTTGTAGGATTAAGATTAAGCCCAATGTCTATAGTTTGAGGAAATATCATAAAAGTATCAACACTTAATATCAAATTCCATGATAACTTCACTAAATCATAAATTCTACCCAAAATTAGACCATAAACTAGACTCATCAATCTTTAGGACAAGTCATTGTTTTAAAAGAGGGATGATATTAGCAGGTCATGGTCGAAAGCATGTCTTGATGCATGCTATAGAAAATAGTTCGTGGAGAAAGGAGAAGACATTAGATGAAATTTAGAGTCACATGCCTTCATGGGAAAGCACATATATAATGTAAATCATATGTGAAGAATATAGAGAGATGTATGAGAGATATTATAAGAGTAGAGACTAAGACCTGCCTTTTGTATGTTCGTATAATATAATATAAGGGGTTATAAGGGTTTATATATGCATGTATTATGGATGAGTGAATGGTTCCTTTTTTTTGCATAGTAGGTTTTATCTGTTCCTTTTGGTAGCTTACCACAAATGATTGTTTCTCTTACTGTGTATACAGGGGTATAAATTGACTACATAAGAAGTCCTGGGGTATACATCTTTGAAATGTACTTCCCCATTTTTCTTCCTAACAATTATGGTAGCTTATGCCATATTTTAGGATATTGTATTGTTCTTAGAATTTTCCACATGAACTCTAATTGTATACGAGCTTTCATAAACATGAATTACATATATAGTTTTGAATTATTTCTTGAATGCCTTTTAGTTGATATGACACTACCAACACATGAACAAGCATATATGGTGTATTATAAAGCTTAGAACACCATTATCATATGAAAATAATTTGGCCTATTATACCCCAACATTTGTAACTTTAACATATATCACTACAATCAAGTATGCAAACAAACTCTTTGACAATGACTTTGTAGGTGAATATCACCCAAGTCCTAACAAAAGTAAATACAAAGTTAAGAAGTGATTTGAAGAGGATGGATAGAATATATAAGGATAAATGTGATGAGAAGAAAAGACATAAAGAGTTTACAATTTGAGATGGGGTAACAGTGTATTTAAAAATAGAAATTTCTAGTTGTAAGATACAATAAGTTAAAGAAGAATCTTTGTAAAAATTTCAACATGTTTGATTCATCAAATCCTTATGAGTTGGTTGCTACAAGGTTTGGTCATATCAATCATATTAAATTTTGTAGATTTATATATGTAACATGAAGGACAATCGTGGGATAGTGGTTTAGAAGTATAATAGTATAATTAGATACTATAATAGTAAAAAGAGAAGATCAAAGAGAATTGGCTTAATAGGTTTAGAAGAAGCACTATTAATATAGTGAAGGGGAGAGGAAGGCATAAAAAATATTGGTCGTATTTCAAAGGTTGGAGAAACCATCTTACTTTCCCTCTAGCAACTAGAAAGTGAAGGACTCACTTTTCAAATTACCCTAAGTATTTGATGCAAGATCAATTGATCGGGTGTAAGATAATTATTGCATCACCCAAAATACTTATTTCACTTATTTCTTTTTTTATGGCTTGTTTTCCACATTCCAATCATCAACCAATCATTGTATATCCTACTATAGTTGAGCACACTTAATAATTTTTATTGGGGATAATGAGTAGACATCCATTTTTTTTACAAAATGGGGTGAAAATTTTATTCAAAAAGTAGAAAAAAAATACAAAGGAGAACCAAATCCTCCAAACCATCAGAGTAAACTCAGAATCAGGTCCGAGAGAGAGTCTTGAGACCTAACATATAGACATGCATGTATACATCAAAGCCACCAAGGGCAACCAACCAAACCAGCCACTTGCCACTATACAAATTGTGATCTTCATAAATTGTCTGAGTCGGCAAATGGATTTTTTATTGATCTAATTGGCTCTAATCTGAAATAGATCACTCCCCCATTCCCTCGAAGGCCGATTTAGCTAGGCAGTCAGCAACTTTGTTCCATTCCCTAGGAATATGAACAAAAGAGATAGGATCAAATTTTTGGGCAAGATTGAGAATTTATTTAGCTATCATAATCAATCTCAAAGAAGAATTCATGAAATCCCTCTTATTAAGCAAAGAGACAAATCATAGAATCATATTCACAACACACCTTCTTCCATCCTAGCTCATATGCTTTCTCCAAAGCCTTAAGAATAGCCAATACTTCCATTTGATTATTAGAATGCACCCACATGAATATGGAGAAGAAAAATTGAGAAGAATCCATGTTGTTATGTCCTACTCTAATCCCAGTAGCACCTGGGTTACAATGAGTGGAGGCATCAATGTTGATTTTGAGGAAACCCATTAGAGGAGGAATTCACTTACCCAATCAATTTACCTTCCTTGAAGGCACCTTTCTGGACCTTGGAGAAGCAAGAGAAACAATGGGTAAAGAGAGCTCAAGGAGAATTGAAGTACAAGCATCTGTTGAGGATAGAGACTCCCCCGAATCAAACTTAGCCTCAATAGTTTCTTTAAGCATACTTGTTACCTTGAACCAGATCTAAAGGGGCCCCATGTAACAGACTAATACTTAGCAACTAATAAAAGTGAAACATTTAATTCTAATATAAACTTGCATAAACTGGAATGCATGAATAAACTGATATAGAGCAACAATATTTTTTTTTAATGAAAGAGCATGAACTTTAAGCTAATTCAAATTGAAATGCATGAAAGATAACTAAAAGGAAAAATTTTAGAGTAAGTGTTGATGCCAAAAATTGGCAAGGTAACAAGCTTTATGGGAAACTCAGTTGATGGGGGACCAATTGCGCTAAACTGAGTGACCTCCGGATTTTTAAAGAAGTCAACTTCTTTTGTAACTGGGGTTTTAATCGGAAAAGGAAGCAGATATATAAAATGAAAATCTAACTAAGGTGATGCGCCAAGATGTAGATAAGAGCACATTAAATCTATCCTTTAGGATTAGATTCAAGGGCCCATTCAACAATCTGCTAAGTTCTAGAATCACAAAAACCAAAGGAAAAGTTCTGAGCAATTCATCTAATGACATAAAATGATTATAGCATACATCCACTGAAAAGAGGAGTTAAAGACATGATCTAATCAGCAATTTGTATTTTAAAACCATAGAAGTTATTGCAAATGAACAATCCAAATAATAATGGCACAGTATTAATGTCTTATCAAATAACATACGAAAAACAGAAAGGCCGAACAATGGCACAGTCTGAAAGTTTCATATAATAATCTAAAAAAAAAATACTAAAGGCTTGGTGTCTTTCTCTATTTTTTTTGCATCTTTCAAACTCATTTTCTGAAACAAGAAGTAGTATTTGTATCCAACAATCCACCGCATAGCGAGCTTGTAACAGAAAAGATTTAGTATCCTGAGCAATGATGGTTGCAGCAATGATTTCTCTCAGTTGTTGAAACAAAAAATATTCAGGCCATGGCATGTAGACACTTTCCAGCCAGATGCATCCCTTGCAAATGATGGCAGTGGTCCAAGAATATCCTAAACAAGCAAGTGTCACTTCCCCATGGAGGCAATTACAACACGCGACAGCATATCGCAGCTTGGTGTTTGCTCCACTCTTTCCTTTTGATGAAGTCCCCACAAGAAGATAGGTGGCAGCATGGTGCAGCCCTTGGTTCATTCCTTCCCTTCTTCGTTGAAAGCTTGCGTTGGGATGACATGTAGCAGCATGTTTACTATCGGAACCATCTGTGGGGTCTGCCAAAAGTTTACATGAATGGAAGCTACGTGGCATGCAGGCTGGGTCCAATGAGAAAGTGAAGGGAAACAATTGAAAATAGCCTGCGATGAAGACACGTGGGAGCATAGCGGGAGCCAGTAGAAGAGCAAAGGAAGCCTTTGCTACGAGGGTCGTTGGGCAGAAATATGGAAGCAGCTGATAGAATATAGCAAAAAGAAGCCTGATGAAAGGCTAAGGGCAGCATGTTGAAAATACGAGGCAGGGGGCGGAACCTAGCAAAACACAAAAAACACCCGAAGGGAGCTTGAAGAATTTTACATTCACAGCTTTTGGCGACTACCAGGGGCGTTTCGCTTGTGGAACAAGGAACCAAAAATTTTCTCTAGCTTGCAAACCAGAGCCACATCCATAGGGTGACAAAGTCAGAGTTTAGAAAGAGCTACCTGCAGGGGCAACCAATTGGCATCGGATGGTCTTGATACATCGTGCAGATTCTCTTGTGCTCCACTTAGGTCGGGCATTTCTTTATAAGGTAGCACTGCAGGTAAACTGGCCCCAACCTCACATTTGAAAAGCAGTCATGCTATCGGATGAATGACGCCCTCAATATCTATCGCAATAGGAGGCTAGCTGAAACTCTAGAAAGCGGTTGGGTCTTGCTCCTCTTCAATTTTTGCCACAATTTGCTCAGCTGTGGCAACTGACTCATCCTCAAGAAATTGGGATGGCATGCCCATCTCAGTTAGACAAGATAAATTTTCCCGCATGCTATCCATAGTCTGGTTCAAAGTAGCTGCACAGGTTTAGTACGAAGGATGGCCGAGTGGCAATGGATGAATTTGTTGTCCATCTTGGCAACAACATTCTAATCCTCGATCCCTTCCTTTGCTAAGTTTTCATCAAAGACCATGTATAGCTTACTCAGGAAAAACTCTTTGCCTCAGGAACCCTTTCCGTGTTGAACCACGGGAACTGTTCAATTGTTCCATTAACCTCCCTACTTAATTTTGTTGTTGCCGACATGAATCGGAGCGTTGGCTGTAGTGTTAGGCAGAAGGCCTTGACCTCTTCCCAGTATGAATTATATAATTGTTGAGCTAATGGGATGAGGTTTGGATGAGCAGCAGAGGCCTGGGGAGAACTCCTCAGAAAGGAAATCTCTACATCCTTTGAGCCAACATCCTCTATTAATTTTTTCTTTCTCCTATGTATGGATGCAAGTTTTCCCTCGATGTTACTTAGTTCTTTGGACCAGTTTTCTTCAGCCTTGCTCTTATTTATTGACTCTGATTCAAGAGAAAGTTTCGTCTCTTCAAGCTCCTTTTCCAATTTTTCCCTTTGGGCCCCAAAGTCTACCTCCTTATCTTGCATATTTTGCTCGAATTGAGTACGTTGTTGCATTGCCTACTCTGCCAAAGTTAACTGGTTCTGATAGTCTTGGTTTCTTTTCTGTAGCACATTGACCAGGGAGGGGTCAACGGATTGGAACTTGGCAAGTTCCTCCTGAAGTCTATTTTGCTTCACTTTTGTTGCTTGTGCTTTTTCTGATAAGTGCGCAACATCTACCTCCATCGCCTTTTCCTTTGCTTGCAGTAACTTGACCCTATCTTTCACAAGCTTCAACTCCTCTTCTTTCTTTTTTAGTCGGCGACCAGACTTGAGAAATTTCATGGTGACCACCCGCTGCGTTTCTTTCATGAGTTCAACCTTGTCCTACAATCGGGTTGTTCTCAGATCAAGTCCCACGACATACATGTTGTAATCATCCGGCAGCATCTCCCCTTGTGGTTTGACAATGTTCGAGTACATGGTAGCGAAATTCAGTTTTTCCTATGCTTCATTGTACATAGTATACACCTTCAGCTCTGTCGCCTTTTTGTCATCCTTCACTTTTCACTTTTGGATCCTGAGGGCATGTGCTTCCTTTGTAGCATCCCCCTGTGCTATGAATTGGGCTGGCGACAAAACAAGCCTGCCTACGAAAGGTGCACCGGGAGGTAGGGAAAAAGGGAACGTAAGTGTAGCCCGTGCATTTTCCTCTTTGGGAGATTGACAGTCTACGGGGAGAAATTGGGAATTTTCCAAAGTTCAATTTGTGAACCAGCAGGAGAGCTCATCAGTTGTTGTGTCGATTGTGGGCTCATGGCGGACGCCAATTATTGGGTGAACTGGGTTGTGCTTCATATAGTAGTACCAAGAGGGGTTTCAATAGCAGTTGCGCTTGAGGAAAGAGAGGCAATAGCAGATTGAGCAGTGGCGGAAGGTGTAAGGGTCTATGGAGGCATTAAGAGAGATGGCCTCATTTGGGAGAACTAGGAGAAACCTTCTGCAACCATTGTGGTAGAGATAAAGAAGGCAAGGCCAACACTTGTAGTGATGGGTGCCATAGAAACAATAGGGGCTACTAAGGATTGCGAAGTTAGAGAAGAAGGAGCAAACATTACTTGTTGACTAGATGATTGTAGCTCCCGGCTTGCCACAGCCTCCTAGCTTGTTGTGGGAGTTTGCGAACTCTCCCCAACAACTACTTTTGTGCACTACCATTTGGCGAGCAGGGTGTCCTCCACCGCTATGGTTCCCGACTATTGTTGGGTCCTTCTCATTCTTATAGCGGTCCAGGTGAGTGTTTGTGAAGCTCTTGATAGATTCAGCTGCACATTTAAAACAAATCGGATAGGCTGATCTGTTGCCTTTTTCTTTTGTTGAGCGGAGGTCGATGATACTTTTGATTCTTGCTCTTTTCCTTTCTCGGTAGGCTCTTCAAACTCCTCATCAGAGTCATCATCCTTGTCAGCGCTTGGGTTGGAATCCAGATGTTCATCATCCCACAACTAATCAAATTGGTCATCCAACTTGACGCTTCCATACAAGGCATCAAACTGTTTGGTTTCTTGGCGGTACACCCAGAAAGCTTTGATTCTTTCCACGGTCCATTCTTCTCCTTGTCGTAACTTGTTGAACAGGGCGGCTCCCATTTTTCGCTTCTCATCATACACCACCGAGGGGAAGTAGAACATGTGCCATGGTGGCCTACTATTCTCTATATGAATGTGGATCAAATCAACCAGTAGATCATCTAGGTCTTTCAACGGGCTCCTCTTCTCCCAGTAAGGCCGTGGGTTGTGTATTACCTTGACAAATTCATTCAGTGCGCCATTTTTCGGGGTTGTAACTCTATTTATCCCAAATCATTACCAACCCGAGATGAGCTAGCTTATTTTCCAGCAAATCGTACGATTTTTTCTTGTTCATGACCACCATCTTGAAGGTTTGCGGGAAATCGAAGAATCCCCTCTTTTTGTCCTTCCCTCCACAAAATTTGTAGTCGATACTGCCAGAACATTTTAAGGGCTAGCACCTGATTCGTGACACAGTTCAGAAGGCAAAATGGTTCTTCAGTGAAACAACACATTTAGATGAATGTGAAATCCACTCCGAGAATCGAGTCACACTTGGGAGTGAAGTTCTACATATATGTAGTTTTCTCCTTGGTGAGTCGGTCGAAACCATCATCCCCTTTTAAATCTTGCAAAATCAGAGTCAAGAAATAATTTGAAAATGTATAATAGTCATAGGTAGCAGAGAGGAGAGGAGTCCATACAAAAACTGGCCTTCATTTTCCCAACTCATCAAAAATAGAAAACCTCATTTACTTCTTAAATAAATCAAGGTTCTAGTGCAAAAACATGTGAGCAAGGAAGGAAGGAAACCTGAATTTCCGTTGTGTTGGGTAATCGCTAATTTTCCCTAGCATCTCATCAACAAGGTATTCTACAAAGCCATACCAGAAAAAAGTATGCTACTTGCAGAACTGAAACCCCAGACCCAACTAAAATTCATGCATGTCCCTGTCGGTGTCCAAGCCACAAACAAATGCCAACATTGAGAATGCATCTTGCATGTTTGCGGGGAAGGCGATGAGAGGTGTCAAAATCTTTTGTGGCTTTTGATGATTGGCATTAGGCCTTTTGGTTTCTTTGTTGCAAAATTCCAAATCCTTTTTCATGCCTCTCCATGTTGCCTCTCCCTTTGCTGGGTTGAATGACTCTACCTCTTCTTGTCTGGAGTCGGGGTTAGGGATGCACACCATATTCTAGATAGCTTCCAGACAGATATTGACCTTTAATTTTTGGCCCTTGATGGTGTTGGTGCACGGGTTGAAACGTTCGATGGTCGTATCGACCAGTTCTAGGAAATAGTGAACAAATGGGACCATATATTGTGGGATCCCATTGTACCATAGCCTTTGAGACAATGAATTTTGGCCAGAGGATACCTTCATTCCTTCACAAGCTGCCTCAAATTCTTGGGGTTTTTTTCCAGGATGGGATCATGAACATTATCCCACTCCTCCTTAATTCGGCTCTGATCCCTATACTTTTTGGGCTTCTCTAGAACCTTTGTGTTTTCCTATTCTGGCCTCTCTGGTATGCCAGGCGAAGCGTAAGAAAATTTTTCAAAAACGTAGAAGGTTGATGCTCTACGCATATCATCAAATAAGCTCTGTGTTTCTTCCCTCTGGGATTCTACTTGTGCTTCTATTTGAGAACTCTTTGCCATTTCCTTTTACTAGAGATTTTTGCTTGGCTCAAATTTTCTACAATTTTACCTTGGCTCTGGTTGCACTTAAAATTTTGTTTTCTCTAGGCAACATTTTTTGAAAACCATTCACAATACAAAAAACCTTTTGCATGTGATACTTAGCTATTTCCTTCTTTGGGTGGCCAACTACACTCACCTACTTGCATTAAATTTGGCATGTACTGCTAGTTATTTTCTCATGTGAGGCAAATTATTTTCCATTTTGAAATGACAAGAATTCATAATAACCCTTGGAAATGATGTACTCTAGCGTGATTTTCTTGGAACTTGAGTTGGCGATTTGAAGGAAGTAGAAATCATATGTCATGGCAATTAATATCCCAAATGGAATGATTACGCCAAAGTATGCAATAAGTACCCGAAAAGATTTGCACCCCTCTTTGAAATTTGAGAAGTGCTTGCAAAAGGACACCTCAACATTCGGTCGCATGAACTACCGCTGGAGTCTGCCACTAGCTTATGCTAATTAATTAGATTCCACTGATCTTGCACGTAGCAAATCATACCTAGCAGACGCAATTGGGTGAGAGTTTTCAGTGAGCCTTGGTGGAAATTTTGAGGTGGTACTTATTTAACCTCATGCTTATGGTATGAAAATTACCACACTTATCCTAGCCATTTCTATAAATAGGCACTTTAGGCAATAGTGAAATCACATTTAGTAACTTTTAGCAGAATAGGCAATAGGTGATTAGCTTAGCATTCGGTGTTTGCAGTTTGAGTAGTATTTGCATAGAGTTTAGACTTAGGCAATTGGGAAAAGGCTTGTGTCTAACAGTCATATAGAGTTTTTTCGCCATGAATACCCCAATTAGGTTGGTCTCTCATAAATCCCAAAAGGCTTTTTTGGGCGAGATTTCGACTAGGCTCCTTAAGAGGATGACCAAAAATAAGCATTCCTTGGCCATCACAGCCATCAAATGGGTTTTGGGACATGACTACCTTGAATATGAAGATAAATACATAATTAACACTGATGTGTGCTCTCACTTTGTCGCATCGATGCTCGACATCAAGATTCCCAAGCCACTCATTCTTCACCTGGTAAAAGAGATCCCTCCAAAGAAATACGTGAATGGCCTCAGAGAGGTGGTGACGAATGTTGCATTTGGTGGAGGTATTCCAACCATGAGTGACCTCCATAGGTTCATTGAAGAAGACGCGGTCGTACTGTGGTTGTCGTTCCTGAGTGGTTTCCAACTCCAGTCATAGGAAGAACATTGCTAGAGGGTTACCCGTGCTTGTCACTTCCTCTTCCACTTGTACAACGTGGTGCCATTTTATGACATTGATTGGTACACTGACTTCAGGAACCTGACCTGTTCCCTCCGCCACTTGCCATTGCTCCTACGGACGCTGCCGCTAGTGAAGACGCTACATCTAATGATGAAATGGTTCTAGATGTTTCCATTGATGTTGCCATTGTTGCCACTCACGCCCATGATTGAAGACTTCTTTTTATATGCTTTAAAAACTCAAACTCGTTAGTCTATTTTTGTATATATGCCTGGAAAAGGCCTTACAGTAGTCGTATAAAGAAGATACATAAATATATAGATATATACTCTAAAAAGCATGGCCTCTATGCCATTTTGATAATTTTATTTAGCAAAGTATATGAATATAATGAAAATATATCTTATGATAAGATTTATGTCTCCTTTGCTTGTTGTTCTACAATATGGGCTTGCTTTTCTTTTCCTGCATATGTGTACTCTGTTTCAATTCAGTATGCGGGTGTCATTTTTCTGTGGCATGGGTTTTTTCTTTTCCTGCACTTTGCAATAATGGGTTCCATTCAATTTTGCTTTCTCGAACTTGAAGAAATAATTATTGAAAGACAGGCCGAGATAAACATAAGGGAAAAACACTATTCACATATTTACACTGGCGGCACAAACTAAAGTTAATTGAATAATTTTAAATGAATTTTGCTAAACAGGATTCCCAATGGTTCATGCTCCATGGTTTTTAATTCAAATGTGTTGTGTTCTTTTCACTGAATTATTCTAAAAGGTCCTTCCTAGAGGCTATGAAACTTCTTGTTTTGGTCGGGCTTTGTTGCCCTTTCATTAAACTTTAGCACTAGATCATCATGCTTCAGACTTTGGTTGGATGCTTTCTTGTCAAACCATCTCTTAACCACCTGCTGGTGGTTGGTCATAGCTATCAGGGCCTTTTCTCTTTTCTCCTACACTTCCAACAACTTGGCTAGTCGCACCTCCATTGTGTTGTTTTACTCTATCTCAAGAGATTTGAGCAGTTGCAATGCCAGAATCTACATGGAGATGGGCAATATTGCCTCTTTTCCATATAATAACTTGTACGATGAAGTATTGAGGACTTTCTTAGGAGTTATGCGATCTTCCTAAAGCGCCATCCAAAGGTTTTTATGCCATTCTTGTTGATGCTCTAAACCGATTCTTTTGAGGAGTCGAACTAAATTTTTTATTTGTCAATTATGCCAGGCCATTACTCTATCAATAGTAATTTGGCGATGTTTTTAAGAATATGTCATTCGTGAGTGCGAATTGACATACCTTAGAGCCTAGGAAAGCCTTGGTGTCAGAGATGATGGTTTTAGGAGGGAAGAATTTGGTCACAATCTCTTCGAGAAAGTCTACTATCTCCGCCTTTGTTGCATTCTTAAGGGGCATGGCTTTTGTCCACCTTGTGAAGTAGCCTGTTGCCATCAAAATCCATTTATGTCTAGCGCTAGAGGCAAGATTCATCATTCCGATGAAATCAAGGCCCCATTGCGCAAATGGCTCATCAACTACTATCGAGTTGAGGGGCATAGTGCAATTTTTTCTTCTCCCTGTGAAGAATTGGCATTCCTTGCAAGCTTTAACTAGGGAATATGAGTCATTAAATAGCCTGGGCAATAAGTACCCAGTGCACATAATTTTGATGGCGGTGGTCTTTGTAGAGAAATGGCCTCCCACGGAACTATTGTGGAAAGTGTCGAGGATCCTCTTAGCTTGCTCTATGGTGACACAACACAACAGAACACCATTGAAGTTCCTCTTGAAAAGAACCCCTTCAACGAGCGCATACCCATTGTTCTGCAATCGGTAGAACCTTCTCTTTTGAGAAGGAAGGTCGGGCGGATATTTTCCTGTGTGCATGAATCTTACTCTATTCACCAGCCAGTAGCCTTCCGCTCCTGATTCATTCATTAGAACTAGTTTTGGTTGTTCTTCTTCGGCTGTGATCTCTTCATCATGTGCCAGATATTCGCACAATCCTCTTCCTTGGATAGTCTTTGTAGGCTTAACCTCAATGTCATATTCAAGGATCTTGGTGATCCAATTAGCCCTTTTTTCAATGATTTCCCTTTCCATGATGTATTCGCACACATTGGAATGTGCAACATAAACAACCACCTTGTTACAAGAGATTAGGTGCATAACTTCTTGAGTCCTTAAACTATTGCGAAAGCTTACCTCTTGACGAAGTTGTAGTTCGTTTCATATTATTTTAGGGTCCAGGAGTGGAATGCTATCGAATGTTCTCCCTTTCCTTCATCGTCATTCTACATTAAGACAATAGCAATGCTTGATTTTCTGCTGAATATATACATTATGAAATCCTTTGATAGGTTTAGATTAACCATCACAGGAGCCTAGGAAATAGCATCCTTAACCTTTTCAAAGGCTTCTCTCATTTCTTTAGTCCATTTGAATAATTGGTCCTTTTTCAGCATTAGGGTGATCGATTTGATTATCCCTGCAAAATCCAAAATGAACTTCCTCACAAAATTTACCTTTCCTAAGATCAAACACCTTTCTTGTTGACCAGAAGGGGAAGCTCTTTGATTGCTTTCACCCACTGGGGATCAATTGAAATTCCTTCTTTGGACACTATGTGTCCCAATAGCTTGCCTTGCGGTACTCCGAAGACATTTTTTTTGGGTTCAAGGAGACCCCAAACTATTGGAATTTCTTGAAAACCATCTCAAGGTGATCGAAATGATCATCCTTGGACTTAGAGAACACAGTGAGATCATCTAAATAGATCAACATGATCTTGTTGATCAACTCATTGAAAGCGATATCCATAGCCCGCTGGAAGATGGCTCCTGCATTCCAGAGGCTGAAAGGCATCTTATTGTATACGAACGTCCCCCACTTGGTAGTGAATGTTGTTTTAAGTCGGTCCTCCTCTTTAACCCGGATCTAATTGTAATAGGAGAAGCCATCCAATAGAGAAAAATTTTCTGATCCTGCTACTGTCTGCAAGATGGTCTCCATAGAAGGGAGCGGGTAATGATCCTTTAGGGATGCGTTGTTCAGGTCCTGAAAGTCAACACACAGGAAAATGTCATCGTTCTTCTTTTGGATTAGAACTAGGTTAGACACCCAAGTGTTGTGCTTGATCGAGAAGACAATCTGGGACTAAATTACCTTGGTCAGCTCTTGTGCCATCATAGCCTTGATCTTTGGATTAATCGGCCTCTATTTTGGTGGACTGGTTTTGCACCTTCAGTCAGCTCAATTGTATGTTGGATGATGTCGGGATCATATCCATTAAGGTCATCATATGACCAAGAAACTACTCCTTCATACCTCTCACAAAAGTAAATGAGCATTTCTTTATCATGATGTGGGACATCTTTCTCGACTTTGAGCTTTCTCCCATCACTGACCTGAAGGTCCGCATAGTCACTTTTGTCCGCTACAAAATTTATTTTGTCATTTCATGCATCATCACAATCAAAAATATTTTCAAGAGTGACCAATCCCTTCGAAAGCTTGTTGGATTTCAACTAGATGATTTCACCATCATAGGCTTTGGCAATCTTCGGTTGGAGCTGATCGAAAAACTCTCCTGACTATTGGATGAACAAAGCGATGTGTTCATCATTTTCAAATACTTGTCAGCTTTGATCATTATCTGGGATTTTCAGTCGGACTATCACTCATATAGAGTGCTTGTTATGCATTAGGTTGGAGGCTGATCCAAATTGAGATCCGACTACGACCATGCAATCCGCATCAGTATTTTGTTCTCGAGGCACTGTTTGGATGTTGAAGGCTTCAAAACCCTTAATCAAGTCCCAGACCCTTGTTTGTAGGATCTCATGTAGACATTCATGGCTGCCAAAATCCCCCAAACTTGGTTGACCACTAATTCAAAATCTTCAAACACCATCAACTGCTTGATTCCCATCCGCTCTGCGAGGCTCAGACCTTGCACTAGGCCTCCATATTCTACTTCATTGTTCGAGCAAGCAAACTGGAAGCAGAAGGAATGAAGTGTATTTTCATTTTGCGGGGATGTCAAACATATCCCGGCTCCTATGCCCACTTTTCATCTTGCTCCATCAAAGTGGAGTGTCCATAGTTCTGAAGCTTGGTTACTTTCGGGTTCCTTCATGACCTTCGGAAGCACTTGATCTTATTTGTAGATAACATAGGTTCCTAGCCCAGTAGCATGATAATTTCCAAAAGGGTTAGCATCTATGTATTCACTCAAGAGGACCTCTTCTGGATCGTTCTGATCTTCGGTCACCTTTTCGTCTTCAAGCAACTCAGTGCAATATGTTTCTTCCTGAGTGAAAGAAGTATGGGTGGCCTTGAAATTGATTCTGGCTTCACCAGCCACATGTTCCGAATGCAGAGTTTTAGAATTTTCCTTCATTTGGGCTTTGTGCTTGGCCCTTAGGATCAAGTGTGACCAATCCAGAGAAAGATACCCACCTATTTTTGAAGTAAACTCCCGGGATAGGAAGAGACCAAACATAGGGGGAACATTTATGATCAAAATGTCTTGTGGGACTGTGATACTAGGGAAAGCGAACATAGTCAATGGGAGGTCCTTGATGAGGCCTACGGTCTCAACTTTGTTTCCATCAAGCTGCATAACTCCCTTCTTTAAAGGTTCGTAGCTAAGTCCTAAGGCCTCAACTATTTGCTTGGGCATGACTGTGGTGCTAGCACCAGAGTCGATCATGGAATTATGTAATAATTTCCACCCTATAATGAGAGTTAAGAAGAAGGGTTTAGGCTTCGGCTTGTCTCTTACCTTGGCAGGGACTTATGCGGTGCTATTTGTGAGAACTTTGGCAGGAGGTGATTGATCAACAACCTTCCCTTTGAGTGATTTCTCTTTTGGTTCAATGATTGGATCCTCCTGGAGAGCCTTTTGGTTTGATGCTCTAGAATAGCTAAGATATCCCACAGAGATACATTAGTGGATGATTTTTTCAACTATTCCACCACATTGAATAGTGGTGGATTTGGAGGCTTCTGCTCCTTAGCTCTTATTATAACAATTTCCCTTCATGGTAGGCATTGTGGCACCACTACGGAGGTACTAGGCGTTTAGTCGGAAGCACTTTTAGGTTGCAGACTGACTAGTTGTGGGATGACTTATTCGCCTATAAATCTCCTCTTGGAGCGAGTGTTGTAATCATATTGTACTTGCAGTTTTTTAGATATGGATGCATCATTGGCGAACATTGCCTCTTCCTCTTCCATCCATGAGAAGAGCACGTGATCAGGAGAAATATTTGTTTCTTGCTCCAGAGACATCCCTTGCATTTGAGCAGTAAGCACTGCATTTTCCATTTGCGGAGAGGCATATCCATAACCTTAATGATCCGACGTTGCACCTTGGCTATGTTGCTCCACCACCTTTTGTTGTAGATTGTTGTGCGGGCAGTTTTTGGGTATATGTGAATCGCCACAAGGGAAATACTAGGGGTTGGTGTCATCGACTAAATTGTTCTACCCCGCAGTTAGCTCTCTGTTTGAGCTTAGGTTGGCACTCTGTAGCAGAGTGGGTACTGACACTATTTGATTTGTCGTTTGCATCTGCAGATTTGTGCAAGTTCCTCCTTGGAACTAGTTTTGTTGGTAAGAGGACCTTCCACTTGATAATTCTGATAGGTTGGATTTGGAGATGCGGCCTAGTTGTGCTTGATAACAGTTATCTTGTTGGCCATAGCCCACAACATCTCTTTGATGTCACTTATATCATCCTTTGAAGAATCGGATGTGGAGGCAACATTCTGTGGTGCACTCAGATATGTGTACATAGAATGGGGAGGAATAGGTGCACTAGTAGATGGCACTTCCTATGTGGGAAATAATACTTCGAGGATTATAGGCATGGTGGGTCGAGGCCGCAACTTCCCAGTGTCTATCAAATTATTATCTGCTTTAACTATGACACTATATGCATTTGGTAGAGTGGTTCCACCGAGTAACTAGATCATCATTGAAATGTCAGCGTTGATGGAATTGAGGTAGAACATGAATACCAGCTTGGTCGGCGGGCAAATCACAACCTGAATTCTTTGCCAAGTTCTGTGAAACCGGGTGTTGAAGTCAATCATGGCTTCATATGAGGCTTGTTTGATGATCTCAGCTGGTGATATTGTGAAGACATGTCTCTGTCATTAGATAATCTTTCATAAAATGGATCTCTGAGTTGGTCCCAAGTACTGATAGTATTGGGCTGCAGCTTGCGGTACCAATCTAGTGCCTTACCCCTGAAAGAGGTTGCAAGGAACCTGAGCGCCACATTCTATGCAGTGATTCCATGCACCAAACATATGTCTGTAACATCTTGCAAATGTTTGGACGACGTCCTTGAGCCATCTTTGGTGAACTTAGGTATAGCTTTTAGAGCGGTGACCAGAATAGGGGCCCAAATGGCGGGTGCTACTAGTGCAACAAGAGGATTTTCGGTGTCTCATGCCACATAATTTCTATTAGCAGCAGACAACATGGCTAGCCGTAGGGGCAGGGGAAGCGGAAAATTCACTAATTGGGTTGAGGCCTGTATTGTCCCTAGTGGTGGTACTAACAAACTGAGATTATTCGTTGTTTGGGACCTAGTAACAGGCTGATGGT
Source organism: Sequoia sempervirens (assembly GCA_007258455.2). Lineage (NCBI taxonomy): Eukaryota > Viridiplantae > Streptophyta > Pinopsida > Cupressales > Cupressaceae > Sequoia > Sequoia sempervirens. The sequence continues at coordinate 759,722,151 of VDFB02000003.1, forward strand.
TCATACACCCTCTTTGAATTGAGATTCATTTAAGCAAGTCCCATGGGAGTGCCAAAAAAAAGGGAATTGTTGATGCCAAAAATTGGCAAGGTAACAGCCTTTATGGGAAACTTAGTTAATGGGGGACCGATTGTGCTAAACTGAGTGACCTCCAGATTTTTAAAGAAGCCAGCTTCTTTTGTAACTAGGGTTTTGAATGGGAAAATGAAGCAGATATATAAAATGAAAATCTAACTAAGGCGATGCACCAAGATTTAGATAAAGGCATGGTAAATCTATCCTTTAGGATTAGATTCAAGGGCTCACTCAACAATCTGCTAAGTTCCAGAATCACAAAAATTAAAGGAAAGTTCTGAGCAATTCATCTAATGACATAAAATGATTATAGCATACATCCACTTAAAAGAGGAGTCAAAGACATAATCTAAATCAATAATTTTTATTTTGAAACTATTGATCATCAAAGCTTGCACCTCTCCAACAGTCTTATGGGAAATTCAATGAGTGGGGGACAAATTACATCTCATTGAATACCTTTGGGTTTTTTATATATATAAAGTCGGCTCTTCTTTTGGGGTTTTGAGGTAAGGGAGAGAGAAAATGTAAATATAAAACATAAAAGGTGATACGCCAAAGCTTTTATAACATTTCAAACTCAAATTATTCCTATGATTGATATAAAGGACACAAAACGCCACAACCCCTCATTGTTGGAAAGAGAACAAACAGCAAAGGGCACAGTGCAGACTTTCAAATCTTTCTGCAGGCAATGTTCATTAAGGTCCGATCAAAAATAAAAATTCCTTAGAGTAAAAGAATAATATTTCAAAAATTATAAGAACTTTGTCTCCTAATACAACATAGCACAAAAGAATAACAACTTCAAAGATAATAGAAAATTCCAATGACATAGTTTGATTTCTCTCTGAAATTTTATTCCATAGCACAAGCATAAAGCATAGAAATCTGCTATTTAAACTACCAAAATATAGCTTGCAAGACACAATGTTTCATTCAAAAACAATAGTATAAAGAAAGAAAGCTTGAAAAAGTCCATACATGCACAGTCCCAATAAATTCCCCTTAATAGTTTGTGCTTTAATTAAAACTAAACTTTGAAACAAAGGTTGGATGTCAATCCGACAATAGTTTAAACCTTAATAAATATAATTTGCCAGAATAAAGTAGTTCTATAACTTGCTTCTGAAATATAGTTCTTAAAACTTTAAGAAAACTAAAAAGAAAACACTTCCTCTTTTCAAAGAAAACAGTTCCTCCTAGAAAAATACATTTCTGAAAAATCATCCTCTTTTCGGTGTCGTCGCCTTCCCTTTATAGCTATTGAAGAGAGGAAAAACCACCTCCATTTAGAAGTAATTACTGTCAAGTGTTGACATTTGATAGCACACAATCCGATCGCAAACTCTTAGTTAGGCCACAAAAGATCTTCGCATTAACTCTTCAGCTACTGCACTAATGTTCTGTAGATATTTTAGCAAAGATAGGAACCTAATTATGATCAGATCCTAGGAACAACATCCTGGTAATAGACAAAATTGATTGACCACATTGCTGCGAGGTGTCGTCTAAAAACTTTCATCCTAAAAACTGAGAGAAGAAAATAAAGGTCAGCCAACTCGGACAAACTCCTCACTTAGATATCCTTATAGGCAGTGCAGATAACCCGCGACAAGGAGATGACGTGTCAGCAGGGTAGAAACTCCTGAGCTCACAAATATAACTCCCATGGAAAAGTTCAACAAGCAAACACGTATCCTGACCTCCTGAAAAGAAGATGTAAAAGGTAAAAGTGTTGCAGCCACCAGTGGCACATTGCACATCTTTTCGCTAATTTTATTTAAGCGCGAGTGCACCCAACACTAGAAATATTAATGCAAACCAAAAATAAAATGACTAGGGAAAAAAACCTTTACTATTTTGGCGACTCACAAGGGTCTTCACTTTTGTGGAGATTCGAACCTAGCCCACTGGTTGTTCCTAGAGTTTGACGAAAGTGGAACGGTGAGCCTCCCAATTTGCATTCTTTGGTAGAACAAGGGTCTGAATCTGCCTGTATGTTTGTTCAAGATCAAAAATCTCCTTGAAAGATATGACGCCCCATCTAGAAGAGATTACACCTAGGTGATAATAGAGTTGAGAAAGAGGATAGATTCCACACTCAAAATCATCCACTGTGGGTACAACACTTGAGCTTGGAAGTTCAGCAGTGGTTTGGATCTTTTGTCAGATTGCCTCATTGATTTGCTCCATTGATAATGCGTCTTCATCTAGGGAGAGAAGAGGAGGCAACCCAAAACCAACCAAGATGACGAAATCCTTTTTGATCTCAGTGACTCTTTTATTCAATATCATTTGATGATCCTTGCATTTTACCACAACCATGTGGAAATTGATGATTTCATTGGCTTTGACGGAGGTGACCCTTCGATCGGGAATTCCCGCTCTTCTTAGAACTTGATCGGTGGCGATGCTTAATTTAAAGATAAAACTTTGGGAGTCTGCCACCCAGGGTGTACATGTTTGTATAAAGTGGTCAGCCATCAGACTGACTTTGGCATTCAGTTCCCATACATCCCTTAAGAACTGTAAGGTGGGTCCCAGTATACATACACCAACTGCCATCTACTCCTAATGCATAGCCACTAACCTTCTCATTATGGAGAAGGATCCAAATCTTCTTGCAGCAGTTAACTCCTGGTTCTAATTAGCCTCTCTTACTTTGGTATTTTCTTCTATTTGACCTTTCTCTCGAAGAGCATTTTCCAACTCAGAGCTTAGTCTTCCGACTTCCTGTCTTGACTCCTTTGCCTCAATCTGAACCATCCATAGATCATAAATATTTCAGGATCTGGCATCACTCAAAGTTTTCTTTAATTTTTCATTTTTAGCACGAAGTTAAACCTGTTCATTTTAGGTATCTGCAAGTAACTTGGACATTTCTCCTTATTGGCCTTGAATTTGTTTCATGCGGGTCATTTCAGCATCTTTGGCTCAAACCTCATTTTGCAACCTGCTCAATGTCCCTTTCACATTTTCCAACTTAGCCTCGCGCTTCCTTAATTGCATGTCCAACCATTCATAATCAGCATATACCACCTTTTGCGTGGCTTTGGCTAGGACCATTTTATCATGCGGGCGAGTTTCACTTAGATCCAGGCCCACAGCATGGATGTTGTAGTCCTCCATCTACATTTTCCCTTCGTGTTTGGAAACCAAAGGCCTCATTATGGTGATAAGCAGGGAGTTTCGATCTTCGTTAAAACAAGCTTCAATCCTCTTGGTGGCAAGCCTTTCAGCACTCTTTGATAACATTTTCAACTTCTTGGTCTTTTGGGCCTGTTTGGTGGCATCAAAGTGACCTTCAAGAGTTTGAGGGACATCAACACTTTGAGCTACAATGGGAGCACTAGGGGTAATCCAAAAAGGGTGACGGTAGGGGAGACTTCAGATACATGACCGTGAGGAGACACAAATGGCAATGTGATCATAGAAAAAGGCAGAATTCCAAAAGGAGCAGGGGAAGAAACAATAGGGGTAAAAGCAGAAAAAGGCTGATGGAGAGGTGCCTTACCAGAAATAGATGGACCGGGAGTAACAGGAAAAGTCATAGTTTTGGTGATTTCAATGGGGGCTTTAGACAAAACAACTAACGACACAACAACAATCACGGCGGATGATGCTCATTTGGTGCCCAAGAAATTTTTAGCAGGTTGATTTTCAATGGCAGGTGTTGCATTCATTACTACTAGTTCAAGAACCAAAGATGGGGGATTATTTCCAATAGGAAAAGACTAGGGTTGAACCAGATATGCAGAAATAAGAAGAAGAGGGGGAGAAAAACTTACCTAAGCTGTAGTTGATGAAACATTCTGCAAGGCGGACTCCACTTCTTCCTCCCGACGAATCAGCATATCAAAGGTACTTAAGTCCTAGATCTTCCTCCGCTTCGCGCGACTAGAGCCAGTACATTCTGATCTTCTAGCGGAGTCCTTCGACATTGGACGTCAGCGGCCACTAAGGATCTTTTTGGGGATTGTTGGGTCTCCTTTCCTTTGCTTCAGGCTTGGGATGCAAATGGGGCCTATGGACCCCCTGGCCCTGAATTTCTCTGGTTTTCGGGTTCTCAAGGTCTAGGAATTAGGAGTGGAACTTGTTCCTCTTCAATTTCATGGCTTGTCTTGGGATTGCTATTGTCGGAACCAACTTCCTTATCATATATCTCCTTGAATTCTTCATCGAGCTAGAAACTATTGAACAAAGCACCTGGATTCCTCATCTCTTGTTGGAACCTCCAGAAGTCCGCCTTCTTTTCTTCCAACCATCCCTCATGCCTCACCTATGCACTGAGAGATTTTCCCATTGGGAGATTTCTCTGATATTGTGCCTATGGCTCATAAAAACTTAGCCATTTTGGTCATTCCTCTGGTATATGGGCCAAGTTGATGTATATTTCCACACTTTCTCGAGCAGGATTTCTCCTTTGGAAGTACTCCCTAAACTCATGCCTTAAGCTGAAACGCCCATCTGGGTTATAATTCCATTTGTCACAAATGAAGACCAAACCTAAAGCCATGAAATGATTCTAGATCTCGTCCTTAGCTTTCTGCTTGCTTATTACTATTTGAATCTTTGCAATCATAAGGAGAAGATCGAAAAGATTTTCTTTATTCCTTCCCACACCGTAGATTCTATCAATAGTGGACACTTGTCGGCAAGCCTCTAGCACGAAAGTTTGGTCTGTTACAAATCTAGGGAGTCAGAAAACTTCCCCGGGGAAACCATGAAACCTGATGAATGTGAAATATTTTCCGAGGAAGTAATCCATTGGGATAGGTGGATGATCTATCCATTCTATAACCTCCTAAGAAAAATGGTCGACGAGGCGAGGCAACAAATCTTGTAGCATTGGTCTCAGAAAATGATCTACAAATTGATAGAAAACATGGGGATCCACATAGAAATTGGCTGGATATAGCCTCTCTCATCTGTCTTAGATACTGGCACATTTCTCCCTAGCCACTCAAAATTTTGATGCAATAATAAATGAACCAAAATGGAAGAATACCTGAACTTGGACTCCATACTGTAGTTTCTCAACTGCAGCTTCATATTCCCAGCCATTACTTCAGCAAAATCGTAGCGTCTTTGTACCCTTTCTCTTTTGAGCACAAGGCCTAGGGAAAACTGGAAAGGGTTAACCTCTTCATCGCCATCTAGCCCAAAAACCCAAGCTGACATCGAGAACATAGACTATGTGTCCTTCTTGAATTTCCTTCATGATAGAGGCCAGCGAATTTGTCCTCTCTATGGCATTTCCTTCATTTCATCCTCATAAAAACTTGTTTTCTTGAACATATCTTCCCCTAAGACATCCATCTGTTCTTCATTGAAAAGGTCGGCACTCCAACCCATAGGGATACACAGCATATCACGTATAGCTTGGGCCAAAATGGTGATCTTGACCCCATGGCCCTCAACAGCTTTGTATCTCTATTAAACCTCTTTGCACACGTGTCAACCAGCTTCGGCCATGGATGAATAGCAGGTAGCAAAAACTGTGGTAGGCCACTGTTCCAAAGCCGAAATGTGAAACCCTCTACAAACTCATGCCCTAGCATTTTAGGGTTGGTGGATAACCGAGGGTCATAAACATTGTTGGTTATATCTTGAACTGCCTCCTTTAAGATACGTTTATCATATTGAAGATTCTTGTAGCATTCAAATGGTCGTTCTTCTGGAGTTGGGGCATTAGTGAATGAATAGTGCCCAAAAATATCTGTGTAACCGGGTCTTCTATTTGGTACTTTAGCCCGCCTGCTAGAGGTAGGTACTTCTGCCATGATTACTCGAAAATGATACAGAAACTCTCTGGTCACAACAACCGTTTTTCCTTGCTAAAAACTAACCTACTTTTGAATGCAATTAATTTCAGTGCTTTTGCATGCAGCTATGAGTTTACCACTATCAATGGCTCATTAAATGTTGCCACCGAGACAATACGTGTGGATGGGAGATCCATATCTCTTAGGAATGCCAAAAAACCCACGAAAATGGAATTAGTACATTCCTTCTGCTGCCTCTTCTTTCCTTTAATTCATTGTATCGAAGAGTGTGTTTTTCGTCATAAGGAGTGTGTTGAGATGACACTAGGTACTTCTGAAAAGACATCTTCATTAATTTTCAGAGCCTTAGCGTGTTAATCCATGTCTTTTCTCATTAGTGAATAGGTTGGTGTTGATGATGGCAAAGGACACGCATCAACCATCAGCGTATGAGGTCATTTACTCCCTAAAGCCCAAATTTATTTCTCAATGCATTATGTCAAATCCTCCAAATGATTTTCCCACCTTACTTCATTCTGCCTCAAAAAAAATTGTTGTCGTCTAGCAAAAAATAAACATCCCGTTGGAAAAATTTTCCCCATTAGCTTTTTCTATATATAGCTACACCACCTTTTGCTAAATTCATTCGATCATATAGTTCTCTATCATAGTTGGCCCTCTGCCTACTCTTTCTCCGCCATAATCCACTGTTGACGCGATGTCTGCTGGTCTGGGTACCCCCATTTGGCTTCTTCCATGGAGACCACAGAACTGCTTTATGGGAGAGATTATTGATAGTCGTATTAAGTTCTTGGTGAAGAATTACAACCCCCTGATCATGATTTCATTTAAGTGGGTCGTTGGTGCGGACTACCTTACCAACGAGAACTAGCTGCGGAGCAATTGTAACATGCTCTCATGCTTTGTGACCTCACTGCTGGACCTAGGTGTGGCCAATCCCATGATAATTGAGCTATGTCAGAAGATGTTTGAAACCTCTTTGATGGAAGGGCTCAGCGAGATAGTGCAAGTGGCCATTCCGAGCGTCAGCATTCCAAGCACCATGGACCTCCGCAGGCTCGTAGACTTTAGGGTGGACGTGCCCTAGTTGCCCTTCCTTACTAAATTTTGCACCATGGACGTGGAGGTGCACCATTGTTCTTCTCAGCCAATGGCCACCTTCCTTCTGTGGGAGTACGGCATGGAGAAAGTTCCAAGGATTACCTAGAAAAAGAACTTTAGTTACCTGGTGCAACTTCGCAACGAGTAGACCCTGGGTCTGAACCGTGCAGCCCGCATGTGTTTTGTTTTTTGCCCCTGCTTGCAACCTGTCTGAAAAAAGAAGAAGAAGAAGAAGAAGAAGAAGAAAAAGAGGAGAAGCAGAAGTCGAGTACGAGTCCCTTTTTCCTCGCCACTAGAGGCAGAAATTTATTGACTAGCAGATTATCACCTCCCTTTTGACAGTTGCTTGCTTCCCTTTTTGGGTTTTGCTCGAGAGAGCTTTATGTAGTATTTCTGAGCCTCGGGCTATATACTGTATTGTAAATTTTGTCGATAAACATAATATAGTATAGCTCTTATTTCTCCTGTGTTATTATGGGCCTTATTTTTAAAAACTTTGAAATAATTACAATTTTTTTACATATGGTACATAACTGTTAAATTTTTTAAAAGAACTGTGCATTTTTAATAGAAAATTCTTAGATAAATACCGTTCATCGTTACATCTAAAAACCTCTCCTTGAGTCTGTATGCCTTCTTTTTTTTGCATGTTTTGTTCTTGAAAGGTCCTTTCTGTAGTATTTTGGAAACAATTGGTTGTCCCCTTCGCAGCAAATTTGTAGTACCCTAGCACTGAACCTTCTTTTGGGTAAAAAATTTCTTCATCAAAACATCATCTGATTGTTTGATGATGGTGGATTGTAACTTCATGGAATTTTTTTCTACCTCTTTTTGGCCTCAGGGTTTTTGCCGATTTTTCATACATCAATTTATACTTTAAAAAAATTGGGGCCAACTTCAGGGTAATTTGATTCATCGACGGGGGAACTCATCTATGCCAATCTCTTTGATTGGCCAACCCAACACATTGGACTAACCCAATTAGGTTCTTAATGGTCGATTTGGTTAAACTGCCCCTTCTCATATAACAATATGATGAAGTCTTGGGAAAAACCTTGTATTTGATAACAAAATTTGACCCTTGTGACTCTACCGGCTCTTGGGCACTGGCAAGTGTGACATTTTTGGGTAGACCCAGCGTGTCTTTTAGTTTCCTTGAAAGCTTATCAATTCTTCTTTCTATGATATTTTCCTATACATTGGTTCTCCTTTGTTCTGTTGAGGGGAGCGTAATGGGACGCTCTTCATTTTCTCCCTCATTCTTCTCTAGCTGCTTGATAGCCATTGTTCCCTTGGGAGTTTGCTGAAAAGATGCTTTCTCTTTTATCATCAGGGAAAATGGGGTCACAATGCTCATGAAATATGGTACGAATCCTCGGGCAAGGCTAGATTTACCCAAAAAAAAACTTATGTTTAATTCTAAGCTCTGGACCGTCTCAAAATTTTCCTTTCACGTCATCCTTAGTCGGTCAAATCCCATTATGAAGAATTCATTGTCCCTCAAGGAATCATGTATTAACAATGAGATCTCTGCCCTGGTTAGAGCTTGGGAGAACTATTGCATCGGTGTTGGAGAATAATGATTATCCAGCAAAATCACCCTAGGTCTTGAAAACCAATATAAAGTCGGATATCCCTATCTCCTTCCCAAACTGGGACTAGATAAAGAAAACAAGCAAAAAAATTGATAGGACATATGTCTTCTGTCTCACCCCGTTTAATGAAAACTTGTGTCGCCAAAGCTTCGACCTTTAAGCGGATTATCCTTTGTCCCTGCCCGACTGACCTGGGTCCTTTGTCTAAGGAAAATTTCAGTTGGACTATACCTGGGTCGTAGCCTTTGAGGCCATACTTGTAGCATAAATCCTTCCACCTTTTATTCCTGAAAGAGGCCCTCCTACCAACTGCTGACTTTTTGCCTTTTCTGACACTAAGCTTGCTATAATCCCTCAAAATTGAGGAGAATATTTTCTTTGTCGCATCGGAAATTGGTTCCAAATGTGTCCCGATAAGAAAATCTTGATAGATGATAGTACCTTGAGATCGGGGATTCCCTTGCATACCGAAAGCTTCAAAACTTCTGATGAGGTCCCTCACATTATGTACTTCATATCTTAGCCTTGTATCTATTGTGGTTGCTTGCTCATAGATCTGGCTTACTATCGATTCAGATTTTCCGACAGCTTGTTTCTTGCTTGCATCCATTTGTTCTGCTAGATTTGACCCATGGACCAACTCTTCATATATAGTATCATTAGCAAAACATGGAGACAAAAAATAATAGGCTCTGAGGTCTTCTGATCCTATCAGAAATTTCAATCAGACACCTACTCCGGGGCCAATTTTGCACTTGACACTAGCAAAATGTACATTCCATACCTGATTATCAAACAGATCGTCAGGCTCCTCCGAACTCTTCATTAGTTGCGAAAAAACCCTGATCTTCATCAAAAATTACATAGCAACTCAGCCCTGTAGTGTGGAAGTTGCCGAATGGATAAAAATCGGCAAACTGATTGAGCAGAGCACCTCTTCTTCTGAAATCTGCTCATTTGTACCTTTTTCCTCACTTGGAATCTCTACACAATATCTCTCCTATCGAAAAGAAGGGGTATCAGTAGCTCTGAAGCATAGATTTGTGTCATTCGCAATATGTTCAAGATGTAAGGATTCAAATAGAATCTTCATCTTTACTTCATGTTTGGTTCTCAATATTAAGTGGGACCAATCAAGTGCCAGGTATCCGCCAAGCTTGGTGGTGAAATCTCTTGATAGGCACATTCTGAAAACTGGTGGAATGTCTATTATTACTACTTCCTGAGTGACTGTATGGCTTGGGTAGGAGAAGAGGGTCAGGGACAGATCCCTTATCCAACCAACGGTCGGGACCTTCTTTCCGTCAAGTTGCATAATTCCCTTTTCAAGGGGTTCATACTTAAGTCTTAAAGCATCCGCCACTTGCTTGGGCATAACAGTTGTGCTAGCTCCTAAATTAATCATATTATTGTGCAACAATTTGTCTCCTATTATAAGCATAAAAAAGAAAGGTGTGGGTTTTATTCCACTTACCTCCTTTTCTTTAATGCTATCCAATTTTTTTGTATAAGTCATTGATTTCGCAGCCTGATGAGGGAACGCAGATCTGTCATTTCCACTCTGATTGTTCAACTGAGTCATGCTCTCCTGCACACTTTTCCATTCCACCTTCAGTGCTTCCTGAAATAAGGTTTCTTGCTCAGGAATTGATATAACGTCCCACAATGAAACATTGGCAGGTGCCTTATTCAATTTCTCCACCACATTAAGCATCCTGACTGTTTTGGCCTTTGGCTTAAACGGCGGTATCTCTTTTGTTTTTGAGAGAAAATGTTCCATCGGGGTTGGAACTTGTACTTTGTTTTCCTCCTTTTCCCTCGATGGTAGATTATGTGGCCGTGAAATAGGTTGGACGATGGGTGGAAAAGTCTACTTCTCTGGGGGAGACGGTTGACGTGGTTGTGGACATGGTAGAGCTTGTTGTACATATTCTCCTATGAGCCTTCTTTTTGATCTTGTATTGTAATCTTACTGCACTTGCAAAATTCAAGTTGTCAGGGCTTCGTTTGCGAATACAGCCTCATCTTCCTCCAACCACGAGAAAATATCTTGGTCAGGAACGATGTCTAATTCTTGTTCAAGGGACATCCCTTGCATTTGTGCCCTAAGATGAGCATTCTCCATTTCGGGTAACTCATATTTGCCCGCATTTAGGGACATACCCTTACTCTTCTATTCCGCTACCTTTTGCTACATATTTCCCCTTGGACAATTTTGGGGCATATTGTTATCATTGCACGGGAAGCACCATACGTTTTCATCCTCTGCCAAATTGTTTGGGCCCACGACTATCTCTTTGTTCAGACTGCCCTTGACTGACTGTAATGGTGTAGCAACCGGAACTATCAGATTCGTTGATGACACCTATTGACCTCCTGCTCTATAAGATCCTTGATATGAATTATGTTGATAAGGGGGCTTTCCTCCACCATAGACCTAAGTGGTTGTTTTTGGAGGTGTCACTTGTTTCCGTTTGATAATGACTAATTCATTAGAAATTTTTTGCATCAAATCTTTTATATCAATGATATCCGCCACCATTGACGAGAGACCCGATGTGCTCGCCTGAGTGGTAGGATGCTCGTTCATAAGGTGCGGAGAGACTAGCTTCAATTGTGTGGCAGGAGTGCTTAGATTAGCTTCCTCTTGATGGCCATCAAATATTTCTGCAAATACTTGCATTGGTGGCCAAGGTGGAATTTTCCCAGCATCGATCAGGTTATTCTCTATGCGCACCGCCATCTCATATGCATCGGGCAGGATGTTCCCTCCAATGGAGGTTATCATAAGTGCGATGTTCGGATTGATGGCCTTTAGATAGAACATGAATGCCATCGCGACTTGAGTTCGAGCAATCATGGGGATCCTTTGCCAGGTTTTGTGAAACCTGGTATTGAAATCGCCCATGGCTTCATGTGAATCCCTCTTGATGGTAATTTGTTGTTGCAGCAATGAGGAACAATCTCCCTTTTCTGAGAATCATCGAACAGGTGTTGTCCGAGCTGTTCCCAAGAAAGAATGGAACCCGAGGCTAGATATCTATACCAATCTTGAGCCTTTCCCTTAAAAGAGGCGGCTAACAATCTTAAAGCGATGTTCTCCTCCTATATGTTATGTACCCTGCATACCTCCGCTATATCTTGAAGGTGTCCAGAAGGGGTTTTGAAATGCTCCCCAGAGAATCTTGGAATAGCATTAAGGGCATTAGCCAGTATGGCAAGCCATACATCCGAGGGTGTGGGTGGTTGTAATGGACTACCACTGTCCCACGTTACGAAATTTCTAAGAGCAGGAGGAGGTACTTGAGCCATGAGGAAAAGATTCCTATGAATCGGATATATAGGAAATCTTATCTGGAAAATTAAACCTCCGGGTGGAGTAGAATAGGCTCTAGATAATGGGCTCTGACTTCTTGCTCTATTACTCCTTACAGGTGATACATAAATTGTAGTTCTTCTCCTTCTAGGATTTGAGGTAGGTAACTGAGAGTATTGGAAATGACCTCTCGAGGATGCTCTCATTTGGACTCTAGGCTTGAAATTTCTAGTTTCCTTCCTTAGCCTGATTTAAGAAATATTTTTGACTTCTAATCAGGTGTTTGGAAGAACTTTGGTCCCACTGGGCATGCCAAAAAAAGAACTTTTGATCATCAAAGCTTGTGCCTCTCCAACAGTCTTATGGGAAATTCAACGAGTGGGGGACAAATTGCATCTTACTGAATACCTCTGGGTTTTTTATAGAAATTCGGCTCTTCTTTTGGGGTTTTGAGATAAGGGAGAAATAAAATGTAAATATAAAACATAAAAGGCGATACGCCAAAGCTTTTATAACATTTCAAACTCAAATTATTCCTACGATTGATATAAAGGACACAGAATGCCACAACTCGTCATTGTTGGAAAGAGAACGAACAGCAAAGGCTAACTTCAAGCACAGTGTAGACTTTCAAATCTTTCTGCAGGCAGTGTTCATTGAGGTCCAATCAAACATAAAAATTCCTTAAAGTAAAAGAATAATATTTCAAAAATTATAAGAACTCTGTCTCCTAATACAGCATAGCACAGAAGAATAACAACTTCAAAGATAACAGAAAAGTCCAATGACGGTCTGATTTCTCTTAGAAATGCTATTCCATAGCACAAGCATAAAGCATAGAAATCTGCTATTTAAAATACCAGAATATAGCTTGCAAGACACAGTGTCTCATTCAAAAATGATAGTATAAAGAAAGAAAGCTTGAAAAAGGCCATACATGCACAATCTCAATAAATTCCCCTCAATAGTTTGTACTTTAATAAAAACTAAACTTTGAAACAAAGGTTGGATGTCAATCTGACAATAGTTTAAACCTTAATACGTATAATTTTCTAGAATAAAGTAGTTCCATAACTTGCTTCTAAAATATAGTTCTTAAAACTTTAAGAAAACTAAAAAGAAAACACTTCCTCTTTTCAAAGAAAATAGTTCCTCCTAGAAAAATCTTTTTTTCTGAAAAATAATCCTCTTTTCGGTGTTGTCGCCTTCCCTTTATAGCTGTTGAAGAAAGGAAAAACTGCCTCAATTCATAAGTAATTACTGCTAGGTGTTTATAGTTGATAGCACATGATCCGATTGCAGACTCCTAGTTAGGCCGCAAAAGATCTTTGCATTAACTCTTCAGCTACTGCATTAATGTTCTCTAGATATTTTAGCAAAGATAGGAACCCAATTGCGATCAGATCCTAGGAACAATAGCCTGGAAACAAACAAAATTGATTGACCACTTTATTGCGAGGTGTCGTCTCAAAACTTTCGTCCCAAAAACTGAGAGAAGAAAATAAAGGCCAGCCAACTCGGACAAGCTCCTCACTCAAATATCCTTATAGGCAGTGCAGATAACCCATGACAAGGAGATGATGTGTCAGTAGGGTGGAAACTCCTAAGCTCGCAAATATAACTCCCAGGGAAAAGTATGACAAGAAAACACATGCCCCGAACCTCCTCCCAAAAAGATGTAAAAGGTAAAAGTTGTGTAGCCACCATGTGGTGCATTGTGCATCTTTTCGCTAATTTTATTTGAGTGCGGGTGCACCCAACACCGGAAACGTTTACGTAAACCAAAAATAAAATGACTGGGGAAAAAAAACCTTTACAAAAACCATAGAAGTTCTTGCAAATGAACAATCTAGATAATAATGGCACAGTATTAATGTCTTATCAAATAACATACTGAAAAAAGAAAGGTCGAACAATGGCATAGTCTAAAAGTTTCATATAATAATCTAAAAAAATAATACTAAAGGGCTGGTGTCTTTCTCTAATTTTTTTGCATCTTCTGAACTCATTTTTTGAAACAAGAAGCAGTATTTATAGCCAACAATCCACTGCCTAGTGAGCTTGTAGCAGGAAAGATTCAGTATCCTGAGCAATGATGGTTGCATCAATGATTTCCCTCAGCCGTTGAAACCGAAAATATTCAGGCCATGGCATGTAGATGCTTTCCAACAAGATTCATCCCTTGCAAATGATGGAAGTTGTCCAAGAATATCCTGAGCATACAAGTGTCGCTTCCCCATGGAGGTAGTTACAACACGCGGCAGCATATCGCAGCTTGGCGTTTGCTCCACTCTTTCCTTTTGATGAAGTCCCCGCAAGGAGATAGGTGGCAACATGGCTCAGCCCTTGGTTCATTCTTTCCCTTCTTCATTGAAAGTTTGTGATGGGATGACACATAGCAACATATTTACTATCAACACCATCTGTCGGGTCTGCCAAAAGTTTACATGAATGGAAGCTACATGGCATGCAGGCGGGGTCTAGCAAGAAAGTGAAGGGAAGTAGTTGAAAATAGCCTACGGTGAAGACATGTGGGAGCATAGCGGGAGCCGATAGAAGAACAAAGGAAGCCTTTTCTATGAGCAGCATTGGGCAGACACGTGGAAGTAGTTGACAACGTATAGCAAAAAGAAGCCTAATGAAAGGCTAAGGGCACCATGTTGAAAATATGAGGTGGGGGTTGAAACCTAGCAAAACACAAAAAACACCTAAAGGGAGCTCGAAGAATTTTACATTCACAATGACCAAGGTGAATTTGTATCTATTGTGTGGACTTTGACTCTACAAATAAAGGAGTATTCTTGTTCATACCAAACATGCGAAAACCCTGTTAGAGTGTATGCGTGAGAAGCTTTAAAAACATGTCGGACCAGTAACACAAGAGATATTAAGAACCTAACATGTCACTGTTACACGAAATGTTCCAAAGACAACTTCCACACAAAGAACAAAGAAAGTATTTGTCATGGTAGTATAACAAGACTATCCACAAACAACAAACCGAAATGACACTCAAGTGCCCCCATTCCTTCTCTAAATCCTTATGGACATCCTTGAGAGATCCAGGGAATGATTCAATAATGTAAATCACAAAAATAAGACAACAAAAAGATAAAACAATGTTGTTATATCACTTGCCATATCTATTTGGGGTGGGTCTATTTATCCAATGTTGATCATGTCTATCATAGGAATGGATTTGTTAAGACATATCTCAGGATGTTGTTGGGTCTTGTCAAAAGGATATGTATTTGATACTTGGCTTTGTTTTAGTTCGCTTTGCAATCAAATTCTTTTGTGATTGTCTGCTTGAAGGTTCCAACTGTTGGTGTTTGCTTTGTTTGTTTTGTTTAATTTGTCAAAGGGTGACTGTGATGATCTGTTTATTATGGATGATGTCCTATTGCAAATTGTGATGAATAGGATGGGTCTTTTTTTTAACTTTTCTAAGCTTTATGATGTTTTTGTTATTTTCTAGGGACTAACCTAGGGCCTCGGGGGCTCATCAAAGATAAGCCTTGCCTACGTTGTACATGCAGAGGCTCGTAGTTCGCTTGGTTTGAGTGCTTTTGACCTTTTATGTTTTGTGAGTGTTTTTGGATTTTGTATTTTGCATATGTTTTTGGGATTTTGAATTTTTTGACTAAGTTGAAATAAAGCATGTTAGAAACCTAAGGGGACTGACCTAGGGTCTTGTGGGTTGTTAAGCCTTGCCTACGTTGTACACACAGAGACAACGTAGTTCAACCATTTGACTCAACGAATAAACTATTTTTGGATAAACAACATTGATAATCTGGATTGATATTCCACTTTTGTGTCTAGAGGATATGTTGACTTGAACTAGCTATGAGGTTCAAGAAAATGTTGATATCTTAGACTATTTGAGTGAAGGAATAACCCCATGATGTTGTTTTGTTTTTGATGTTTTTCAAATGTTTTTCTCTTTTGTTGTTTTCTAGATGTTTTTGACTTTTTTGTTGTTTCCTGATGTTTTTGATCTTTTGGCTTTTTTTAATGTTTTTGATCTTTTTTTGTTTTCATGACCATGATAGGATGCTCAAAAAATCTAATCCATGACCAATCTCAGGAAGTTTCCCCCAGTTGTAAACAAGACTAGTTTCCTTAATCAGTGACAAGCCATGGTTGGATACACCGTTTTATTATGAAATGAATGGGTGGATGTTGTAGATAGTACCTGTTACCTATTTTTCACTACGAGCTCAAACAGGTAGAGCTGAATCAAATTCATCATTGATAGGTACATAAATTTTGAAGTTTTGTTGATTAAGTATTCATTGATCATCATAGAGATCAATTTACATCTGAATTACAGTTTTATTGTGCAAGTATTTGAAACAGAAAATTGAGAATTTGCATAGTAATGCCTTTTATTCATTTTGTAAAAACACTGAATCTTGCACAAGCCGCAAGAGTAACTGAATTTGATTATGACAATCAAATGATGAACACAAAATTCAAAGATAAGCTACACTACTGAACATAACGTAAGCATAAAGAAGAGGAGCAATTCATCATTGCATGTAATGATGAATCACTTTCATTGATGTCTTCAATCGTCGCATCTCCAAGCTATTGCAGCCTCGTTTCCTCACTCCATGAACCTGCAAAATTATAAAGGAATGGCGTTAGAGTTATACTCTAAGCAATGATGAATTACATTCTGCCTTATGCCTATGCTACCAACAGGAATGTAATTTGCATTAAATCAAGCATTCACCAGATGAAAGGCTAACAATTAAGAAAAACATAACTCAATGGAAGCTTTCAGCTTCTTTTATTTTGCTAACTTGTTTGTTTCAATGTGCAGGAACAGGTTCATCATGTTCGTGATTATTTTTATCAGATATGTGGAGTAAAACAGGCTCCCACAAGGGTAGATCCCAGCATATCATAAGGACACCTCTCATTCACATCATATATGAGAGTTATTTAAAAAAAGAAAGAAATAGTCATCATCTAAGACTATCATCAAGAAGTCTAATTCAGCATGGTAAAACAGATTGAGTAGTTATCATTTTCTCATCATTCAAAGGAAACAATTAAAAATATATTGCATTTATCATCTTTTGTTTCAGCTCTGCCTTTCATTTATGTTCACATTTTAATAAGGCATTGAGCTCTTTATACTAAAGGGAAAGCAGAGCGTTCAACAAGTTAATTGTTTCTTACAAATGAGAAGCAACATTTTCATATTTTACAATCAATGCAAATCATCAGCAAGAGTTCAGTTGATCAAAAGAAATAAGATATGACAAATAAACCAATTTGTTTTCAATAGAAAGCAACAAAATATGGCATAGATAAGTATCTGCAAACATATTTGTTTCAAATACCAGATTATAACAATGTTGAAGGTAATAATGACAACAGTCAAAGTCACTTTGAAGGACAACTTTGAATACCTGGTCACCAAGTTATGGGAAAACAATCTATTGTCATAAGTAGTTAAGCAACAATGTTGAAGAATCAAGGACATGCAAAAAGACAGATTTGTATTCCATAGGAAAAGAGCGTTTTATAGAGAATAGTCATGAATACTATTGTTGTTACAGAATTGGTAAAGTAAATAAGATTGTTGTTACAGGTGTTCATGGTGGTAAAGGATGCTTACAAAAGTCTTGACAGTCATAAAGCTTGAACCAAGTAAGAAAGCAGTGAATTGATCAGCGTTAACAATAAATGGAGTATCTGATTTCAATGGCAGTCACTATTTACAAATATATTCAAAATAACAACTACAGAATGTAACAGTCAAGCCATAAAGAACAATTACTAATCAATTATTCAGCTGAAGGAGTTGGTTGAAATGACTGATGTTTCTAGTTCGTAAGATGAGCACAGTCAAGAGAACATTTGACTAAAATCCATATTCAATGGACACAACCCAGGCCATACGAAGTGGAAACAGTGACAAAATGAGATCATATGCAGTGGACACAATTATATATCAGGAATAGTTACTAGTCATTCATTGTAAGAAGTTGTTATCAATGATGGAATACTACTCATGATCAGCCACTATAAAGTATATGAAATTTAAAGACTCTTATGGAAATGATATAACGCAAGGATCTATAAAGCATAAAACAACGGCATGATATGAAGATAGTCAACATTCATTGATAACATGGTCACAAAGTAATATTCAGATCATGATCAGCCTTGTTTCCAATGATCTCTAGGCTAGAGAAAGTAGTCCACAATGAACAATTATGAGAGGACAGAGTTTAGAGTATACTGATGAACTAGCAAGCCAAATGCTCATATTTTAATGATTTCAGCTGATGTCATTTTTTTATTTTAATCATTCTCAAGGGGTTTACAAAGAGTAGCCTGTAGAGGCTATATGCAGTGAGAGACCAAAAACCCATTTTAAGTAGTATGAATTTCTTTCAAGGAAAGAACGGATTTATATTCTTAGACAGCTTGAGTAATGCTTATTTATTCCACAGTACAATCAAAGGGAAAAATATAGTGAATTGCAAATACCCAGTTGAAGAAACGTGATAGTCACGGCCTTAATGTACAAAGTTTTTAAGAAACAAAAATCTGGAAAGATCTACTGGTTGTGACTGTTAAAATGAATGAGGTTTTCAGCCATTAGAACAAGAGATACAAAGAGCAGATAAATCATGAATACCCATATAGAGACAAAGGTTCAAATCTACCATGGCGGCCTGAAGGAGGCTGGAAATATATACAAGAAGGAGAAAGATCAACTTACCAGCACTGCCATAGAACAATGTTTCCAGAAATTCTTTCTTGGCACGTATTCACCAGTGCAAGTTGTGCTCTTTCAAGAGTTCTCATGGCGCCCAGAACAGATGAAGACACAGGATATGTCAGAAAATGAGTATGGTCGTGGTCTTTAGGCCAAGATTTATTCCAGAGATAGAGCATAAGCCATGAAATAACTAAGTATCAGACTTACTTTGTCTATTAAGGCAGAAATAATTCATAAGGAGGTCGATAGCCAAAGAATTCCAGTTATTTCTTGCAAACATTTTCTTATTTCATGGCGGCTAGAGCCAGCAAATTGCAGAGATCGACGGGGACAAAGAAATGACAAAGAATATATCATATATTATGCACAACTGCGGATTTTAAGCTCATAAAATTCTATATAATGGAGTCAAGATACCTCAAATTGGTAAAAATGAACTTACCATATGAAAATCAACAAGATTCAGCTCAGAAAATGTCCAAAAGGTGCAGATTCGAGTCATTTCATGGTGGAATTTCAGGTTGAAACCCTACTCAGCAGTGGCGACAAACTTCGTCATGAAGCTTCATCAAAGTCAACAGAATGATAACAATTTTTAGGGTTCGATGATTGCTTTTGTTTATTCACCCTAAGTCATTTTTGATATTTTTATTAATGATTTTTAATAATCATTATGTTTTATTCATCCTTCAAGATTCCTAGAGTGATATGGTCGGCCAATTCATTTATAATGTTGAATGCATTTTAATATCTTATATGCATGGAGTGGAGTAATAAGGGGTCATGACTTATTGATTTTGCATATATAGAGTTTCCACTTAGGTGTATATTGCATGGGTTTAGAGAACGCTGAATTTTCAGCTAAATATTAAAGATAATAATATGTTTTCTTTAATATTTAGCATATAATAAAAGGTGGATTAAGTTTTCCCTTTCAAATAAATCCATGTAAAAGTTATAAGTAAGGGTCAGCTGAAGATTGATATCAGTTTGAAGACTGAATTCATTACACATTTTCTCTCAATTCCACATTAGATTATCAACTGAAGATTAATCATCAAGTCATCATGGGTGAATTGATTAAAGCAAGGTGGGTTTTTGCATGTTTTGGCTCACATTCAGATATTTCCAGTTTAGTTTGAGTTACAGATCAGTTGCATGCTTTATGACTACAAGTTCGAGATTGAGTTCACTCATTTTTGCATGAGTTTGAACCTTATTTTTAGGGATTTTTGCTTCTGCTCAGATTTCACCTTGGAATTATCATTTTTCTCATTGAAATTGACTTTCAGTTGCATTTTCATACACTTTGAAATGCATTCTCATTGTATATATTGAAAAAAATTATCTTTTTCATTCTAGTTCTTTTTTCCTGCTTACACATACAGCAGTGAGGCATTGTAACTCAACATTTTTTCATTATTCAAGCATTGTAATAGAGTTGATATTCAGTATAGTGTTTCCTTCTCAATACTTTCTTGAGTTTATTGTCATATGAATGATTTGATTTAAACACTATGATTTTATCTTGAATCCTTTTGTTTTGTCTCATTGATGCTTTAAAAACAAGAAGATTTCATGTTATAATTCAGGTTGCATGCTATGTTTAACAAAGATTTTAGTCATTTGTATCTGTGAAAATATAGTTTTTCTCTTACAAACATTGAAACTTCAAACCTACATGTGAAATATTGGTGAATTTCATGATCTTAATTGAATTGTGAAATAAATTTAGGACTTTATTGCAGTTGATTATAGGTTTAGGATAGCAAATAGAATCACATAATTTTGGTGCAATCACCTCTTGTAGCTTTAGGATTCCAATTCAAGCAAGCTTTCTATCTCTTTCCCAGCCAAATTAGTTAGTTTTAGGAGGTTTTCATCAAGGAACGAACCCTTTCTAGAGATTGATTCTCAAAATTAGGCAACCCACATGCCTGAGGATCATTCCATGTTTCAACAGATTGCTGAATTTAACTATTCAAGCGTTTGGGTGCAATTTGATTGACAACAGTACCAATAGATAATGATGCAATTTTTATTCAAACATAGTGCTTTTTTGTCAAGTTTTCACTATGGTACCTATTCTAAGAGCACCATAAAGGTGGTTTTCACTCAAAGAATGTTTTATTTCTCTTTACTATTTTTTTTTCTTTTTTCTTATATTTTTTTTGTCTTTTTTATCTTTTTTCTATTTTTTTGGATTTTTACCCTTTTGCCTGGGGTATTCTGACGTGTTTCATGTGTAAAACTTCTTGAGGTGGTTGTTGTTCAGCGATTCAGCTAAAGGTTCTCCTTCAGGAGTAGCTAACTGATATGCCCCAGAGTCGTAGCTTGTTGTGATGACAAACGAGCCTAACCAATTGGGTTCAAATTTTCCTTTGCCATCCTAATTTAGTTGTACCTTTTGATTCTCTTTGAGGACTAATTCACCAACTTAAAAGTTCTTGTCCTTGATCTTTTTTTCATAGTTCTATTTGAGCTGATTCTGATAAACTTTTAGATGGTTTAACACACTCAAACGCCTTTCATCTAGGATTTCTAATTCATTTAGCCTCGATACCCTATATTCTTCATTGTTGACCATGCCTTTTAGTGAAACTCGCAATGAAGGGATTTCGACCTCAATAGGCAAGACGACCTTTGATCTGTAGACCAAGGAAAATGGTGTGGCACCAGTAGGTGTGCAAATGCTGGTTCGGTAGGTCCATAAGGCTGGGTTTAGCTATAAATTCCAATCATGGTTGGCTTCATTAACAGTCTTTTTCAGTATTTCTAATATGGTTTTGTTAGATGCCTTAGCCTAACCATTTCCTTAGGGGTAATAGGGTGTGGAAAATCGATGGTGGATAGAAATTTGGGAACAGAGCTCTTAGACATCCTAATTTTTGAATGGGGTTCCATTGTTTGTTATTATTGTTTGGGGAATTTCATACCTACAGATGAGATCATTCAAAATAAATTTTGATATCTATTTGTCAATGATATAGGTCAATGGAATTGCCTCTATCTATTTAGTGAAGTACTATGTTGTTGTGATAATGAATTTGTGCCCATTGGATGAATCGGGTGATATCTTGCCTACCAGGTCTAATCCCCATTGTGAGAAAGGCCATGGTGTGGTTATAGGTCTCAATTTATGTGCTGGTGCATGAACTAGGTCACTATGTTGTTGAAATTGTTGACACTTTCTAGAATACTGTATGCATTCCTATTCCATGGAGGGCCAGTAGTATCCTATTCTGAGCAATTTTTGGACTAGGTTAAGTCCGCCATAGTGGGATCTACAAATACCTTCGTGAACCTCTTGTAAGGATTTTTGTGCTTCTTCTACGTTAAGGCACCGAAGTAACATACCATCCAGACTACGACGGTATAGGGTATCTCCTAAGATGGTAAAACTGGAAGTTCTATAGGTGAAGGTTTTCTTTTGGGTGGTCCTTAAGTCAAGTGGTATGGTACCATGCTAGATGTAGTCAAAGGTATCTTGGAACCATAGGGAGTTAGGACCAACAACAACACATACCAATTATGATTTTGGGATGTCGAATGCTAGTACAAATAGTTGTTCCACGAGGAACTCATACTTAGGCACGCTTTGTGGAATATCAAGCAGTGGGCCTATTGTTGACATTGCATCAGTAGCTCTATTATTAATCCAAGGAATTTTCTCAAAGGTTATTCTGATGAAGTATTCCTTAAAGCTATCCACCATCCTTTTATATGGCAGTAATTTTTCATATTTTGTCTAGTACTCATCATTCACTTGTCTGATCACTAGCTGAGAGTCTCTGAAGACATGTAGCTCTTTTATTCTCCATTCAATATCCATTTTTAACCTGTGATAAGAGCTTCATATTTTGAGATGTTATTCGTGAATGGGAATGCAATCCTATCTCCTTGTGGTGTGAGAAATAGAATACCGGCTTGAGATCCATGTTGTGTATGGTGATGAGACCAGTTTATGGTTCAATTTTGATAGAGTTTATTATCCATTTGTTGTTGTTGTCATAGACTTTGATACTTGGATGTTGACCTTTTTTATGATATTTTCTCAAAACCATTTTAATTGGGCATAAGCTATTTTTGTAACCTTTAAATGACATTGGCATGCTATATGAACTATCTATGTTAATTTTACACGTGGATTAATGAATGTTACTTTAAGATAGTTACAAATATGCAATTGTTGTGCATACTAATATTGTTATGCAAATATAATTAGAGCCTATAAAATTGAGGAAGATTCTGCCAGTTGGTCATTTTCCATAAAGGTCAACAAGGTGATCATTCAAAGGTCAATGGAGGGAAGACTCTCAATGGAGGGAGATTCCTAGTTTAAATTAAAGAAATGTAACTTCCTTGTACATGGTCTTAATTGTTTGTTGAGCGAATATAGGAGTTATTGTTGTGCTAAATCTGTGTTAAGGCAAACATGCTTGACCAGATTCCACACATGCATAACCTCCTTTCCACTTTTTTATGCTTCCCCTAAAGTGGCATCCTCCTAATCTATTGGATTTGACCGACTTGCCAGGTAGTTAGTTAGTAGTTTTTCTTCCTATAAATAAGACTCGAATGCTCCTTCTCAGAAGGTTGATTAATCTAATGTTATACTCACATTTCTAGTTTTTCAATAATATAGTTATGCTGCTCAATTGTACTCATGTTTTCCAATGAATAAAATGAAATTATAAGTTCATGCATCTAAGTTTATATTTGTCTTAAGGGATACTCATCCAAGGGGGCCCACTTGGTGAGCATTCCATCCTTTAGTTTAGTTATTACTTTTTTTCCAACAATTAGTTAAAAATCTGGCAACTATATGTTCCTGCAGCCACTAGAATTTCATTCTATGACTATTCCTGCAGCCAAAGCAGACAGAGTAGTTTCATGTTTGTTTGCTCAAATTTTCATTTCTTTCATGCATTTCAGATTAGTATAGTTGTCGGTTGATGTTCAGTACTTATGTTATTTCTCTCCAAGCAATTTACTTTCAACATTATGTCTTTCTTAGTTGTAGAATGAATATGGCTACTTTGGATTACTAGTGCACATACTGTGTTGACCCATTTCAAGTCTACATCCCTGGGTTGACAAGTTAAATGCACCTTTGTAATGATTAAGATAACTATTCAAATTAGATTTCCAATCTCTGAATCACAGTTGGAAGGACTTAGTTGTTAAATCATTGTAGGAGGCCAACATATGGGACCCGTCAAAGTATAGAGTCCATTGGTCTATCTGTTTTTTCATTAAGATACTCTCATCTGGAAAGTCCACTATGAGAGGTTTATGATCATCTAGGGGTGTTTCAGCCAATTGGTTTACTATAATTTGTCCCTTGATAGCTCTCCTATCTACATACTCTATATCAAATTCACTCAAGATCATCACCCATTTGGCTATTTGGCCTATTAAGGTTGCCTTTGCCAGTAAGTACTTGAGTTGGTCTACCTTAGAAATCAACTTGACTTTTCTGTTTAGGATGTAGTGTCTTAGCTTTTGTGTTGAAAACACGACTGAGAGACACACTCTTTCAATGGGTGAGTAGTTTAGTTCATAGCCCACTAGTGTTCAGTTGATATAGTAGATTGCCCTTTCTTTATTGTTATCATCTAGCTAGGCCAAGAGAGCTCCCAGTGTTGCTTGTGTGGTAGACACGTAAAGTATCATTTCCTTTTCTAGGATAGGTGGCATGAGTACAAGAGGAGCAAGTAGGTACTCCTTGAATTTTGGAATGCTTGGTCACATCTCCCATGCCACTTGAACATGATGTCCTTGTGTAGGAGATGAGTGAAAGGGTGACATTTGTCTACCAATTGTGTGATAAATCACCTGATGGTTTGCAGCTTCCCTTGTAGGGTCCTCAACTATTTTAGTATCTTCGGCAGAGGCATCTCCATTATTACTTTTACTTTGGCTGGATATACTTCAATCCCTCTTCTTGATACTATGCACCCCAACAACTTTCCAGATGTTACCCTGAATATGCACTTCTTAGGATTGAGTCTCAGATTGTACTGTTCAAGATCATCAAAACTGTGTCCCCATACATGTAATTAGCATTATGGTACTCTTATTTTTTTCCTTTGTCATTTCCTTTGGCATGGTTCAGGATTGGGTTTGAGTATATTTGTAGGTCCTTATTCCAAGGACGATGTTCGAAATCTACCTCCCCTTTGTCTATCAAATCTTGGATGAGTTTCTTGAGTCTAATGCAATTGTTTGTGGTGTGTCCTTTGATCATATGGAAGTCATGCAAGTCCTTGTTATACCACAATGTTTTGAAACTAGGTTCCTTATAGTTTGGACGATCATTAGTTTTAAGGAGGTTTTGTTGTACTAGTTTGTGCATGACTGTTTCTAGTGACTCACCTAGTACTATGAATTGCCTCCTTGGTTGATCATACTGCCTCTGTTGCCCTCCCTGATTCGTTTGTTGGTTCACAACCTGATTGTTCTTGGGATAGGTATTTTGGTTATTTTGTGCATTGCTTGGAACATAGCTTGTTTGTGCTACATGTGGTTTGTTTTCAGCTATGTTATGTGTATGCCATAATGCTTTAGCATCAACCACTCCATCGTTTGTGACATTTTTATTTTTAGCCCAGAATTTAGGTTTCTCATTCAAACTAGATGAACTATCTTTTGAGTTGTTTGATTTAAGGGATCCTCTTGCAATGAGGGCCCTCTCAATATTCAATCCCTTCTTAATGGTTTCTTCAAATTCTGTTGGACATAACATTGTGAGTTGATAATTGATCTCAAGTAAGACATTGGTAATGAATATGTCCACCAATTCCTTGTCGTCAATGGGCCATTTACATCTACTAGCCTTGTGTCTCCATCATTGTAGGTAGGAGATAAAATATTCTCCTTGATTCTATTTGATTGTGGACAAGCTTGTGATGGTGACATCTTTCTCAATGTTGAAGGAGAAGTGACTTATGAATTTGTTAGACAATTCATCAAATTTTTTGACTACTGGTGTCAAATGGGTGAACCACTCCATAGCATGGCTCGTAAGGATACGTGGAAATAGTCTCATGAGATATGAATCATTGTGGCGTACTTCCATGCATTATAAAGAGAAATCATGTATATGCTCTATTGGATCCCCTCTTCCTTTGTATTTGTTGTTAAACCTAGGTATTTCAAAATTCTTTGGAAAGGGTATTGTAGTGACAGATTGATCAAATGGGAATGGTCATATCTCTTGGATAGTATAGGTTTTCTTTTTTTATTCGGCTTGCATGCCTGCTACCTGTTGGGTGACGGCCTCTAGCTTCATTTCTATGTTTTTTTTGGCACATTTCTTTGTGAGTTGTGTATAATAGCCTTGTTATCTCACCATGTTTGGGTCATATATCGAGTATTGTGAAGGTATAAGACCTTGGTAACTGTTTTGGGCATAGAATGGGTTACGTCCTTACTGGGTGTAAGGAGGGTTATCTCCTTGTTGTTGAAATGAAGTGTACTGAAGGTTGCCCTATTGATGTGTTAGCGGGACACCTTGTTGGTAGGACGATTGAAGAAGTGCACTGTGTGGCACACCTTGCTATTGGGTAGGACTAAACTGAAGGTTACCCTGTTGATGCGTTATTGAGACACCTTGTTGATGGGATGACTGAAGAAAGGTGATTTGTGGCACACCTTGCTGTTGGGGAGGACTAAACTGAAGGTTACCTTGTTGATGCATTATCGGGACACCTTATTGATGGGATGAATGCAAAAGGGTGTTATATGGCACACCTTGTTGCTGAGCCAGACTAAATTGAAGGTTACCTTGTTGATCCATTAGTTGCACACCTTGTTGATGGGTCGATTGAAAAAGGGTGCTCTTTGGAACACCTTGCTACTGGTATTGCTACTTCAGAAGGGGACCATGTGGTCCACCTTGTTGGTGGTACTAATTGTTCAAAGGGGGACGTTGTGTTCCACCCTATTGAAGGTATTGATTGTTTTGGAACATGTCGATATTTGAGGTATTATGAGGTACATATTGTCTAGGAGGAGGATTTTTGTTTGGTGGTTCATACTGTGATGGCCCTTCTTGATAAAGTTGTGCCACTGCTGCTTGTTCAACTTGAGTTGGTTTTCTAAATAAGGGGTTCTCTTTGGGTTGACCATCATTTTGTGAGAACACAAGTGGCACGTTTGCCATCTCTAGAGGTTCAGTTATCTGTCTTACAACTGAGTTATCCCCTAAGGGAATAAGGTTGTCATCCTTGAGAGCTTCTACATTGAAATCCACCGGTAATTTAGGACCACTTTGTGCTAACTTGAAGAAATAGGAGTTTGGATCCTTTCTCAACAACCTGTCCATTAGTTTAGGAACCTTGGGGTTGTTGGAATGTTTGAACAATTCATCCTCATTTGTTTCTTCCTTCCTCTATAACCACTATGTTTGGGTCTTGGTTGTTTTGTTCAATTACCTCCTTCTATTTGTGATTCAATTCCTCTTCACTAAAGATATTTCTATACATAGGCCTCCTCTATGGTGTTTCAAGATCACTTGGCCTATAGCCCCAAGGGCTACTTTCATCGTTTATGCCATTGGTTGGTGGGATGCTAGTGTTGGTTTTGTTTGCTTCCATTTTCTTTTTGTGTTGTGATCTCATGGTTGTCATAAACAACTACCAATCTTTTTTTATTGTTTTCCCTGAATCCTATTCTCTGGAAAGGACGTGTCCTATTGGTGCAAAGTGATAATAGAAGTGATTTAGCTAGTTTTGATGGTTGTGAAGTCTCCTTGAGAAAAAACCTTTGGCAAACCTTTTTGTAGGATGATTCTTTGAGAGTCGAAGTATAGATTTTCGCTTAAGGATCTTTCTCTTGCCAAACCTAAGGATCTTTTGCTTGCCAAAAAGCATGAGGGATGTACATATTTATTGTCATGCAGGTGGTGGTAATATAGGTCTTTCGGCTGCTAGGTATTCCTGTTCTTCCTCTTTGTCTAAGATGATGGATGCAGCGAGAAATTGGCGGGGTGTTTCATTTTTCTCAATATGAAAGTTCTTAAACTGCTTATGATGTCAGTTTGGGCACCTTCAATATATGTGTTACCTGGTTGAAAGATTGGTGCTACAAGTTTTGGTTGCTGAATTGGAGCGGTAGGTTGCCAGATGCTCATAAGGTGTGATGGTGTTTTGGGATGGTTGTTGTCAAGCTCAAGACCCTAAGGTTTGAGTGTTGTTTTAGAATGTGTCTACTTTTTGGAAATCAAAATGCTAAAGAACTAGGGTCGATATTCCACTTCCTTGTCTAGAGGATATGTTGTGGGAAAGATACTTGAACTATCTATGAGTTCCAAGTAACTATTGATATCATAGACTTTTTGAGTGAAGGAATGATCCTAATGTTTTGTTGGATTTTTATTTCAAATAAGTAGTATGGGAATAATGGATGAGAGACTTTGTGACCAATCTGATTTTCCAAATGTTTTGTTCGAACAATGACCTTATAAACAACTTCAGTTTGTTTTCCCATAAGTGTTAGCAAAAATACTATGAGCTGGAATGGCAGTTTGTAATCTCTGTGTGTTTGTTTCCTCTATGTTCCTAAGTATGGAAAAATGATATAATAGCACTGGACTAACTCAAAAGCATGGACTTTTTGTGACCTGAATGTCTATAGCTCAAGTTGTGAAATCACAACACCCAAGCCATAGTTTACCAAATGTTTACTTTGATCAAGGTAACCTAAAATAAAAGCCAAAATGTTTAGAAACCTTTAAGGATAAATCCTTTTAAGGAGTGCAAAACATAAGGCTTCTTTCACAAGTATACACTAAATCAAAGGGGTTTTTATTTGACCATCTTGTTCAGTGTTTGTTTTGATGTGTTCTTTTTCTTTAAATCAAACACAAAATTTTATGTCACAATTGTTTTTGAATGTAATTGGGCAATTTTAACATTAACAAGCAATTACAACCCTAGTGGAGAGAAACCATCCTCTTAGGTGGGCTTGCCTCATGCTCCGAAAAGATGATTTTACATGCGACTTATGGTGCGAGCCTATAGTCGGACTTGGCAAGTAACTTCTCGAAAGTAAATTCTGATGCACCACTTTCAAAGAATATTTTGGATAATAGGGTGGCTTCTAAAATAATTGGCTCTTAGTCATGTTCTAGGGATATTATTTTCAGGCACCTACACATGCAGCGTTTTGTTCAACTAAGAACCTTCTAGCCCTTGTGGGATTTTACGCATCACAAGGCTACTGAGGAAGAATATGTTGGTATAGGACATCTGCACCCAACGAGTGATGAACTTTCCTCACACTCACAAAAGATTTATATAGCGGTCTAGAACGAAAGTACTACTTGGATCGCCCACGAGTTCTCCAATGTAGGAGATTCCTCAAGTAGGCAGGCCCTCTAAAATGGTATGCTTGAAAAAATTGCAAAGCTCAAAATGTTCTCGCTCACCCAAGATCGCCAAAAGGTGCGAGGGGAGAAGGCAAACATTTAGCTTGCCAATCAATGAATACACAACATATAATTCATAGCAAATTGATTCATTTTAAACAACTTGTTCTTTTAATTTTTGCACCAAATTGAAGTGTTCGAGACATCAAGCAATGGTTTGAAAACAACAATAATAGTTTTTTCATTTTAAGCCCCAAAATTGAAGTGTTTCTAAGAGAATTAGGCCTGGTCTTAACAAGTCGACAAATGTAAATCGAACATGCATCAAAAAAAATGAAAATCGTTTGCGCTCTTTTTATGCACCAAAATTAATGTTCCTAATTATGAAAACATGAAATGTGTTCATTTTTAGAACACAAAATTGAAGTGTTTTTGTTCTTTTTATGAGCACCAAATGAAAGTTCCTAACTTGGAAAGCTCTAAAATTGGTGCATTTTAACAATACCAAAATCAAATGTGAGTTTGTGTTGTTCATTTTTAGAGCACCAAATGAAAGTTCCTAACTTAAAAAGCTTTAAAATTGATTCATTTTAATAGCACGAAAACTAAATGTGAGTTTGTTGTTTTGTTCATTTTTAGAGTACCCAACGAATCCTAACTTAGAAAGCTTAAAATTGGTTCATTTTATCAACACCAATTTCAAATGTGAGTTTGTGTTGTTCATTTTAGTGCACCAAATGAAATTTTTCCTAAGTTAATAAAAAAAATGATTGTGGCTCTAAAAATATTGGACCGATCATCTTCCCTACACAAAACGAGTTAACTTGTTTCAAATCCTGCATAAAGAACTCATTAGCACCTGCAAAATAAGTAAACATTAGCAAGGAGGTTCATTACAATAGTGCAAGATCTGTGCACTTGATTTCCAGAGAAAATGCTTAGAAAAAATGCAAATGCTCAATTCCAGAAAGCAAATGCTCAAATCTCCATGCAAATGCTCAGAAAAAATGAAAAAGTGAAGTTCTTAGTGCAAAAGTAAGCTTCCCATGTCAAAAGGACACTTCTTGTTGCAGATGCTCATAAATCTTGTCAATCAAATGCGAGCTTTTGCTAGGAAGTGCATGAAACTTCTCCTAAAAGCTCCCAGAACCCTGTAACTTCAATTTGGCTCATGAAAACATTAGTACTAAGGACCTAGGCCCCACCGGGCGTGCCAAAATGTGTGAGGGGTAAGATGTTAGATGAATAATGAAGATCAAACTGTAATTGAAATTAGGAAATCTAATCTAAGATCAAACACAGAAAATCTAAAATCATATCCTACACATACGAAATGAAACTAAGTTAATTGAACATACATTAAGAAACCTATGATTACCAAAATGAATGAAAGCAATAAAAAAGTGTTACCATCCCGTAGTGGAGTGTATTTGCTTGATGTTGGATTGTTCTTTTCAACACGAAGCCTCCAAAGTTTGTTTGCAAAAGCTGGATGAATGATGCTTGGTTGATCGAAAAGGGTTGAAGCTCTACCAATGTTGATTGTGATAGCACTTCGTTGCAAAAGTATGTTGATTCTTCGATCCATATTTGTGAGGAGAGAGGTTTGTTATATAGGAAAAGAGATTTCAAATCAACGATCAGGATTGCATTGGAGAATATCCAAATCAATAGTCAAAATGTGTTGAGAGGATTTAGACAGGAGAAGATTGTGCAAAGTTGATTGCATAATTTGGGTGATTGAAGAATAGATTGGCTAGTTAGGGTTTAGATTGATCAATCAAGAATCAATTGATCAGTTAGCAATTGATTGATTTTAGTTAGGAAATAGATTGATTAGTTAGCAAAATTAGATTGCTTAGTTAGCAACCCATGATTTTCTCAATCAGAAAGTGGGTGAGGAATATGAATTAATTTATTTAATTAATTAATTCCTTTTTGGAGTTGAACGTGCAAATCAAGTTTGACTTTTGCAAATAGAGTTGCATTAGTTTGATTTAATTTTTGATAAACGATTTGAATAGTTTAATTTGATTATTCAAATTTTGGAGGGAAAGTGTCATAATTAAATTATTATGATTTAATAATTTAATCAATTTAGGGGAATAAGGTGATTTAGTGACATAATCAAATAATTGGCGTTGTTTGACTAATCAAGGCGAAATAAGATTAGATTAGGACTTTATTAAATAAATGTAATTTATTTAATTGGTCAAATTGATGAAACGTGAATTAATCAAATAATGTTTTTTTATTCAATTAATAGTAGAGTTATGGTTTTCAAGACTTTATTAAATAAACGATATTTATTTAATTTGTCGAGAATGATGGAAAAGTGAATTAATCAAATAATGTTTGTGTTATTCAATTAATGGAAATTAGGGTTTTAGATGTCATTTGATGTTGTGGGATGATCGTGGTGTAATTCTGAGATGTTTTGAGATGTTTTGAGTTGATTCTGAGATGTTTTGAGACGTTCTGAGTTGATTTCGAGTTGTTTCGAGACATTACGACATGATTCTAAGATGTTTCAAGACATTTTAGGTTGATTCTAAGATGTTCTAAGATGTTTTGGGTTGATTTTGAGATGTTTTGAGACATTCTGAGTTGATTCTGAGATGTTTTGAGATGTTTCGAGTTGATTCTAAGATGTTTTGAGACATTTTGGGTTGATTTCGAGATGTTTCGAGACATTTCGAGTCAATTATTGAGATGTTCTAAGACATTTCAGGTTGATTCCAAGATGTTTCAAGACATTCTGAGTTGATTCTGAGATGTTCTGATATGTTTCAAGTTGATTCCAAGATGTTTTGAAATGTTTCGAGTTGTTATAGGTGTTATGTCAATTTTACATGTCTACAATTTTAAACCCATAAGGCAACCACAAATGATAATGAACCCTACATCAAAGACATAGTTAAATCATAATTGAAAAAATTGCTTGATGTAGCCTTTATCTATCCTATCTCTAATAGTCAATGGGTGACACCTCTAGTAATTATCCCAAATAAAGGAGGAATGTGGAGAGTGTGTGTAGACTACCAAGAACTAAATGTTGCAACTAGGAAGGATCCCTTTCCACTCTATTTCATAGACCAAGTACTTGATTCATTAATAGGAAAGAAGTAATTTTCCTTTCTAGATGGATTTATTTGCTACAACCAAATAAAGATTTCCCTAGAAGATAAGGACAAGATAGCTTTCACATGCCCTTGGGGCACATATGCTTATTTTGTCTTGTCATTTGGGTTGTGTAACGCATGATTCACCTTCTAAAGGGCAGTACTGAGTATATTCTTAGACGTTGCACATGATTCTATAGAGGTTTACATGGATGATTTCACAACTTATGGGAATGCATATGATGAAGCACTTGGTAATCTAGAGAAGGTGTTAAAAACATGTCAAGAACATAACTTATCCCTGAGTCATGAAAAAATATTTCATGATGATGACATAAGAGATTTATTAGGATATTTTGTGTCAAATGATGGAATTCAAGTGGACCCCTAGAAAATTGAAGTGATCTCAACACTCCCTATGCCTCAAAGACAAAAATATGTTAGAAGTTTCCTTGGACATGTTGGGTATTACAAGAGATTGATTTAGGACTATAGAATACTTTTAGCTTCACTGTTTGTTTTACTATCCAAAGATGTAGAATTTGATTGGACAACTACTTGTCAACACTCTTTTGAAGCACTCAAGGCAACATCAACCAAAACCCCTATCTTGAGAGGACCAAATTGGACCTTACCTTTCCATATCCATATAGATGCTTCTGATTTTACTATATGACTTGTACTTGGGTAGAAGGAAGGTAACTAAGAGTATGCCATATATTACATCAGAAAAAATCAACAAGGGGAAAAACTCAATTATACAGTAACAAAGAAGGAGATGTTGGTAGTAGTATATGCAATAAAAAAATTCAGGCATTATACTATAGGATCCATTTTTCATACATGTTGACCATACATCAATAAGTTATCTAATGAACAAACCAATGGTTGGTAGCAGGGTTGTCAAAAATAGGGAAATTGAAAACATTCTCACAAAGACAGTACAAATTCATAGGAAGGATTGGGCAGCTAGGTTGCATGAGGCAGTTTGGGCCTATAGGACTTGGAATAGCACAACTAGATTTATGCCATATGAATTGGTGTATGGGAAGAAATTAGTACTTCCTATTGAATTTGAATACAAAACATTGAGGACATCATTTACATTAGGACGGACTTGTCCATGGTTTAGCAAGAGAGATTACATAACCTAAATGTACTTGATGAAAATAGAATGGAAGCATTACACCACACTAAAGTTGTCCAAAATCAAAGAATTTGTTGGCATGATCAGTTCATAAAGACAAAGGAATTCAGTATAAGTGATTGGGCTCTCCAGATAGAAAGACTACAATGGGAAATTATGAACTAGATGGCTTGGTCCATAGGAGATACAACAAGTGTTTCCAAATGGAGCATTATAGGTAAAAATAATTGATGAAGCCAAATTCCCATTACTAGTTAATAGACATAGATTGAAGCTTTATAGGAAGCAATTGAAGAAGGATGACTTCCTTCTTTCATTAATTCAACAATTTGAACCTACAATTGACAATTCAGTAGCAGAGACTACAAGTTCTACAAATAAATAAGTGGATGAGATACATAGCTCACCAACTGATGTTTCACAGGTATAATTCCATTACATCATTGACATGCACACACTGCATAAGTGACAATTGACAATATTCATTTTCTTGAATAGTCAACGAAGCAATATGGACCTATAGCATAACACTTAAAGGTGACAAACTTTCAGAAGGGACTTGTTACTACAAGCACCTGTAGAACTTGTTTGACATTCATTTCATATTACCACCACATTCATCGCATATCTATCATTTCAAATTCCATCCATCTGTACAAGAAACTAGATATATTTTATTATATCCATTCACACATATCATTTCCACCACCTTTCTCGATTCCCACATACCATGCATTCATTTCACCTCACCTATTATGTATACTTTGTAGCCTTTTCATTCCATCATTCACCATGTGGCATGCATATGTTGTCATTCATTTCAAATTGCCTCTACATGATTTTCATTGCAATTACAACACATTATTTCACATTCCACCATAGGCAATCAACAATTACTTCTCACGAGTTCAATTTCATTCCAACACATTTATACAAGTACATGCTTAACTTCTCATAATTTACATAGTGATTATTTATTTTCAACATGTTTATACATTACTTCATGCATGCTTCATATCTAAATTTATTTTCCACTACATTTCATTTAACCCTCTGCCAAAATCATACCAATAAGTGAGGACACTTAGTATCTTTAGTTATGGGGAGGTTTCCTTATTTTCTTGATCTTCAAAAACTCTCTACAAGCTGTCATTTTATTTTTCCTCTATTTTTGAACAATACAAGCTTAGAGGATAGAAAGAGGGTTAAAGGTAGCTTAATTGAGAGGTTTCAAGAATACATATATTGTGAAAGTGGTGCAGTTGGTGTGACAAATAGAGAATTAAGGAATTGTAGAATAACAACAGTATTATGGGAGATGACATTATTCATAGGGAACTAGAAGCAAACACCCAGCTATTAGAAGACATCCTTGTATTACCCATTTTCAACATGTTGGTTTTTTTAAGTATTTATTGAAGCTTACACAAAGTATAGCAAGGTCATGACACAACAGTTTGCTGCCACTTTACAAAATTATGAAGCAATAGTGAGAGGCTTAAGGGTAGATGCTTCAGAGGTCGCCATTGTTGAAGCACCAGGACTACCACGGGAAGGAGAAGAGTTTCCAATGAGAGAAGACACTACTGCTACCAAAAATGAATTCAGGGAGCTAGGAGAGAACCTAGAGTCATCTTATCAAGGTACTAAAATATTATCCTTACCTTGGGCTTGGGCTTTGGTTGCTTCTTACATAATCAAGTATTTAACCTGTGATGGTAGGCAATCCTTGTTGTATGTAGTTCATTTTAAACTATTGAATCATCTTTGCCATGATAGGCGTTTGAATGTCTCAAATTTCTTGTATAACTTGTTGAAAATAATGACATCTAAGTATAAAAGGAAAAGGAATATTTCAACATTATCTCATTTTTTTTTTTATCACATTATTGATAAAAAGGTCTTAGGAATCAATTTCTACATGTTTCTTGGGAAAGTTTCCTAAATTGCAACAATATCAATAGTATCCTTGAAGAACCTACTGTCCTAGAAATAGTAGAGGAACTTCTTGTTTCAAAGAGGGAAATTCCCTCTGGCTTCCCTTCTGCATTACATATCTACAACATAGGAGAGCCAAAGGATCAGAGTTTGCAAGGCACTCAACCTACAACCACTGTCGAGCAACCTATAGCAAAGGACAAGGAAGAAACCCCTATTTCTAGAAAAACACATAGGGTTGAGAAAAGGAAAGGTGGATCTTCTTTTGCACCTAAGGCAGAAAAGACCAACAAGGAAGTCACATTGCCTAAGAGTAAAAAGGCAAATGAGGGACACAAGTGGAAGAAAGAAAGATGTGGTTACAATTAAAACAGACTCACAATCAGAGGGAAATTCCCCTGATAATGTAAATACACCTACTGCACAGTCATCATACTATACAAGTACCTCTGAATCTTATTCAAAAGATTTTTTGGTTGCAAGAAAAATGAGAAAAAGAACCCCAAAGAGCCCTGATTCAAAGGCTAATGATTATACAAGTGAGAAGGATGACCAGTTTTTGTAAAGAGATGAAGGATTTTTTGTTGAGAAAAAGGATATGGCAAAGAATTGCAGGATGTTATGGAAAGGATAAAGAAATTAGAAAATTTGTTGAAAACGCACTAGCAAAAAGATAGTGAAAGGGACAAAAGAATTAAAGAGTTGGAGGAAAATCTTTATAAATTTGAGCATGGGTCTAGATTGGATTGTTGGAAAAACAAGGATAGACAACTGAGAGGGGGGGTGAATCAATTGTCACAGAATACTTAAATCTTTTCAAACTTTATTGAACTCAATCTCAAATCTGATGAATAAAAAATAAACCATAAACATTCAACACATCAGAAACACAGAGAAAACCAAGATGTTTTTACATGGAAACCCTATTAGGGGAAAAACCACAGTGGAGGTTAGTCCACAATATTATACCCTATTAAAAGTATAATGAGAAATAATGGGAATGCACATGCATTTAGGCACACTGCCTAGAGCTCACTACTCAAATACAAAAGGGGACTCATTGTCCAAAGAAAATTTTGGATTAAAACCATCCAAATTGTGAACTAAGAAAATAGCTTCTACACAAGCCTGATTACAGTTCCAGTTAAGCACAGAAAAACCTTCTTCACTCTTCGCTCTAACTTATTCACACTTCACTCAGTCTTCTTCACACTCTACTCTACAATTGAATGATATTCATACATACACACATGGGAGCACACTGAGCACACTAAGCACTAATGAAACAATCACTCAGATTATATATCCGCAACATGAGATTACATCAACAACTTAGTCGACCAGAAATATAAAACATGTTTTCAATGTCGGCCCAAATTTACAAATAAATTTTCAATGTGAATCCACCAAGGTCAGCCACAACATAGTGGAGACCCAAATTAACAACTCCAACACAAAAAGACTTCAATTAATTTCACCTTGAAGATTCACCACACGTTACACCCATCATGTCGGCCAAGAACATGAGAAACCGAACATACAGAAAAATAAAATAAAATAAATCTTTGACCACGAGCACACCAATCAATGTGGATGTACCACAAAGATAGAGCACGATCTAAAAACATCCAATAACACCAAGAAACAATAGAGAAACATCTGTAGCAACTAGAATTACTATAATTATACCAACTTTAATCAAGAACACTAACAGAGACCATAGAAACACTGTCAGAACACAGATCTTCATAATTTTGAACAAATCTTCACACAGACCTTTGAAACTTCTGGAGGATGAACTAGATACACTCAACAATAAACCCTTTAGTCCACAGCAATTTATCTTCAATGTACAAAACAAGATACCTTCATGACCTTCACAATTCCACTGGGAACCTGCAATACTTTCTTTTACAATTTTCTCAATATCCTCGACATATACAACCTTCAATACATCAAATGCTAATAGTGTTGACATCAATGACAACCACATATCAGCCACACAACCATAACATCCAACAATCTCCCCCTTTGGCATTGATGGCAACACATGATGTGAAAAACACCATCAACCCAACTCTCAATCAATACTTACTCCTCCTTAGATTCTGACTCTTCTTTCTTGATTTCTTCTACAAGATCTTCTCCCCACAAGACGTTTTACTCCAGATAGGCAACATTTTTTCACATGACTCTTCTCCCCCTTTGACATCAATGACAAAGATAAACATTATATTTCCACATACAAGCTTTGAACCACATATCTGCTCATTTGACTACTCCCCCTAAGTAGCAGCCATGGAAACATCAATCTGGATCAAAATATGATCATGAAATGCATGGATTGATGCAAATTAATGCATCCTAGTTTATATCAAGAGGGGTAATCACCCATAGAATCCCTCTGAGATACTCAAAAGTATCCTTCGGCAATGGCTTAGTGAAAATATTTGCAATCTATTCTTTGGTAGGCACATACTCCAGTCTGACTTCTTTTTCACTCACTTTCTCCCTCATAAAGTTTAACTTGATTGATATATGCTTAGTCTTAGAGTGTAGTACCAGATTCTTTGATATGTTAATTGCACTTGAGTTATCATAGTATATGGCAATAGGGTCATCATATACTACTCTGATATCTTTTAGCATCTGTTTCATCCACATCACTTGAGCACAGTTATTTGAAGCAGCAATATACTCTACCTTAGCAGTAGATAGAAAAATGGAATTCTTCTTTTTGCTCAGCCAAGACACCAGCTTCTTCCCTAGGAAGAAAGGACCACCACTAGTACTCTTTATGTCATCTACATCTCCTACCCAATCAGCATTAGTATATGCATTTAAAGTAAGATCATCATCCTTAGGGTACCAAAGCCCAAAATCAACTGTTCCTTTTAGATACCTGAAGATTCTCCTAACAACAGTCACATGAGATTCTTTTGGATCAACCTGAAATCTAGCAACCATACATACAACATTCATAATGTCTAGTCTATTATGAGTTAAGTAGATCAATCCACCTTTGATTTTCCTTAGGATAATCATCATTCTATGTCAACTTACATCCAGTTACCATGGGAGCACCAATAGGTTTTGAATCATCCATGCCAAACTTCTTCAGCAGTTCTTTCATATATTTGGATTGAGATATGAAGATCCCCTTGTCTAACTGATTAACATGCAATCCCAGAAAGAACTTCATTTCTCCAGTCATACTCATCTCAAATTCACTCTTCATTTCATCAACAAACCTCATACATAGATTATCATCTCTTCCAAAAATAATGTCATCAACAAAGACTTCAATAATTAATTCTTTATCATGATCCAATTTGAAGTATAAGTTGCTGTCAGCGGTACCTTTATTGAATCCAAGATTCAATAAGTATTTGTCTAATCTAGCATACCAGGCTTTGGGGGCTTGTTTGAGTCCATACAAAGCTTTCTTCAATTGGCAAACCATGTCTTCCTTATCAATTAGTTGAAATCCATCAGGGTATTCAATATATACTTCTTCTTCTAGCCCGCCATTCAGAAAAGTTGACTTCACATCCATTTGATAGACTTTATAGTTCTTGTATACAACATAAGCAAGAAATAACCTTACAACTTCAATTCTAGCAACAGGGGCAAAGGTTTCTTGAAAATCAATACCTTCCATTTGTGAATACCCTTTACATACCAGTCTTGCTTTATTCCGTACCACTTCACCTTGTTCATTTAGCTTATTCTGAAAGACCCATTTAGTACCAATTACATTTTTATCTTTTGGTCTGGGAACTAGTATCCATGTATCATTCTTTTCAATCTGCATCAGTTATTCCTTCATAGCTTCCATCTAGTGTTCATCATTGCAGGCTTCTTTGACATGTTTAGGTTCAATCTTGGAAATCAAGCAATACTCTTATGCAATCTTTCTTCTAGTTTGCACTTTTTTATTCTTATCTCCTATAATTTGGTTTTTAGAATGATTTAGCTTTACATACCTCAGAATTTTAGGATTTTCTTGAACTTCTAATTCTTTTGTTCTTTCTTTTGCACTTGCACTTGCCTTTGCTTCCTGACTATCTTGATTTATCAGAATAGATTGAAGTTGTCTTACTGGAACATATGGCACAATTTGAAGTTGATTTTATGTCTGAACATTCTTCCCTTTGTTTTTATTGTCTTCATCTGAATCATATCCACAATATCTAGATGATTTAGCAGAATCCTCATCAACTCTGACATTTGCACTCTCAACCATTTTCCTTAGTCTTCTATTATAGCACTGATAGGCCTTGCTTCTAATAGAGTAACCTAGAAAGATTCCTTCATCGCTTCTTGCATCAAACTTGCCTATATCATTATCTCTCTTGATGTAGCATTTGCTTCCAAAGATCTTGAAATATTTAACAGTAGGCTTATAACCAAACCATAATTCAAAAGGAGTCTTATTAGAATTACCATTTACATTTACCCAGTTCAAATGATACACAACAGTTCTTACTGCTTCACTCTAGTAGATGTGAGGCACATTTCCTTCAATCATCATTGTTCTAGCAACATCCAGAATTGTTCTGTTCTTTCTCTCAGCAATACCATTATGTTGAGGGGTTCGGGGAGCAGATAACTGTCTTCTTATTCCATCCTCTTCATAGAAAGAATTAAACTCCCTAGAGGTGAACTCGCCACCTCTTTCTAACCTTAGGCATTTTATTTTCAGACCTTTCTCATTTTCTGCCATAGCTTTGAAGCTTTTGAACTTTTCTAATGCTTCACATTTTTCTCTTAAGAAAGCAACCCATACCATTCTAGAGTAATCATCAATTATCAGCATAAAGTACCTTTCACCATGGAGACTTTTGACTCTGGAAGGACCACATAGATCAGTATGTACTAGCTCCAGCAATCCATTTGAATGATATTGTTTGCTGCAGAAGAAACTCTAGTCTATTTTCCCATCTGACAAATTGTCAACATCACCATGAGACCCCATTTCTATGAGGCATACGCTGCCCCTACCTTGTCAACCTTACCGCACTCTTTGCAAATTGTGCTAGCAAGCTTCACTAGCTTAGGTAGATCTCTTACTGCTTGAGTGGAACTTATTTTGACAATGTTATCAAAATTCACATGACACAACCTTCTATACCATAACCAACTTTCATCTATTTGAGCAATTAAACAACTTTCACTAGCAGCATTCAGGTGAGAAATATTACCTTTTTTTTGTTTACTTGAAGCAATTACATTTCCAGAGCTTCCATATATCCTTCGTCTTCCATCCTTGAACTGAAGATCATAACCCTTTGTCCACCATCTATCCAACACTCAATAGGTTGTGCTTCAAACCTTCAACATAAAGAACATCATTAGTGTTATGCTTACCACCAAGACAAATAGATCCTCTGCCACGAATCACATAAACATTGTTATCTCCAAATCTTACAACCCCACCGTCATACTTCTCTAGACTTACAAATTTTCTTTTGTCACTAGTCATATGATGTGAGCATCCATTCTCAATGACCCACTCATCCTTTTCTTCAATTCAGGTTGCAAGAGCTTTCTCAACTTTAGCAGATTCAGTAGCCACAAGACTATTTTCCTTGATAGCAATGAAAACCCAATCATCTTCATTTCCATTATCTTTATCAAACTCATCATCAATCACACCTTCTTCAGCAAAGTAACATTTCTTTTGGAATCTAGATTTGTAAGGTTTAGATCTAGGAACTCTTTCAGGACACCTTGATGCAAAATGACTTATTTTACTGCAAGAAAAACATTTGATAGGCAACTTTCCTTTATACTTACCTTGTCCTCTACCTTCTTTCTTCACTATCAGTGCTTCCAACTCTTCTACCTCTCTTTCTTCATCTTCAAGTTGTTTCATTTCTTCCTCATACTTGAATGTCTTTCTAGAACTCTCTCCCAGATCATATCTTTTCTTGTTTCTTCCGGATACAATAGCCTTGAATGTAGTTTCATTCTTAGGAATAGAATCATCAAATTCACTCAACTCAGAGGCAACAAGTTTACCAATTAGTGTGTCCCTTGTCACATTCGTCAATGATCTGGTTTCTTCAATAACATGAGCCTTTGCTTTGTAGGAGGGAGGTAATGATCTTAGCACTTTAGCCACAATTTCTTCCTTATCCAAGGTACCACCAACATATCTAATACCCATCACTAGTTCATTTACTCTTTGCATAAAAGAAGAAATATTTTCATCTTCACCCATCTTCAGATTTTCATACTTGCATTTCAAACTTTGTAGCTTAGCCATCTTCACATGTACATCTCCTTCATACAAAGTTTCTAGCTTCGTCCACATCTCATGAGTTGTCTTCAAACCTAACACATTTGTCATTTCTAAATCTGTTAAAGCACTCAGCAAAGCTTCCATAGCCCTGACATTATTCTCAGCCTCTTTAATCTCATCAACAGTGGAAGGACCATTCTGAGGAATAACATATATGTTCTTTGTAATTTTCCATAAGGGCTCACCAATACACTTCAAATGACACTCCATTCGAGCTTTCCACAATGAGTAATTCGTTCCATCAAATCTAGGACTTTCCTTCTTGTATGATGCCATCTCAGATCACCTCAACCTTTTAAACTTCTTCAAAGGAACCTTCTCTGATACCAATTGTTGGCAAAACAAGGACAGACAACTAAGAGGGGAGGTGAATCAGTTGTCACAGAATACTTAAATCTTTTCAAAATTTATTTAACTCAATCTCAAATCTGATGAATAAACAATTAACCATAAACATTCAACACATTAGAAACACAGAGAACACCAAGATTTTTTACATGGAAACCCTGTTAGGGGTAAAACCACGGTGGAGGTTAGTCCATAATATTATACCCTGTTAAAAGTATAATGAGAAATAATGGGAATGCACATGCATTCAAGCACACTTCCTAGAGCTCACTGCTCAAATACAAAAGAGGACTCGTTTTCCAAAGAAAATTTTGGATTAAAACCATCCAAATTGTGAACTAAGAAAATAGCTTCTACACAAGCCTAATTACAGTTCTAGTTAAGCACAAAAACCTTCTTCACTCTTCGCTCAAACTTCTTCACACTTCACTTCTTCACACTCTGCTCTGCAATCAAATGATATTCACACATACACACATGGGAGCACACCGAGCACACTTTACACCAATGAAACAATCGCTCTTATATATCCGCAACATGAAATTACGTCAACAACTTAGTCAACCAAAAATATAAAACATGTTTTCAATGTCGTCCCAAATTTAGAAATAAATTTTCAATGTGAATCCACCAAGGTCAGCCACAACATAGTGGAGACCCAAATTAACAACTCCAACACAAAAAAACTTCAATTAATTTCACCTCGAAGATCCACCACACGTTACACCCATCATGTCGGCCAAGAACATGAGAAACTAAACATATAGAAAAATAAATAAATAAATATTCGACCACGAGCACACCGATCAATGTGGATGTACCACAAAGATAGAGCATGATCTAGAAACATCCAAGAACACCAAGAAACAATAGAGAAACATCCGCAACAACTAGAATTACTAGAATTATACCAACTTTAATTAAGATCACTGACAGAGACTACAAAAACACTGTCAGAACACAAATCTTTATAATTTTGAACAAATCTTCACGCAGACCTCTGAAACTTCGGGAGGATGAACTAGATACACTCAACAATAAACCCTTTAGTCCACAAAAATTGATCTTCAACGTATAGAACAAGACACCTTCATGACCTTCACAATTCCACTGGGAACCTACAATACTTTCTTTTACAATTTTCTCAATATCCTCGACATATACAGCCTTCAATACATCAAATGCTAATAGTGTTGACATCAATAACAACCACATATCAGCCACACAACCACAACATCCAACATGGATGAATTGACACCACTTGCTATCATAGAAGTAGGAAACAAGGAACTAGTACCCTAGGTCCCAATTCCTCCATTTATAGTTCCCTTGGGACCAACTGTGGTGTCCTTGGGTGTGGAATTGTGGAAAAAAAACCCAAGAGTTATTTGAGAAGGATTGGGGAAAAAAATGAATTGATATCAAAACACGCCAAGAAACTTGAATAGAAAGAGGCAGAAATAAAAAAAAAGTTTAAAGTGAAGATTGAAGAAGAAGTGAACAAGGTTGTACAAATTCTAAAGTGCAGACCTCCTGTAAGAGTTTATGCATTATTTTTGTAGGAAAAGTATTTGTTTTTTCAGTTCAGCCAAGTGATTAGTGATTTACCAATATCAATGAATAGATAATTTTTGTTTCTAGATACTTTCTTTGACTCTACATTGGACATGTAGGACCAGTTATGTGAGTTCTACTTGCATAACTTTGTTCTTTCAAATCAGACTAAATAGAACCCACTGATGTTTGTAGGGAATTTACAAATAAGAGCATTAGCCTCTTATATTAGGAATGAGCATCAAAGAGGTGAAATCTTACAAGAATACAATGAGAGTCTTCAGCTGAGGAAAGAATCACAAGACCCCAACACGGTCATTGA
Organism: Sequoia sempervirens; assembly: GCA_007258455.2. NCBI lineage: Eukaryota > Viridiplantae > Streptophyta > Pinopsida > Cupressales > Cupressaceae > Sequoia > Sequoia sempervirens. The sequence continues at coordinate 759,765,885 of VDFB02000003.1, forward strand.
TCAGTGGTTAGAGATTCTAGAACACAGTTATTCAATGGCCTTCTCCTTAGGTTCCTTAAACAATCTGAAATCCTTGTAGCCTTTGAGGAAGCTCATGCATTGTTTGCAGGGGGCATTTCGAAGGAAGATCATTAGTTCAAAAAATAAATTTTATAGGGTATTATTGGTGAAATATGGAACAAGATTGTTTTGATCATGTTAAGAAATACCCTAAATGTCAACAACATAGCAATTTGATTCATTCTCTCGCTTCTGAACTTTGTCCTCAAGTTGTTATTTGGCCATTTTGAGTGTGGTGCTTGGATCTTATTGGAAATATTTTTCCTTCTTCTTCAAGATATACATTATAATCACTACTACATATTACTTCATGAAATAGGTAGAGGCAATCCCTCTTCATTCCATGACTTTTGATGTAATCTGTAATTTTTTTTAGAAAACATCATTGCACAATTTGGCTTACCTTCTGCCTTAGTTTTAGATAATGGGACACCATTTAAGAACAAGGTAGTGAAGTTTTTGGAAATATTTCACATTCAACATCACTTTTCTACACCTTATTACCCACAATCTAATGGTCAAGCAGAAGAAATGAATAAAACAATCAAACAAATCTTACGAAAAATAGTTAGCAAACATAACAATGACTAGCACACTCAACTCTCTTATGCATTATGTTCTTACTGCACAAGCATTCATACATCTATAGGAAATACACTATACAACCTTGTTTATGGTGAAAATGCAATAATTCCCTTAGAGTTAGAAATTAACTCTTTGAGAATTTCTCTTAGTGGCCTTATTGATGATAACACTTATAGAGAACAACAATTACAATAGCTTGAAATGCTTGATGAACAACATATAAACACTCTCGAATATCTCCAAGCTTATTCCAAAAGAATGCAATGGAAATAATGATAATGTCATTCCTCGTTCCTTTAACAAAGGGGATTTGGTCTTGTATAAAAATTAGTGAAACATCAATGCTACTTCAAATGAGAAGGGAAATTTTAGCTTGGATTGGTTAGGACCCTATATTATTGATGAAGACTATGGGTCTGGATCATATAAACTTAAGACAATAGATGGTACACCTCTCAAAGAACCTATAAATGCTACGCAATTGTGCAAATAATACACTTAGCAATTCATTTGAATGATATGCATGTTAAAGCATGTTGTTAGATTAAGTAGATAGTTTCTATTTTGTCTCGCATTGCTTTGTTCTTGAAAAACATGTTTGTGTGTCTTGGATTATTTTGGGTAATTCTTCATTTATTTGAATTATCACTTCTTTATACATATCATTCAATCATGTGTTTAATATGTTAAATTAGATCATTATACATTTAGTTAGATCATAAGGGCATCTAATTTAACATGATTACACTTAACCAAAAAAATGTAGCATCTAAGTAGACATAAGTGTTTGATTAGATCACATTCATCATATAACAATTAGATCATGGAGATATTTATTAAATAATCTCATCAATATTGTTTAATAGATCACATCGACATCTAAAATATAAATGCTTAATACATAAAAACAAAAACATGCTCACATATATAGATTGTAAAGTTCATATACATCAAATCACCATAGTAGCAAAATATGGTGTGTCATAACAAAATACATCTAAGTAGGTCTATGACAACCAAACTCCTCGAGGCCTAGTGGTGGTGCTCATTGTGAGATGGTGGATCGAGAATATACTTTGGAGATAATCCCCTCTCGTAGACCCTCTAACTAGCCTATTGTTGCAGCCTCACATATAAGTGTTATGATGTGCTCCTGCTCGATTTGGTCCCTCTCCTGTTTGAGGGTCTCTTTGCTCAAACCATGTTTAGTTCCTCCCATAGAATGGCTTGTGCATCATTTTCGGTAGTAACTCGAGTGGCTCTAAGCTCCTCATGTGCATCCCTAAGCTCCCCGTGTGTAACTCAAAGCTCCTCATAGGCAACTCTCACTTGCTCCTCTCTAGCTATAGCCTACTCCTGTCTAGCTCAGGCATCCTCATCATCAATGGTCCTCATTGTATCATCATTACAATATGTCCTCCACTGATATAGGGGCTTGAAAAAATTAGTATGGTACCCTACACTTGGTGGTGGCTTATGCTTGACCTGTAACGATTGGTGTTTGGGCATCAACAACACCATATTTGCGGTGACTTGACTGAATAAATTGAGCCAATCTCATGTGATGAGTCTAGTTTATGGCTCAATTTTTATAGAGTTTACTATCCATTTGTCGTAGTTGTCATAGACTTTGATACTTGGATGTTAACCTTTTTTATGATATTTCCTTAAAACCATGAACATTGGGCATAAGCTATTTTTGTAACCTTTAAATGACATTGACATGTTATTGAACTATCTATGTTAATTTTACATATGGATTGATGAATGTCACTTTAAGATAGTTATATGCAATTGTTGTGCATACTAATATTGTTATGCAGCTATAATTAGAGCTTTAAAAATTGAGGAAGATTCTGCCAATTGGTCATTTGCCATAAAGGTCAACAAGGTGATCATTCAAAGGTGAATGGAGGGAAGACTCTCAATGGAGGGAGATTCCTAGTTTAAATCAAAGAATTGTAACTACCTTGTAAATGGTCTTAACAGTTTGTTGATCGAATATAGGACTAGATTTGTGTTAAGGAAAACTTGCTTGACTAGATCCCACGCATGCATAACCTCCTCTCCACTTTATTCTTTCCCTAAAGTGGTGTCCTCCTATTCTTTTGGAGTTGACCGCCTTGCTAGGTAGTTAGCTTGACCTATTCTTTTGGAGTTGACCACCTTGCTAGGTAGTTAGCTTGGTAGGTAGTTGTGCATACTAATATTGTTATGCAGCTATAATTAGAGCTTTAAAAATATAGGAAGATTCTGCCAATTGGTCATTTGCCATAAAGGTCAACAAGGTGATCATTCAAAGGTGAATGGAGGGAAGACTCTCAATGGAGGGAGATTCCTAGTTTAAATCGAAGAATTGTAACTGCCTTGTAAATGGTCTTAACAGTTTGTTGATCGAATATAGGACTAGATTTGTGTTAAGGAAAACTTGCTTGACTAGATCCCACACATGCATAACCTCCTCTCCACTTTATGCTTTCCCTAAAGTGGTGTCCTCCTATTCTTTTGGAGTTGACCGCCTTGCTAGGTAGTTAGCTAGTAGTTTTTTTTCCTATAAATAAGACTCAAATGCTCCTTCTCAGAAGGTTGATTAATATGATGATGTACTCGCATTCTTAGTTTTTCAGTAATACAATTATGATGCTCTATTGTACTCATGCTTTCCAATTAATAAAATGAAGTTATAATTTCATTTGTCTTAAGGGATACTCATCCAAGGGGGGCCACTTGGTGAACATTCCATCCTTTAGTTTAGTTATTACTTTTTGTTCAGTAATTAGTTAAGAATATGGCACTGTCTGTTCCTATAGCCACTAAAATTCCATTTTGTGACTGTTCTTGTAGCCAAAGCAAACAAAGTAGTTTCATGTCTGTTTACTCAAATTTTCATTTCTATCATGCATTTCAGCTTAGTATAGTTGTTGGTTGATGTTCAGTACTTATGTTATTTCTTTCCAAGCAATTTACTTTCAGCATTATGTCTTTCTTAGTTGTAGAATGAATATGGCTACTTTGGATTCCTAGTGCATATATTGTGTTGACCCATTTCAATTCTACGTCCCTAGGTTGACAAGTTAAATGCACCTCCATGATGATTGAGATAGCTATTCAGATTAGATATCCAATCTCTAAATCATAGCTTCAAGGGCTTAGTTGTTAAATCATTGTAGGAGGCCAACATTTTTGGCGTCCTTGTTGGGGATGGTGTCAAAATAGGGAGTTCTTTGGATTCATTGGTAGTTTCTTCCCTGTTGTAGCATTTTTATAGGTTTGTTCTTAGTATACCCCTCATTTAGGAAAGTAATGATCCACTATTATTTTTCCAATTCTTTGTGTGAGTTGGCTGATATTGAGTTGATATTGTATGCATAGAGGAAGGAGGAGAGATGCTCATGGGAGATTCTTGCCTAATAACCCCCAAGAGACGTAGAAGAAGAAGAGCCACACCCCTTTACTGATGCATTTCCTAATCTGGCCAGTTCTAAAATTTCCTTTAAAGACCAAAATCAGATTGAGAATCCCTTTGCTTTGGAACTCCATCAAGCAGGCATGGGTGATGCAAATAGAAACAGACTTAACCAACCAGTTTTTTCTTTCCCCATTTCTCATCAGAATGAATTTGACAACCTCAAAAATATCCTTGTTTTAGTCCTTCCTAAGTTCTATGGACTTGTCATAGAAGATCCTGATACTTTCTTGTTGGATTTTGATACACTCTACAGGAGTTATGATTATACCACTGATGCCCATAGGCTTAAGTTGTTCCCTACCACCTTGAAAGAGGTTGTGTTAAGATGGTTTATGAGCCTAGGTAGAAATACTATGGAGACTTGGGAGGAAATGAAGACAAAGTTTCTCGAGAAGTACAAGGAATATTGTAAAGGCAATGACATGAGGGGAGATGAAATTTTTAGGATGCAGCAAAAGGAAGATGAGAGCCTAGAGGATTACATTTCAAGTTTTTTGTTTGCCTATAGAAATCTCCACACCATACACTCAATGAAGAATCACAAAAGTTTTTTTTCCTAAGAGGAATTAATGATAGCTACACTGATGCATTGGACCTCATGGGAGGAGGAGATATCACCCAAGTTCCTTGGGAGGATATCAAGAAGATATGCCAGAACTATTCTAGGGCAGCTTCAAAGAAAGGGAGAGCTTACCAATCCTTTATGGGTAAGTCATCTACCAATGAGTTTCAAGGATGGAGATTACTCACTTGTTGGCGTACTTCAAGCAAGACATCATAAACAATCTAGCTACTCAATTGGATACACTTCAAGCAAAGAAGAAATAAGAGGAGGTAGAGGCAATGTTGGCAGAATATTGCCCTCATTGCAAACAAAAGAAGGACTGCAGATGCAAGATGGTAGCTAATATTGAAAGTAAGAAAATTCCACTTGAATTCAAGCCAATCTAGCATGAAGATGACCAAGTCTACTACATTGCACAAAGAAGGCCATGGGCTCCAAGACAAGGTATGCCACCAAATCCATTATCCTTTGTTGGGCCATATTTCAATCTTATTCATCTGGTAACCAATGGCAACCCCCATATCCATCCAACTATGGAGGATATCCACCACAACTTTGGAATAACCCTTCAAACACCTGGCCCAATCACCAAAAATTTCCACCTTAGTGGCAACAACCTCAGGGGAATTGGCAGCAGTTTCAAGGAAATTGGCAGCCACCTCCAAGAAACTGGTAGCAAACATCTCAATGGAGGGGAGGATAGCAATGGCCAAACCAGACAACCAATTACATTCAACCACCTTCTCAACCCCAGCAACCTGCTATAATGCCTCCTCCTGCTAGTTCAAGTTTAAATACACCTAAACCTACTCAGTTACCAGCTCATCCCACACCTAACCCAAATAACAAACTACAACAACAACTAGTATACTCTACTGATCCAAATCAATTCCCTGCATATGTTGTGAGTGTAAGTGAAATCCACTTGCATTCAAGAAATACTTTTCCATCTCCTTCCACACTCATTATCACTAAGCTTCCTTTGGAAGAAGATGAGAATTTGAATGACCCCATTCAGCCAAGTGCACCTGAAAATCCTGAACCAGTCCTAGTCAAGCAGACTGAACAAGAAGCACCATTTCCTTAGAGGTTGGAAATTGCTAAGCAAAAGAGAAGGAGGATCCAACCTTTGACATTCTAGATCAGTTGAATCATATATGTGTCAAGACACCCTTATTTTAGGTGATAAAAGATGTTCCCATATATGGAAAAGCAATTAAGGAAGTGTGCCTTAAGAAGTCAAGCAGGAAGAAGAAAGACCCCACTACGGTTTATGTGGTGGGACACTAGCTGACATCATGCTTAGGAAAGTGACTATTCCCAAATATAATGACCCAAGGAGTCTTATGGTAAGAGTTGTTATAAATGGGTTCCAAATAAAGAATGCTTTGATTGATTTGGGAGCACCAACAAATGTAATGACCAAGGATATCCTATAGCAACTAAATGTTGCAAGCATGAGACCTACTCCTACTATCCTATAGCTTGTTGATAGTTCCACTGTTAAACCTGATGGTATAGTAGAGGATCTTGTGGTAACTCTAGACTCTTGGGAGTATCCAACAGATTGCATGATTCTTTCTCCTAAAGCTGCACACTAGGCAAGTACCCCATTATTCTAGGAAGGCCATGGTTAGCAACAACAGATGCCTATATTGGATGTTGGTCATGATACATGAACATTTTTATGAAAACAACTCCAAAAATCTTGTTCTCTATCCTCCTGCTCAACCATCCCATGATATGCATAACCCCATATGGAAACATGTTGGTGAAGAGACCAAGGAAATCAATTTTGTGGCATAGCTTATGATGTTAGGAAGAAGTTCTTTCATGCAGATTCAAGAGGAAGATAAAGTATTGTCTAACATAATTTAGAACCACTATGAGGTGTAGGAAGACTCATCCTCTCATGCATCTGATTTTGTTGATCTAGTAAAGACACTTCTACTCACTCTTCCTGCAATTGAACTTCCTGCAGCAATAGGTATGTCTCATACATTGCTACCACATGAACTCAAGGTACCAAGCATTAGTTAAGTAGCTATGATAGAGCTAACTACATAAGTGAAAGTGTTAGAAGGAAATTATCTAAATATTAACAGCAAACTGAGTGAAGAACAATAGTTTTCATTGACAAACTTACTGAGGACCCACCAACATGCATTTGTGTGGGACTATCATGATATGAAGGGATTGGATCCTAAGATTTTCACTCATAGGATATACATAAGAGATGATTGTACACCAGTGAGGCAGCCACAAAGAAGAATTAACCCTGCATTGAGAGAAATTGTAAAAGGGGAACTACAAAAATTGCTAGATGTAGGATTTATCTACCCCATTTCAGATAGCCAATGGGTGTCTCCATTGGTGATTGTGCCCAAAAAAGGAGGGAAGTGGTGATTTTTTTTTATTACAGGGAACTCAATGCCACCACCAAAAAAGACCATTTTCCCCTTCCTTTCATAGACCACGTTCTGGATTCACTTGCAGGAAAGCAACACTTTTCATTTTTAGATGGATTCAGTGGGTATAACCAGATACAAATTGCACCTAAGGACTAGGAGAAGACCACCTTTACCTATCCATGGGGGACTTATGCTTACTTAGTACTTCCATTTGGCTTATGCAATGCATTTGCAACTTTTCAGAGGGCAGTCATTAGCATATTTTCAAATATCTCACATGATTGCATGGAGATTTATATGGATAATTTTACTACATATGGTGCTAATTTTAATGAAGCATTGGAGAATATCAGGAGAGTATTAAAGAGATGTGAAGAAAATAATTTATCTTTAAATAGTGAGAAATGCTTCATGATGATGCAGGAAGGTGTAGCTCTTGGCCACTACATCTCTCACAAAGGAATTCAAGTAGATCCTACCAAGATTGAGGTGATCACCAACCTGCCTATACCTACAAAACAAAAAGATGTTAGGAGTTTCTTGGGACATGCAGGTTACTATAGGAATTTCATCAAAGACTTCAACAAAATGGCAGCACCATTGTACACTCTCCTAACTAAAGATGTTCAATTCCAATGGACAGAAGACTATGAAAAGGAATTTTCTAACTTGAAAGCAGCTTTAACTCACACTCCTATACTCAAAGGTCCTAATTGGGAGCTTCCTTTTCAAATTCATATAGATGCATCAGACTATGCTAAAGGAGTAGTATTAGGACAAAAAAAAGGAGCTATTAAAAATGCTATTTATTTTGTTAGCAAAAATTTGTAGGGAGTTGAATTCAACTATACAGTGATAGAAAAAGAAATGTTGGCAGTGGTCTATGCCCTTAATAAATTCAGGCACTATATAACAGGCAATCAGATCTTTGTGCACACAGACCATGCAGCCATTAGGTACCTCATGAATAAACCCCTGATATCAGGTAGGCTAGCAAGATGGTTATTGTTGATGCAAGAGTTTGACATAACCATTGTGGATAAACCAAGGAAGGCCAATGTTGTTGTAGACTTTCTTTCAAGGCTGACTACGTCAAAGGAAAATCAAGTCATTGATGACTCTTTCCTTGATGAACACTTATTTTCCATTAGTGTGCATACACCCTAGTATACTGACATAGCTAATTATCTGGTCACAGGGAGAGTTCCTCCTTATTTCTCTCCAAAAGAGATTCGGGTGCTCATTGAAAAATCTTTTCCTTTTCTATGGATTGTTGGATGTCTGTTCTACACTAGACCAGACCATGTCATGAGGAGATGTGTAAGGGAAGATGAGACATATGATATTTTGCATGCATGTCACAATGAACCCTGTGAAGGTCATTTTGCATCCAAGAGGACAACAATGAAGATTTTGAACACAGGATATTACTGGCCCACACTCCATTAGGATGCAAGGAAATATACAAGGAAGTATGATAGATGTCAGAGGATGGGCTAGCCAACCAAATTTGATGAGATACCCCTTTACCCCCAGGTAGTAATCACTCCATTTGAAAAATGGAGATTGGATTTTGTAGGACCCATTGATCCTCCATGCAATGGTAAATCTTACATCTTAGTATGTATTGATTATGTAACCAAGTGAATATAAGTTAAGGCCATGAATCATGCAAGAGATAATAAGGTTGTAGAATTTCTTTATGAGGAAATTTCCACATGGTATGGGGTCCCAAGAGAGATAGTGACTGATCAAGGGGCTCAATTCACTGAAACCCTTGTTACAACACTGGTCAATGAATACAATATAAGGCACAGGAAGTCTACTCCTTATCACCCTCAGGCCAATGGCCAAGTTGATGTGACCAATAGGGAAATTGAAGCCATTCTAACCAAACTAGTGGCTATCCATAGGAAGGATTGGGAAAATAGGCTGCTAGAAGTTGTTTGGGCCTATCAAACCACCTAGAAAATAACCACAGGCTTCACTCCTTTTGATTTGTTGTATGGAAAGATAGCTATGATGCCCATTGAATTTGAGCATAAGACTCTTAGGATTTCACTAGACATAGGGATGGATATCTATAAGGCACAAAAGGAAAAAATTATGCAGTTGAATGCTTTGGATGAGATGAGGAAGACAACCTTGCATCACATAGAGGTAGTGCAGAATCAAAGAATAAAGTGGCATGATAAATTCATAAAGGACAAGAAATTTGAGCCAGGTGACTAGGCACTGCTCTACAACTCAAGGTATTAGGATAATGTAGGAAAATTGTAGAAAAGGTGGCTAGAACCATATGAGGTTGTTGAAGTCTTCCCCAATGGTGTTGTTCAGCTCACTACCATTGACCGTGTGAGATTTAAGCTGCTTGTTAACGATCATCGCCTCAGGTTGTATCACAAGCCTACTTCCAAGGAGGAATTCCTGTAGCAATTCACTCAGCATGCAACACCTGAACCTCCTGTAGCCGAAGGAAGTAGACCTTGTGTCCCTCCTTCTGGCTAACTCAGGTACATAACTTATCAAAATAAAGACTTCCACTTTTGTGGGAGTCCACTTCTTCATTCATTCACCCGTCTGCACATCTATCTCCACGTTTCTCTCTCTTCCATCACGCCACCATAACTTCACTTCTTCCATCTCCACTTTCATTAATTTTTCAACTAACTTCTTAAAAGGTGACCGGTACTTCCTCAATATTATTTGCAACAAATATTTCATGAATTTAGGTACGTGCGCATCAATTTGTTACATCTTAATTGTCTTTTAGTACATTCATTTAATTATTGTACATTAATATAGATGTTGTCCATAGCATGTAATTATTCCCTGCCCCGTCAAATCATCATTACTACCTTGCATGTGAGGACACGTGCAAAAATTTAGGTTGGGGGGAAGTATGAATACCTTGTCCACATGCCAGTCCATGTTGGTCCATGTCAGCAAAGTTTAAATTGAGTCAATTTGAATCCTAAGTGAGATGATGGCTCACATGTGTGATATGACATCAACCGCTACATTTTTTCTTGATCATATCCTTCATTTATTAATCCTTTACTGCCTTTATTGCTTCTGTCATAATCCTAAGTCACAAAAAAAGGTAAAATTCAGACAACAGTGGCATTAGGAATTTAGTAGCATTAAAGGAAGGAGAAATTTGGCTTTCAGACGAAGATTGCAGGAAGGGAAACCTTGCAAAGTGCTTTCTTAGTTGTAGATAGCTAAAATAATGGGAGGTGGGTTAATTAGAAATGAACCCACGGTTCATGATGTATTACTACAGGATGCACCTTGCGAGGCCAAGTTAAGAAACTGTGAGTGGTTAGACTATTTCCTAAAGCTGAATGGCTATAATGAAGATGTTGCGTTAGAATTTGCGCAGTCATTGTCTGAAGGAAAAGCCATGGTAAAAAGGTTGGAGATAATAGCTACTGAAGAGAGGATTGCATAAGTTACAGGGTTGCCTATCGATGGTGAATATTACCCAACTACCAAAGATGCAAGGTCAGCTAGGGTTGAATTTACAGAACCTAGTGACCCTCCACTGAATGTGGATAAGCAAGGTGCAAAGAGAACCTCTCTACCTGATCCATGGAAGCAAGTAGTTGTTTACATTGTGAAGTACCTTACTTGTGAAGATCGTCAATCGAATCTACATTCTGTGCACTTCAAACACCTAAATCATATGAGGCATGGAAGAAGAATGAACATGCCAAATGTGTTATATCACCTTCTTTCAATCATGGCAGTCGAGAACCAAAAAGGTGGGGATAATTTCGTTTCCCATCATTTTCTAATCAAATTATTATTAGAGAAGTCTTTGCATGATGTGTCTGAAATGACTTGGAAGAATTCTTAAATATTGATTAATTTAGACTAGAGCATTTGTGACCTAGAGTTTTGCCACAACCTCATAGGGCTAGTAGGATATTGAGCACGGTTGAAGCCACTCCTGGTGCCTCAACTTCTGGTGCAAGCCCTAGTGTAAACCCTCCTATAGTTGAGAAAACTATAGAGATTAGTTCTTATGAGGCAGAACATTCAAACAAAGATAGTTCCTCTTCAGATTCTGATGATGATGTCCCTCTTGGAACCTTAATTCGAACTAGGGAAAAAAAGAAAGAAGCATAAATAAGGAAGGGAAAAGCTAAAAATCAAATGGCGGGAAAAGAAGCATCAAGCTCTAAGAAAAGGAAGGCTGACATTGTTCTTCCTACAGTCAAAGAGAAACATGAGAGCCCTCCTAGAAAAACAAGACCAGCTGGACCAGCCGCTAGTATGTCTCCACAAGGAAGCCCTAGTACTAGAGAAACATCACGAGAGGACACAAAAGCCCCAATGGGGCAGGTGAACGTTGAGGAAAAGGAAATTTTTGAGGAGTAGGAAAATATAAGGTTGGCAGAGCTTGCTGCCATCATAGAACAGGTTGAAAGTCAAGAGTATGAGGAGAATCAGGAGCTCCTGCAACAAGAGCAAGAGCAAGAGTTCATGCAGCAAGAGCAAGAGTTCATGCAGCAAGAGCAAGAGTTCATGCAGCAAGAGCAAGAGCTCCTACAGCCAAAACTGGGAGAACAATTAGTACCCTTGCAGCCAGAATTGGCTGAATGATCAAAATCCCTACAGTTGGGGCCACATGAAGAGCAAGCATCAGTGCCAGGAAATTTTTTGGTAGGAATACATAAGCCCTCTGATTTTTCAATACACATGGTAGCAATGAACTTATGGAATGAGATGAAAAGGAGGGAAGAGGAATGGAAAGAGGAGAAACGTAGGCTGAAGAAGGAAATTCAAAAGAAAGATGAAGAGATTGAAGAGAAGAATACAAAAATTGTTGCTTTAAAGGAAAAGGTGGACAATATAGCAGCCTTAGTACCTCAAATATTAGAATGTAGAACTCCTCCAAGGGTCTATGCTTTGTATTTGAAGGAGAAGAATCTTTCTTTTAAACTAGCAAGGATTGTTTCAGGTTTGAATCCTTCCATTGAGACTCCTCTTGAATTTTTCTAGGCTTATCAGATTGCTCCTCCTGAAATGAAAAATTTGTTGTGTGAATTCTATTTGCATAATTATGTTATGTCCAAAGATCATGATTGGAATCCATTGTTGTATGTTGGGGATCTCCAATTAAGGGCATTCATGTCCTGGATACATAATGAAGTTAGTTGGGGACAATAGTTCAGGACTTATAGGCAAATAGAATCCAACACTCCCCTGCCCATCAAGGCTAAATCTACAAATCCAGGAGACATTTTTCAGGGAATGGCACATAATTCTTTATAGACCAAGCTATATTAGTAGGATCCTGCCTGTGAGAGTAGTTTAGTAAGAATATGAGAAGGTAGTAGAAACCACAGGGAAATCTGTAATGGGATATCTGGCACAGAGGTGGAACGGTCTGACTAATGAGTTAAAACAAACTGAGCCTCACTCTCTGCAGAACTATTCTACATCATGCAAAAGAGTTGATAGATATATACAGATTGGAAGGATGAAGGGACAATTTTGGCTTTCATTAACTTTTCAGCCACCTATCCTATTATGGCATGTGCCAAATTTTAGGTACTATTAGTATGATATAGTTGTAGCAATACAAAGATGGAATAGGTTGGACAACAAGCAAGGGTTCTATTGGGACCCTAAAATTCATACACTACAAGAACTGATGTAGGACAGCTGGAAGTTGTGGATTTTAGAGTGCTGACCAAGTAAAAGAACAACCCTTCCTCTGCTGGAGGACCAACAAAACCTTTGGTTGGGGGGAGTGATGAGTCCAATTTATGGCTCAATTTTAATAGAGTTTATTATCCATTTTTTGTAGTTGTCATAGACTTTGATACTTGGATATTAACCTTTTTTATGATATTTCCTCAAAACCAAAGACATTGAGCATAAGCTATTTTTGTAACCTTTAAATGACATTGACATGCTATATGAACTATCTATGTTAATTTTACATGTAGATTAATGATGTCACTTTAAGATAGTTACAGATATGCAATTATTCTGTGTACTAATATTGTTATGCAGATATAATTAGAGCCTACAAAATTGAGGAAGATTCTGCCAGTTGGTTGTTTATCATAAAGGTCAACAAGGTGATCATTCAAAGGTCAATGGAGGGAGATTCCTAGTTTAAATCAAAGAATTGTAACTACCTTGTAAATGGTCTTAATAGTTTGTTGAGCGAATATAGGAGCTATTGTTATTCTAGATCTGTATTAAGGAAAACTTGCTTGACCAGATTCCATGCATGCATAACCTCCTCTCCACTTTTTATGCTTTCCCTAAAGTGGCGTCCTCCTAATCTGTTGGATTTAACTGCCTTGCTAGGTAGTTAGTTAGTAGTTTTTATTCCTATAAATAAGACTCAAATGCTCCTTCTCAGAAGGTTGATTAATCTGATGATGTAATAACATTTTTAGTTTTTCAGTAATACAGTTATGCTACTCTATTGTACTCGTGCTTTCCAATGAATAAAATGAAGTTATAAGTTTGTGCATCTAAGTTTACATTTTTCTTAAGGGATACTCATCCAAGAGGGGGCCCACTTGGTGAGCATTCCATCCTTTAGTTTAGTTATTACTTTATGTTCAACAATTAGTTAAGAATTTGACACTGTTTGTTCCTACAGCCACTAGAATTCCATTCTATGATTGCTCCTCCAGCCAAAGCAGATAGAGTAGTTTCCTGTCTATTTGCTTATATTTTCATTTTTGTCACGCATTTCAGCTTAGTATAGTTATTGGTTGATGTTCAGTACTTATGTTATTTCTTCCCAAGCAATTTACTTTCAACATTATGTCTTTCTTAGCTGTAGAATGAATATGGCTACTTTGGATTCCTAGTGCACATACTGTGCTGACCCATTTCAATTCTACGTCCCTAGGTTGACAAGTTAAATGCACCTTCATGATGATTGAGATAGCTATTCAGATTAGATGTTCAATCTTTGAATCATAGCTTTAAGGGATTAGTTGTTAAATCATTGTAAGAGGCAAACATCATGTACCAACTATAACATAGAAACCATAAAATAAGTTAGAACAAGATATGATATATAAGCATAAGAAAGATAATAACATGTATAATTAACACATCATCCCCTAGATCTCCAACCTATCAATTGGGATCTCAATAAGAAACTATGGGTGTGTATCGAGACTCCTCTGATAAGTTGTTGGTGTGGTAGGAGCTAAATGGCTACTCTCTCCATGCTTGTGGAACTGGATGCTCTTTGTAGTCATATGAGGTGCTCATGTTACTTGAGGATGATATCTAGGTCTCTCCTCGAGGGAATCTCTAAACTCTACGGGCTCATTGAGATCCTCTCCTACTAGCTACAGATCCTCCTCCTCCTCCAAATCCTCATCATCATCACCTTGTGAATCCCCATCCATGTACTCATCCTCTCTCTCATCCCCTTGATGATCTAGCTAAGGCCAAGAATTTCTTGTGGGATGATCGTTAGGGATGACTTGCTCAGGTTGTGTTGTCATCCACCTTATATCACATGCAGTCGTTGTGCCAATATCATCCTCATCAGATGTTGTACATGCATCTCACCCCTCATCCTTTGTCACTATAGGTGATATTTGCAAGTGTGGGATGACGAATGTCCTATGCCTAGCACCACTGCATGCAGATCTTAGATATGTAAGTTGCGGGTTGGGTGTTGTTTGTAGCTAACCAAACTATGTTATCATGTGATCATAGTAAAATAGCAGGATGATATAGTCATGTCACACAACTAATAACCTATCTTGCTACATCTTGGCTAATTGTTGTGTAAGACGACCACTATTGTAGAGTCTTATATGGTCTCCATATGCTGTCATTATCCTCTAGACGATTGAATCTGACTCTCTAGTATAACAGATCTCCATGCTACCAGGGTTTCCTAAGTGTGTAACAAAAGACATGTGGATAACTATAAGGTGTAGGACCAGGAAATTTGGTAGGCCTAGTACATGTGATGTGTTTGAATTCCCACACTTGAAGAAGAGTGCAAAGAATGATGGTGTAACCCTCCCAATAGATGAAGTGACCAAGATCATAATATAAGTGCACAAACATACTCTTCCCAAAAATCATAAACAATCTAATGCTCCTCCATATCCTATATCATGTGAATGATGCCTCCATCAAGGTGTGTGCCTTTTCCATCGAGTGCAAGGGCTAAGGCGACAATAACACACATAATGTTTTGAATCAATGGAACAATAGCATGCAGGAGCCACTTAAGCTCGACACAACCTATAGTCATCATCTATGTAGCGGCCAGTATAGTAGTGTATGTCTCTTCTCATCTCTCGTGGGGTCTGCATCTCATTAAAGTGTATAACCTCACCTCACATGAGAAATTTGAAGATATGGTGTATGTCCTCGAGCATAACTGTCATCTCCCTCGTTGGGAGATGAAAAGTGGAAGTATCCATGTTCCACTGCTCGATGAGTACCATCAACATAACATCATGATATCTCATTGGTGGCATGATATACAACCAAAACAATCCAGTAGAGTGTAAAGTTTGTTCATCCTTTGGTAATAGTCAAGTAACCTACTCTCAGAGTAATGAAAACAAATGTCCTTCTAAACACTATCGAGTGTGTGGCAGGACCTAAAACAAACAAGAGAAATTATCAGTCAACAACAAAGTAGTTAAAAGTAAAGTAGGACATAGGCATCTTTTTGGGATAGAGGTACCATCTTAGGACAGGGGTGCCACTTTGGGACTGAGACACCCAAAGTGGACACTGTCACCTAGTTTGGATAGGGATGCCATGACTTATGAGAAAATTTTCAAAAACACACAAATAAGGAAATAAATTATAAGAAAAAGGAATTGGAAACTCACCATTGGTGCTATTGTGCCTTGTGCAATGTCTACTTGTAGGACCTTGAACCTCGGGGATTGGTATGGTCGTCGGCTTAACATCCTTGTTTCTTAATGCAAATGGTATATCTCTCTAAACCTTAAAAAATTTAAAGTGAAAATGATGGTCAAAAAGATGATTTTACACTAACATATAGTCAAATTTAGTACTAGCATATCTCATTCAATTCACCACAATGGGGACTAGTGAACTTTGAGTTTGACGTTGTTTGTTGTGTTGGATTCATAGTTCCATCCTCAATCATATCCAATGTTTGTTGATAGTTGGTGTTGTGATCTCATGACCCTATCACAAGCATTTCATTTGAACCAAGCTTACCAATTTGGTGTGGTTAGATTGCTACCCTGATTTCACCTTCATAAAGCAAGAGGAATTAGGAGGCAGACATCTACCCTTGAATTTGGTTCTCTTCAAAAGTTGACATGTTCAAGATGATTTTTGAATACCTAAAAAATTAGTTTTGCAAGATGTAGTTCCTTCCTAACATTGTGGTTTTGCAGATGACTATGGTGGGGGCTTCATTCTCCCGTTCATGAATGATTCATATATCCATATGAGTATCATTTTTAAACAACATTATTTACTTTCAATACTTTACCTTGCATATGCACATAGTGTCATATGAATGCTAAAGTGGGGGCTAAATATAATGTTAGAAATTATATTACCCGTGTAGGTGATAGTACAATTTAATGCTTTGTTAAGACCTATTTCAGTGACCCTTGCATTTATGCATTTTCAACACCTCCTAACTAGGCCCTAATCTCCTAGATTATGCATTATGGGGCCTATTTTATTGTTTTTCGATAAATTGCAAGCATTGAACAAATGCATCCAATTATTATTTTTCCCCTGACATGTAATGTCCTAGAAAATAGGGACAGGACCCATTCGCCCTAGGGCATATGGGTCCCCCTATTTTTCCAAGGATGAATTTTGGATATGTTGGAGTTGGCATTTTAACATTCAAAATTCAAATTGTAAATGTCGGCTATCAGAATCTAATCTTCAGGAAATTAGAGAAACACCTATAAATAATTTCAAACTAGAAAGCAATATGTAATATCCCTCCCCTTGTTGAGATATTTACTACTCTGAAAATCTGCCTATGATTGCTTGATGTTTTCTATTGTTTTGTTTGTTTTGAATTTTTGAAAGGTTTATGCCAGGAAATGTCAATAACATATACCAATGCCGGATAAAAAGAAATATTGAATGAAAATACTAAGACATTTCAAATCAAATTTATGATATCTTATGCAATGAACAATATACTTCCAATATAGATTTAATCTTTGCATTTCATTAACAAAAACTCATACCCAAATTTTGAATGCATTGAATGTTGGTCTAAAAATTTATATCAGCAAATATGGCGATGTTTACCAACAGCAGGATAACCCTTACAATGGATGCCTATCATCAGTTATTTTTTTCTCCACCATGAAAATACTTTAATCTGATATTAGACCCCCAAACCACCCCCAATGATAATGATTACAACACCTAACCCTAGGTGTTTCAACAAAGAACACAAATGCCACACTTAAAGAGTTGTATGGCCTGGTTGATATGAAATGTATGGCCTGGAAATGATCAAAAGGTACAACCCAACAATTTGAAACAACAAATAGCAAACAACAGTTGTAAAACTTTTGATCTTCAACAATATTCTTTAATTAACCCTTGAATTATCCCTCCAATATGCTCAATGTGACCACTTATGATAGCCACCAGATGAATGCAACCCTTGGGTAATTTTTCACACCTGTAGGAAGCAAAATCAAAGAGATACAACGTTCTCCAAGACTAATTTGCAATGAAACCCTTGGTTTCACCTCCAAAAACTAAAGCAACAAAATCCAAGTGTTGAATAATCATCAATGATGAATTATTTTCCTTTTCCAGATGATTTCATACTCTTCTCCAAAAGGCACGATTTCCCATGATGCTTGAAATCATTTAATATAATAAAAAATATATTTGCTTTTGTGCTTTATTGTATCCCTTCAAGTGGGTGCCCAAATAATGGTTATAATGACTTGACTTTATATCATTAAATGCACCTTTATTATAAAGTCAATGCAAGTCATTGATAGATGCACTTTAATAATTTGACTTTATAACATTAAAAAACCCCTTCATAATAAAGTCAATAAAACATATAATAATGTGCACTTTATAATAATTAATTATTATTAAAGCATTACTTTAATAATAATTAAAACTTCATAACTTCAATAATAAACCTCATAAATCAATTCCATCAATGCTAAGAAGAAGCCCATTGAGTTCTTTTCTCACCAGGGTGCCTTACTAAAAATAGTAAGGTTGGCCTCTAATAATGCATTGACTTAGCATAAATAGTAAGTACATATAAATGAAGCCATAAACCCCTAAATATCATACCCTCTGAATATGCCAAGGATCTGGAGCTAAAAAACACAACAAAATACTAACTAAAGAACCATATATCACCAAAATGAGGCCCTCTAATCACCATTATTAGCGTACGAGGACCTAATAATAAGCTAAACCACTAAACTTTGATGCTCACTAAAAAGGGGACATTACAGTCTGCCCTCCCCAAAATTGCTTATCCCCAAGAAATCTCAACTAAAAAGAAATCACCACTCCACCTGGATCCCAAAGGTAGAACTGTGGAATGTCCCTACTATCTCTAGATAATACCTATAGCACCAGCTTAGCCCGAACGAGTAGTAGAGTTTGCCTGGGCAGTGGGTTTGCTCCCCATTGGTCTCAAGTTCAACTCCACTCCTGGTTTTAAGAGGTGGGACTTCTTGTGGGTGGGGGATCTCACTTGTAGGGGAATTGTCTCACCCTAGCTCACCTCAGGTACCCAAGGTATGGGTTGTTGGGCTGCTGGAATAGGTCGCAGGGACACCCTTGTAGTATCAAAAAAAGAATACCTGTAGCACCAGCTTGAGCTCAACTAATAGAACATGTTGACTAAGGTCAACCCCTGTGTCATGTGTCTCAATATGATCATCCTAAAGAGGCAACTCTAGATACCTACAAAGCTTGAAGCCCTCATCCATGCAGGGAGATACCTCATACCAACTATCCACTACATGAGTGTGTGACTTATGCATCATAGTCAAATCAAATATGTGTGGACTAAAAGAAAAATGGTGAGCACACCTCACCACACAATCTAGGTGAAACTCATCTGCCTATAATGGTGGAATACTAATATAGATTCGTGGACTCCATATATCCTTGCTACCACCAAGATATGTCTCACAACTCAAGTCATGATGGATAGACCTTGCAATTATTTTATAATTCCTCTTGGCAACCCTGATAGTAAGATCTCTATTTGAAAGCAAGTGAAGGTAGTCTAATTTAATCTCCTCCAAAGTGTGCCTAATACTCCGCAAACTCTGAATAGAAGCTCCAGTTGAAACCCCGTATCATCTCTCCTTAAAATCAGTTGACCAAAGGAGGTATTCAACGAACTTATGTGTGCAATCAAAGCGAGATAAAGTTTGATCAACTTTATCTCCAGTGACCTTCAGTTGATCCTTCCATCCCTGTGATGAGCATTAGATTGTTGGTCACAATCAGCTATATAGAATGAAGTTGTTGATTTGCTTCTAGGAGAGGGAAGCATATCAACATGAAAACCAATTTCCCCACAAGATGATACCCTACATTCTCCCTATGAAGAAGATGAGATAGCATTGTGATCGATCACACAACTCTTTGTAGAATGCACCTCTTCATCACAAGACCTTTCAATTACATTCTCTACATCACCTGAAATGGGCTCATCATCCGGAACACCTGCTGCCACATATTGTTCCCTGCTAAACTCATCTGATGTACTCATCTCATGTGTGTCACTTTCACCTATAAATGAAATGGATGTCTCCACATCATCGACATGCACATTACCACAATCTATGGATGTATGCTCATCACCAATGGCTTCCATAGATGGTTGAATTGTAGCTATAGGTGGTGAAGACCATGCCAAACTCAACTCCATAGTAAGCTCATCAATCTGACTCTAACTCTTGAAGGGCCAATTGAGAGCTCCTCAAAGATTCCATGGTGACCTCAAGTTCATGAGTGAGCTCATCAACCTCCTCTTCTTTCCCTTTTAGTGCATCATAATAAATCCCATCAATCATTAGAAGATGATCTTTGTCTGAAAGTAGCTATATGTAATTATTTTTCATTACCCCCAATGCATCTCCAAGTGCCTGAAACTCTACAAGGGAAATTTCACTATCAAAGTGCTCATGTGTTTCTAGAGTCTTCCAACAATAGTTTTCCAACAATTGTTGAGCAACATCGAAATGTTCTATGGATGAAGTAATCATGCCTTCACTCACCTTCAATTTCCCTACCAATTGATGAGACCCCTGAGACATATCATTTCCACACAAATTTTTTGATTTAAAATCAACACTATAGAATCACCTTCAGTAACTGAACAAAAAATGTCATCATTTGTGCTATCAACATTGCACACACCCTCATCAAAAAGTACTAGTCTCAAGATCCTCATAGGATGGCTCAAATGAAATGTTATCTAGGCTACTAATTTGACATCCTCATTACTCATTTCCTCTTCTGGAATAGAAGCATATGCATTTGAAGATCTATCTTGGGACCTATCAATCTTACCCGAATTTTCTGATTTTAGATCAATGCTATGAAACATACAATCTAATTTGTTTTCATGGCCAAGTACAACTCCATTAGTGTTGGTAATATCATCCTAGGGTTCTACCAGACCATCATAATGATATAATGCTTTTTCATCATCAACCTCTTCAAATTTGAACCCTTCTTCTTTCACCTGCTCCTCATCTTTGCCACTCATATCTCGCATTCCAACATTGGGAGACTCCTCAACATCCTTCCCTTCATGCACCATAGCTACTAATTCATGGTTAGGCTCAACATTATCATTGTTGTCATAAAATAGAAAATCAGAAGTTACACCATGCCTATCTACAACATCTTCTCAAAACTCAACCAAATCTTCATCCTTTACTAATTTTCCATTACCAAGTGTTGGTTCAAAAGGTGTCTTCAATGGAAAATTTATTGTGTCATGTGCCAAAACTTTTGTCACATGGATGCAAGGTAAATATGAATCTGTATAAGTCTCCTTAATATTAGTGACTTTAGGTGAATTTTGTCCCTTAAACATCCTCCTAGTGTACTTTACCAAACAAATCTTTCTAGGATTCAAAGTAAACACAAAGCTCATATATCTATTAAAAGAGTACTGTATTTTAAAATCATCTAGCATGCTCTGATAGTCCTCAAAGATTTGATTGGCTTCTAGTTCATAACCTTCCCTGATCTTGATGGCTTCTCGTTCATAGTCTTCCTTATTTTTTCCTTCAATCCTGTAGTAACCCATTGACATACTCTGAATATTTTCTGATACACCTAGTAAAATGGTAGGAAACCGTTGTGATACAACTGTAATATCTCTCCCCTTGTTGAGATATTTACTACTCTAAAAATCTACTTATGATTGCTTGATTTTTTCAAGTCTTTTGTTTGTTTTAAATTTTTGAAAGGTTTATGCCAGGAAATGCCAATAACATATACCGATGCTAGATAAAAAGAAATATTGAATGAAAATACTAAGATGTTTCAAATTAGATTTATGATATCTTTTGCAATGAACAATACTTCCAATATATATTTAATCTTTGCATTTCATTAACAAAAACTCATACTCGAATTTTGAATACATTGAATGTTGGTCTAAAACTTTATATCAACAAATCTGGAGATGTTTACCAACAACAAGATAATCCTTACAATGAATGCCTATCAGAAATTATTGTTTTCTCCACCATGAAAATACTTTAATCTGATATTATACCCCCAAACCGCCCCCAATGATAATGATTACAACACCTAACCCTAGGCATTTCAACGAAGAACAAAAATGCCACACTTAAAGAGTCGTATGGCATGGTTGATATGAAATGTATGGCCTGGAAATGATCAAAAGGTGCAACCCAACAATTTGAAACAACAAATAGCAAACAATAGTTGTAAAACTTTTGATCTTCAACAATATTCTTGTTGCTCAATTTTCACCTACGGGCTCAATCGGGCAAGATTAATTGTGTTTCAAATGTTTATAAGGGTCAATTCATAACATTGGTATCGAGGGTTAGGTTATGCATCTGATGAAATTTCACAAGGAGCTCATTCGAAGAGTCTTCCTTAATCATTTTGGCACAAAAATCACCAGAGAAAGAAGTCGGCAAGACCTTCCTGTTGTCTTGCCGACTAGCAGTGTGTCCTATGTGGTTGAATAAACCAGTCACCAGGACTTTCAGGTTGCCAGGAGTCTTCATGTATCTCTCCACTTGTAAAGGGTCATGCCGACAGTTGTTCATCGGGGAGATCTCGGCATAAGGTCTTGTCGCCCGCTGAGAGGTCTTCCCGACCGGCGGGAGTTACACAGACAGTTATTCACCAAGTTGGCGCCAGGGGGGACAATTTTCTTTCGGCAGGAGGTCTCGGTGAACAAACGGAGTCTTGCTGAAGGGGGTTTCATCGTCAGTATAAGGTTTTTCCTTCGGTATGAAGTCCTGACGACTAACAGGGGGTCTCACCAAAATGAAGAGGGCTCAGGCAAACAGGTGGAGTTTGCTAGGAAGTCCCAGTGACAAACGAGTGGTCTCGGCGAAAAGAGATGTCAGCGGGGAGACAAGAGGGAGCTCGACAAGAGGTCTCACTGACCGTTGATGATTTCCCCAAAATGAAATGAGATCACCAAAAGATAATGGGTTCGGGAAGAAGTCCCGCCGACAGAAAGGGGGTCACAACAAAGTCTGGCCGAAACGGAAGGAGCTCAGGGAGAAATACTTGTATTCGCCAGGAGGTCTGGCCGAAGCGCGGAGGTTTTGCTGAATGGGTTTCCCCTTCGGTATGATGTCTTGGCGAAAGGGAGCTGATCTCACCGACATGGAATGGTGGTCCCTGCCAGGGAGTCTCAGTGGAAAATTTGAATTCGGCGAAAGGTCCCGCCAACCAAAAAGGGGTTTCGGCGAAAGAAAGGAAGTCTCCCCGACCATGAAATGGGCTCACCGATAGTATATTGCCTTTGACATGAGCTCTCACCGACACACGAGGTCCTGTCGATGGAGGAGCACAACGATATAACTCACAAAGAGCGGTATGACCTCCTACCAACTGAAGGAGCTCTTGTCGAATGCGGATGACTAAGCAATGGAAAGGGTATCGGTGCGACTCAGTGAAGCTCGCTATGACTTCTGACTGATGCCGATTGTCTTGCCGATGGGTTTTGGTGGTCTCAATATGACTTCTGCAGCTCACTAGGAGATCTCACTGACTATCACATGTTTTGTCGATGGTTGCAGGAGGGTATAATCGCATCGGGGAGACACGATTAGTGTCTCACTGACATGCAATTCTGCAGGAAGAGCTTTTGACCACCCGAAGAATCTACGTGGAGTGCGCCCAAAGAATCGGAGGGAGCTACAGGCGAACCGTGGCAGTTTGACCAGTTAGAGAAAGATCAACAGAATGTGAGCCGACATGGACCTGCTCTGAAGTTAGAAGCATTCAAGGTAGCTCAACCAGGGAGGTTCGAGAAGGACACGAAGACCAGAAGTGAATGCAGTAGTTACAAAATATCAAGGAGGCCTTTCCTTGAGCGACTCCACTCTGATATGGCCACGAGGATGTAGCATTAATTTCATCAAAAAGATCTGAGGGAGATTTATTCCAAAGGGAGATATTTTTGTAAGCCCTAAGGGGCCGACACTCTTTTGTATATAGGGAATTTTTTGCCTTTTTGTAGATAGTTAGGACTTGGTACTTTTCTGCTTCTGTAACTTGTAGAGTTCTTTGCAGAAGAGAGGCTATGTTTTGTAGCTCATGACAGACATGTATATCAGTGTTCACCATTGAAATCAATAAGCATAAGCGCTTCACCTTTTCAATCTCTCTATTAAATTATGTGCATTCGTATAATTGATGAAACTACTTGTGAAACTGTATGATTCCTTGTGGTTATGTCTTATTTCAACACCTTTTTGTAGAGAAATATGTATTTTTGTAGGTTGTGAGATGTGTTATAGTGCAGTATTCTCTAGTTGTGAAGTTGTTTCTTCCTTCTAGGGGTGTAGCCATATGAACCTTTTCATGAAATGATTATGCAGAAAACGTATGTGATTGACTTGTGTAAGACAATACTTTTGTCATTGACTGAAATTGTGTGTCTAAGTTGTGTTATATGTCTCCCAAACAATTTGGTGTATCACCATAGGAGTAGTTTCTAATTTATGTATTCTTTCTCCCTTTACCTCACAAAGATTAGTAGTTTAGGTGATAGCACAAAGGAAGTCGGCCTTCTCCAGAGGTTCATTTCAACTTTAGGTGACCCACAGCCTTGAAATGATCCCATGTTTCTCTAGAAAGCTCAGTTTTTATAACTTTGCATAGGGTGCATTTCTAGGAGATAACAATTCTTTAATTAACCCTTGAATTATCCCTCCAATATGCTCAATGTGACCACTGTATGATAGCCACCAAATGAATGCAACCCTTGGGTGATCTTTCACACTTGTAGGAAGCAAAATCAAAGAGATACAACGTTCTCCAAGACCGATTTGTAGAAAAACCCTTGGTTTCACCTCCAAACACCAAAGCAACAAAATCCAAGTGTTGAATAATCATCAATGACAAATTATTTTCCTTTTCCAAATGCTTTTATACTCTTCTCCAAAAGGCACAATTTCCCATGAGGCTTAAAATCATTTAATATAATAATTTTTTTTTTGCTTTTGTGCTTTATTATATCCCTTCAAGTGGGCGCCCAAATAATGGTTATAATGACTTGACTTTATATCATTAAATGCACCTTTATTATAAAGTCAATACAAGTCATTAATATATACACTTTAATAATTTGACTTTATAACATTAAATAACCCCTTCATAATAAAATCAATAAAACATTTAATAATGTGCACTTTATAATAATTAGTTATTATTAAAGCATTACTTTAATAATAATTAAAACTTCATAACTCTATTAAGAAACCTCATAAATCAATTCTATCAGAGCTAGGAAGAAGCCCACTGAGTTCTCTGCTCACCAGGTTGCCTTACTAAAAGTAGTAAGGTTGGCCTCTAACAATCCATTAACTTACTATAAATAGTAAGTACGTATAAATGAAGCTAGAAACCCCTGAATATCATACCCTTTGAATATGCCAAGGATATGGAGCTGAAAAACACTATCAACTGCCAACTGAAGAACCAAATATCACCAAAACGGGGCCCTCTAATCACAATTATTAGCCTATGAGGACCTAATAATAGGCTAAATCACTGAACTTTGATGCTCGTTAAAAAGGGGACATTACACAATAAGAGAAGAAAAGAGAAGCAAGAGATCATTACATTCCACCACATACATTTGAATTTGTAGTTCTTCAAGCTTATTTTCATATTTGATCAAGCCTCATGTCATGATTGAAGATTGATGCCAATAGAAGAGCATGATAGATTCTAGGTCTAGGAGATGCATTTGGCCATTTTTCTTCAACCTAACGACTTGTTTCTTAGTGTTATCATCTTCAAGATTCATCCTATTTGCAACCTAAAGCAAGGTATCATTATATTTCAAATTTCCTAAGGGTGTTTTGACTTCCTCTTGGGTAGACCTTATCATTTTTCATATAGGAATCCTTCTCTAACACACTTGAGTAGGGTTTTATGTATTCTTAGCTCGTAACAACCTTAGATGCACTTAAGGTTAGGGGAACACACACATTGTTATCGATCAATCCTACTAGCTATTGTATAGGTAGAAATACCAAAACAAGGGTTTGACTAAGGCAAACTCCTATATAGCCACCTCTTCAATCTCTTTTGTAGATTTATTGTATGGTTTGGATCTGAAGATGAAGGTTTACAGGGTAGACATTAGAGAGCATATAGAGAGCTACAAGATCAAATTTGAAGTTTCAGAAAAGGCCTACAAGGACCCATATGCCCTGGGTGACTTTGTCACTCTACAGTGATTAGATCCAACTTTCCATGATAGGTGTATATCATTCAACACTTCCCAGATCTGCCTGCAAGTTGTTTTAGTTTGTTAATCATCAAAATATTACATTTTTCATATTAGTTCATATAGTTTAATTAGTTTAGTCATAGAAAATCAATTCCAATCCATTTCCAAGGCTAAAAAGGTTCAAATCTAGGTTTTATTGTCTCGCCTTTATGGTTGAAAGTCAATCAAAACACCTTGTAGATTTGCATCCTAATGTACCTTCGAAAAAGGAGCAAAAGTAATCCTAGGTTTTATGTGTTAAACATAGGGTTCCATTTTTATTATGTTACATAAACATCTTGATAGAGTGCCATCATAAATCTTGTGGTAAATTATCACTACAAGGATGCAATGGATTCTAGGTTCTGGGCTAGATTTAAGATGAAGTGTGATTTTAGATGTTGGAGGTGAGGATTGGGATTTGGGTTGATTTGATAACTAGTGCTTTGGAGATGAATGTGTGGATTTAGGAGTTTTAGATTTGGAATGGGCATTAGGCTTAAGATTAAGAACCACATTATTTTTGGATAGTGAATTTTTGCATGATAATTGTGAAGGTGGTATACACCTATTATATGTAGTATATGTGACTTTTGATCTATGGATTTATTTTGATGACTTGCTTTGATTGGATTTATTTTCATTGTGGTCCATATTGTTTTTTTCTTTCTTCTTGGTATTTGAATACATGTTTCTTTCTAGGATAATCATGACTTTGATAAGGAATCTACATTTTGTTTTCCTTTGGTAGTTGATAACAATATTTTACTTTATGGGATTGTTTCACTTTGTATAATGGATGATGTTGTTGGTCACAAGCAAGGGGTTTATGTTGTTGTGATTGTAGGTTGTTATTGTGGATGTAATAAGTAGGGAAATTATGGGTGTAAGAGGGATTCTTATAAGAGTTATGGATGACCTCTATTTTGATTTTTTCATTGGATGAGGTTTCCCAACTATCACCGAGTTGTCACCATTAGATTAATTTCTTGGAGATGTGTAGCCAAGACCTTGATATCCATAATTTTCATATATTGATACTTGCTCTAGAATTCCTTGTTCATGAAGGCGTATAAATTTTCCATTGTAATCCATGCTTTGACAAATTTTATTTGCCATAGGATACTTGTAACTTTTGAAACATGATACAAATCCATTATTGGACAACCATTAATTAATAGACAAGCATATTTGTTCTTCTGCAAGAAGGATAAACCACATGAAGGTTGAACCCAACTTATAGAATGATCGTGTTGTCTCCTTGTTTTTAGTTGTGGTATCTTGATCAATAATATGCTCAATATGATCAATCTTATCTTTTGAATCCTCATGCATGTTGAGATCTGTATAATTTTTTTGACTATGACCGTAAGGGAGGCAAGTGTCTCATATTGGGAAGTGAAAGTTCTTGGAGCATGGATGTGATCATCTTAGATTTCATGGTCATGGACATGGGATAAAGGTAAAGGAATGGATCATCTTGGATTTCAAGATCAATGGGAGGATCTTTATCAAACATTGGATTTTGGATGTCATTATCATAGATAAGATCTTGATCAAAGATTGGATTGTCATGGGTTTCATAATCATCTATTGGATCTTAGTCAAAGATTGGATTAACATGAATATCATGATCATAATTGGGGATATTATCAGGAACTTGATCTTGATTATGTTGGCATATGGATTCTAGCATTGTCATTTATGGAAATTGAAGTCATCCTCTTGGTTTACAGTTCAGTATCTAGTCATACCGATAGATAAAGTGAAATACTATGTATTACCGACAGATTACTTGAGGAATAGGGTATCTAGTCAGATAGCTTCACCAGATCATCATTTTGTGCTATGGATATTTGGAATTGCTTTTTGAGCATGTGGATGTTCTTATTATTGAGTTTTGTGGTGTTGCATTAGTTGCAGTACAAGTTTGGAGGTTCGATAGGATATTTTTTGCTTATTTGTTTGTTGTAGCCGACTCAGTGAATGTGGTGCGATGTGGATGTGTTAAGTGAAATAATATAAGATTTTTTTATGTTCAAATGATTAATTATGGGTCCTAACTATGGACTAGCCAACTTGTTTGGATACGCATCAAATTGTTCATGTTTTGGGCTGAAAAATTGTAAATATTCTTAAGTTTTATTGAGCTGACTTGTAGTGATTAAATCCCTAGTCGCGGATATATTTAGATGATTGATTACATCATTTTGTGTAATGAAGAAGGTATATTGGTGTATGTTGTGAATATTTAAAGAGTATTTGAAGTGATATCATGCGCAGTTTCACTTGCACATAAAGATTTTGTGTGCAAACTTGAGCAGAGCAGAGCAGAAGTTTGATATCAGTCAAAAGGACAGAAGTTCGTCATCAGATCTTAACTGGAACTATAATCAAGCATTAGTAGATGCTATCCATTTAGTTCATTTTCTTTTGGATCCATTTCAAAACTTTGTAAGGGCAGTGAGCCCATCCTTTGAGCAGTGAGCTTGAATGCAAGTGCATTCCCTTTTTGTAATATTTCTTTTGGGTATACTTAGAACTTATTGTGGATTGGCCATCCACCATGGTTTTTCCCCTAACAGGGTTTCCACGTAAAAATCCTTGTGTTATGGTTGTGTGGTTTCTTGCTTTATTTTTCTGCATATTACTTTTGATTAAATGTTCTAAGTGGATTAAAGGTTAGAATAATAAAGTTAATTTTTGCATAACACTGATTCACCTCCCCCTCTTAGTGTTGCTTGTTTCCAACAATTGGTATCAGAGCTAGTTCCTCGAAAGAAGTCTAACAAATTGGGGAGATCTTGGAGAGTGTTCTCAATGGATACAAGCAGTCTTCAACAACAACTTATGGTGGCCTTGGATGATCTTGACCAGTCAAAATCTAAGATCCGGGAATTGCAAGAAAATCTTGAGAATGCAGAAAAATTCATCCAAACATTGAAAGACAAGATTAGTGAATCAAGGGAGAAAAGAAAGGAATTATTTGGTCAGTTGAAACAAAAGAACAAAACCATGGAAGATGAACAACTCAGTCAGGCCTTGAAAGAGAAAGCAAAAGAAGGTGAAAAGTTTTCCAAGAAAAATGTTGCCTTGAAGTGAGAGATGGAATCCACCATGATGAGAATGACCAAGGAGCTTGAGGATAGGAAGAAGAATGAAGAAAAGCTTGCACAGTCCTTGAAAGAAAATTTTGAACAATGCAGTCGACTAGATAATGAATTGGAACAATCCAAGAACATTGAAGAGGAGCTTGAAAAGCAACTTGATGATCTCAGAGATGAACTTGCTGCTGCAAATGAGTATAAGGAGAAATTCAAAGCAAGTTCAGCCAAACTTGATGAAATAATCAAGGGATAGAGGACTGATGGTGACAGACGAGGTCTTGGATATGAAGAAGGAGAAAGCTCCAAATCTGGACAAAGGAGCTCTGGACAAAGGAATTCCAGACAAAGAAAATTCAGACAAGGGAATTAGATGAATGGACCCAAAAGAAATCCGGTAAGGAAACCTAATGCTCAAAGATTTAATGGCTATAGCTATGCCTACAAAAAAATTGGTCATATGGCTTCTCAGTGTAGGAATAGGGCAAACACAAGTAAACCATCATTCTCAGGCCAGTGTTTTAATTGTTATAAGTATGGTCATAAGTCAAGTGAATGCAGAACTGAGATGCATAACTTTCATAGAGATGTCAAATGTTATGCATGCAATAGATTTGGACATATTGCTAACCAATGCAAATCAAGACAAAGTCAGTGGAACAGTTGGCCTGGACAGAGAAGTGTTGTGTGCTATAGCTGCAACAAATTTGGCCACACTTCTAGATTTTGTTGGAACAAAAGAGGTCCGGTAAAATAGAACATGCAACTGGATGTTAAAGGAAAAGGGAAAGTCACTATTGATGAGATCAAGAATCAAATGCAGAAGAAATGGGTAAAGAAGAATCCCTCTATAGAAGGAAATGGATCCACACTAGAAGCCACTTCTGTTAATACCTCAGAAAATTAATTTTAGGTCTCTGCCATTGGGGGAGCTGTCAAGAAAAACTACTAAACCCCCTACAAGTGATTGGTACTAGAATTCAGATGAGTTCAGTAGGAAATTTGATACTTCCCAGACATTGTGAATTGAATATAAGGCGTTAGTAAAGAATATTGGAGATCCTCATAAGAATTATCTGCCCCAAAACATAAAGGACAGAAAATCAGTCGAGTTAGGGCAAGGGCATTTATTGCAAAAGTAAGGAGTTAGGTTCGAGGACAATAAAAGAATGGTTTCCACCCTCATTTGTCACTTTGCATTCGAGGAAAGAGGTTTGGAGAGCTCTGAAGTGATCATTTCCAAATTGAGAGAGATTCAAGCATAGAGGAGAATCTGCGATCAAATTTTGTTTCGTCTCTGAAAGGTATTCTTTGTAAAACCCTATAAATTTGTGTTCTCACAATTATGTCTACTCCTTTGTTAGTCGAAGTTAAGGATAGGCCACATCCAAAATTCAAATGGAATCCATATAAGTTTGTAGATACCGAGCCCTTAGGTGCATTTTCATTGGTGTTGTATGAATTTTTGCATATTGAAGATATTAGGGAATATGTGCACACAAATATTGAAGATTTGGGTAGTTCACAGTTATTGGAATTCTATTCTCATCACATAGTTCAAGAAGATTTTACTATGAAACCAAAATTCAAAACCCTAGAAGATAAGAAATTTGTGCAATTCGCAAAATTTCCTATATTTGAAGATGAGTGGGTTTGATATATACTAAGTTGTGTCCATGATGAGTTCATGTGGCTGGAAGTGCCATTCAAAATCATGGAGGAAGCTATTTGTGCAGTTATAGGCTTAAATTCCACCGACAGACTTCTAGTTTTGAAATATGTGAAGAATGATGAGGTTACTAAAGCAACTGGCTCGCATTGGGACAAAAGGGCAATGACAATAGATGATATTGCCAAAGTGGATGTAAAATTTGCATCTATGGTTATAGGTTACAAGATTTACCACTCAAGCTGGGAAAATTTTGTATCCAACACAACCATCTATGCAGCATATGAAATGATCAAACAAAATGCAAATTATGATCTATGTGAATTGCTCAGAGGTCAACTATTGGAGAATCTAAGAAAAATAAAGAAGGACAAGAAGAATGTATTCAAGTTCGGAAACCTACTAATCTCTTTGTATTTTTACTTCTCGGGTGAGGTATCGGGAGTTGGCAAAGCTCAATGGCGTAATGATATGCCGATAGCTATTCAGATTTGGGATATGTTATGTGGACTTGGTGATCGATAGACCCGCAACACAATCCTGTGGGGACATTTTAATTTTTTTTCAAAGCTTGATGCATGCCAAAGAAAAAATTCCTATTGCAGTAGTGGAGCAATATAAATACACTATATGCTTCATGATAGACATTGACTAGTGTCATATGGAAGCTGTTGATCCTAGAACAGTTTGGATCATGCCCATGGGTTATGAAGTAGATGAAAACATTCTGAGGATGTATGTAGAACACCTGTTAAATTCACCACTGGATCAGAGTGAAGAAAGGTTTGGTACTTATGCAGAGAAAAGCTTACAAGTTCATTCAGAATTGAAAAAGCCCATGTCAATTAGAAAGTTAAGAAAAGAGACAAAAGCTTTTGCAGAGAGTATGGGTCTTCCAGTGGAAAAACTGAAATAAATAAGAAGGCAAAGAGATGAAGCTGAAGCAACTAAGAATAAAGAAAAGGGAGAATCAACTAGTATGGGAACATCTTTTGCTAACACTAGATCTACCAGGAGTTCCCCTACAACATAGTCAAATCAAGTTAAAGCTTTCGGAAGAAGGAAGAAAAATAAAAGCTCAAGAACTTACAAAGTTGTATCTACAGATGAAGAGGAAGAAACTAACTCAGAAGTAGTAAGAGAGATAAACGCTACTGGGACTCATGTTGTCAAACTGAACAAGAGAAAACCTTCTGGCAAAAGTGAAGAAGCAAAGAAAAAGACCAAAGTTGACAAGCCCAATATATCTGTGGAGGAAGTTGAGAATGCAACAGTAAATGATGGAAATCTCATGCCACTCTGTGACCTGTATGAGACTTTTGATGAATTTGACAAGAAGATTCTTGAAGAAGCTACAATTAAGCACTTGAATGTTTTCAATAAAACTCTGGTTGAAACCATGTCTGGCTTGCCTACAAGCCTATATGATGCTTTGGAATCTAGGAGAGAGAGTTCCAGATCAGAGGAAGAAATTTTGAGGAAAAGAGTTCTTGCTGATTTGTGCCTGGAAATGACAATTGAAGAAATGGATTTACTTCTTCAAAAAGCTAAAATGGAATTTAGAAGCAAGTCAAGAGTAAATAAACTTATGATTGGTGACACTGATGTTGTTATCAATGAAACTAAGCTAATTTTAGAAGAATTTTTGTCAAAGGAAAAGATAAATATTGAGGAGATCAATACTGAACATGTTCAAGGCAATGAGGGAGTGAATGTGAAGGTAAATGAATCAAAAGAAGGGAATGTGAATGAGGAGAACATGAGTGTTTCTGATCCTCCCGTATTTGAGGATATTTTGACTTCTCCCAATATGGAAAATTCAGAGACACCTGTGGTGACTAAGGTCCAAATTAAGGTGGTTACTGAAGAAAAAGAGGTGCATACTGAAGAAACTGAAATGCCTAAAGTCAATCCTGAAGCTGAATCTAAGGTTGAAAAAGGAAAGCATCAAGAAATCAGAATAAAGGAGGTGAAGGAATCTCTATTGGAGCAACAGGATGAGTCAAATCCTGAGTTGGATGAAAAATCAATTAACCTTTCCACTCAGTCTCCAATCTAGATGTTGAAATTTGCCAAAATTTCTCAAGCTAAAGCTAATGAGAGGATACTAAAATCTCACATTGAGGATAATGAACTGCTAAAACTTGCATCTGGAGTGCTACAGAAATTGATGCCTACTTATGTTATGGACCCATTAGGCTCCTCCTCCGGTGAGTTGAAGAAGTTAATAAACTTTGTAGATTCTCATTTTGAATCTTTTGAGAAATTGGCTCTAGCTAAAGTGAAAAAGGAGTTCAAGGAGAAGAGAGTTGGTAGCCTAAATGAATTGATTGCCAAAGAAATTTGTTAGGCTCCTGTATAGAGAATATTCAAGGTGTTATATCTGAAGGAGAAAAAGTGTACAAGTCCTACTTAGTCTTGTCAAAATTTACTGAAGCAAATGAGAAGCAGGTGAAAGACATTGAGCAGCAGTTGGTTACTACTTCCAACACTTTTGACCCATTAGCCCGCAGTGTTTGTCATCAAGAAAGTCAGGTAATGTCTTTGCTCAACCAAATAAAGAATTTGAAGCTTGAAAATGAGAGGATTATTAGCAGAGTATGTGAACTCAGGGGGCTAATAAGTCCAAAAATTGAGATAATGCTAAATGCTCTGAAAGAAGCTAAAGGTGTTGTGACCACTCCTAATCCGGTAAGTCTCGAAGCAACAAAAACCTTGTCATATCTTCTTTGTGGTCATATCACTATTTTGGAGAGTCTGAAAAGTGTGTGGGACTCAAACTTAAATGGACTAAATAATGTCTTTGTAGACATCTTCAAATTTTTGTAAGTCTCCGGATATGTTTGTATAGTTTTTGCAATTTTGGATTCCCCAATTTCGTCATTGATGTCAAAGGGGGAGAGAGTGAAGTGAAAAATGCCTTGATATTCTTAGGGGGAGCAGTATTTTGTATTTTGGCAGTGTGCTTATTAGTTTCGACACTTAGTCATTTTTCACTAAGTGTTGCCATCAATGCCAAAGGGGGAGATTGTTGGCATATGGCTTCTAGTGTTGTCATTGATGGCAATTGAAGTCATCCTCTTGGTCTGCAGTTCAGTATCTAGTCATACCAATAGATAAAGTGGAATACTGTGTATTATCGACAAATTACTTGAGGAATAGGGTATTCGGTTAGATAGCTTCACCAGATCATCGTTTTGTGTTATGGATCTCTAGAATTGCTTGTTGAGCACGTGGATATTCTTATTATTGAGTTTTGTGGTGTTGCAGTATGAGTTTGGAGGTCTAGTAGGATATTTTATGTTTATTTATTTATTGTAGTTGACTCAGTGAATGTGGCGCGATGTGGATGTGTTAAGTGAAATAATATAAGATTTTTTTATGTTCAAATGATTAATTATGGGTCCTAGCTATGGACTAGACGACTTGTTTGGATACACATCAAATTGTTCATGTTTTGGGCCGACAAATTGTAAATATTCTTAAGTTTTATTGAGCCGACTTGTAGTGATTAAATCCCTAGTTGTGGATATATTTAGATGATCGATTACATCATTTTGTGAATGAAGAAGGTGTATTGGTGTATGTTGCAAATATCTAAAGAGTATTTGAAGCGATATCATGTGCAGTTTCACTTGCGCATAAATATTTTGTGTGCGAACTTGAGCAGAGCAGAGTAGAAGTTTGATATCAGTCAAAAGGACAGAAGTTCGTCATCGGAGCTTAACCATAACTATAATCAAGCATTAGTAGATGATATACATTCACTTCATTTTCTTTTGGATCTATTCCAAAAATTTGTAAGGGTAGTGAGCCCATCCTTTGAGCAGTGAGCTCTAGGCAGTGAGCCTGAATGCAAGTGCATTCCCATTTTGTAATATTTTTTTTGGGTATACTCAAAAATTAATATTGTGGATTGGCCATCCATCGTGGTTTTTCCCCTAACAAGGTTTCCACGTAAAAATCCTTGTGTTATGGTTGTGTGGTTTCTTGCTTTCTTTTTCTACATATTACTTTTTTGATTAAATGTTCTAAGTGGATTAAAGGTCAGAATAATAAAGTTAATTTTTGCAAAACACTGCTTCACCCCCCCTCTCAGTGTTGCTTGTTTCCAATAGATTAATGTTAGAGTGTGTTGTGACATGCTTAAGAGTGAACTCTTGACATAGCTTTAATTCCTTCTTAGACAAGACAAATACACTTTTCTTTGCTTTGATATTCCCTATATCGACTAGACCTTTGATATATGTTCCTAACGCCATATTTAGTAGTATTCTCAGACTAGTGGGATATCTTCAAACCTTATGATGCTTATGGATTTTGAACCTTTTGGATTTTATGGATTTAACAAAATATTTATGTTTATCTTCCCATGTGGGTTGACTCATGGAGATGGTAGTGTTTGATGATATTTGATCTAGGATAGGAATAATGGTAGGAGACTCATGTATAGGTGTTATGGAAATGAATTTCTTGGATTTATTATTTTTTTGTTTACCCATGCGAGTAGTTATTAAAAAAAATATTTAGTAGATTTATGGGACCAATCAATATTTCATGAACGAGTGGACTCTATAAGGGGTTGGTTAGAGGACTTAGTCAAGGGAAATGTGGAACCCACAGAATATTGGGAGGAATCAAATGATTTGGGTGATAATTATTTGGAGGATGCAAATGATTGGGAAAATGTAGAGGCAAATTTAAAAGATATGGGTGAATAGGACTTAGATGGCATGGATTGGGGTGATGGGGTATATTATTCTAGGAATGTCTTTTCCTTGTCAAAGGTGGGATACATATGAGTCATGAATGTTTGATGTTGGTTCATGAGGTATCTAGAGCTTGGGAGGTCTTGGTTTTAAGGGATATGGGAGTTGATGGTGAGGAACATGATATCATCAATGGTGTCTTGATCAATAATATCATCATCATTGTAAGGGTCATATTTAGGTTGGTTGATAAAACCATCCTCATGATCATAAGGATTATATTCAACTTGGTAGATAATACCATCCTCATCATCAATAGGATCATATATTAGTTGGTAGATATTGGTGGATATTGTCATTATGGTCATTATACTTGGCTTGATTTGGGAAAAGGATTTGATCTAAAGGGCTCATGGTGTTGAATTTTCCCTTGATTATGATATTTGACCATGCTTTGATGCGAGTTTGGGATATTTTGGTGTGGGATATGGATCCATCATTTTAGTTAGGTCCTTGGATTTTCAATTTTGGGATGATTTGGATTTTGGGCTATTTTGACTTATGGTGACTATATCAAAAGGATAACCCTAGGTGGACTTGATTGATGACTTGGATGGAATACTTGGATGAATAATTTGGATGATTAGGATGACCCAAAATATGGAATATATGATTAGGTGGACTATATGGATTATATTTGATAGACTTGGATTAAAGTTTAAGCTACACACATGGATCTTAGGATGATTTGATTATGACTTTGATTTTGGAATGTATGGATTGGTGTAGAGTTACCAAGGATTAAAGAAGGGGCCTCAGGATAGATTAAAGGTCCCAACGGATGGATTAAATGATTATTTGACTAAGAGATCTAAAGGTGACACTTTCAACTATGACCAAGGATTGATTTGGATTGATGATGGTAGTGGATTACAAGGATGATGTGGATAAAAGATGATGATGAATATGATGATCAAGGGTATCCTATTTTTCTCTTAGATGTGACAGAAAGATGACTAGGGTTATGACCAAGGGGATATTGAGTGACAAAAGGATGTGTACCTTGCACTCAAGATGTCTTGTGAAAGGGTGGACAATAAGATAAGTCAAAGTGTGGATAGTAGATTGAGGTCTAGGGATGTGGTTCGGTTTTACGAATGTGAAATGGACAAGGTATGGTTTTTGATGTGGGAGATGTGAGATTATGGTTATTGTGATGATCAAATACAAATAGATTTTGCACTAAGTAATGGTTATCCTAGATTTGTCTCCAATGTTTATGTTCCAAGGATACCAATGGACAATGTGTTTAAAACAAGCAAAAAGACTTCAAATTAGATTTGACTCAAAATTAGTAGTAAAGGTTTACAAACAAGAACTTGGTATATACAACACTCAAACAAGACGACACAATAAAAATCCTAAAATTATTCAATAAAAGGTGTCTTAACTTAGTGTAGGCCCACATAATAAAAATATCTTGAGCAAGATAGTGCAAGGCAACTATATTTCAATCTAGTCGATAGATAGGGATCCAATGGCACAAGGGCTCACCTTTTCCCTTTATTTGGAGGCTCTCAACACTGTGCCCAAATATTTTCTATCTCTACTTAGAGGGAGGTACATGGTGAGTAACTTCAGGCTTGATACTGAGTCTTGCATCACACTAAGCAATGACCAAAAGGTCTTAAACTAGGTTGTACAAGGCTTATCTAGGGAATCCTCTAAATACCACAAGGGTATGTGATGCCTAGTTTATGAATTTAAAAGTGAAAGAGAGTTAAATAACTGATAAAAGACGGTAATGCACCTTTCTCCTTCACTTCCCCAATGTATAAAGTTCTTGGGGGCTTAGCCCAGATGACAAAATCACAACTTCCAAGAGGTGTATCTTTTGATTCACCCTTGCTATTTATAATCCACTAAAACACTGGATTTGAGGTCATCCCTTGGGGTGATGAAATCCCCAAGTAGACCCCCTAAAAAGAAAAATAAGAAAAAAATTATTTATGATATGCAAGATCACCTAGGTAGGGTATGACATGAGAGCATTCATAAGTGTGCTTGGGGCTTAAAAGATACATTAATTATTATCCCAAATTAAAATGTGAATGTGAATTTTAACCCAATTTCAATATGAGCACAAACAAAGAAGATAAAGCACACAAAAAAGGTCTAAAATCAATATCTTCAACAAAAAATCCTACAAAACCACTTAAGTTAGTAGTTTGTGAGATTGAATCCTTAGATACACAAAAAAACCTGCACAAAAAAGAGTCAAAATTATAAAACTAGTTATTCCTATATAAAAATAAACTGCAAAACAAATTCTTTGGATTTTTTTGATAAATTAAAAAAAGCACTAAAAAAGGATAAAAATGAAAAAGTTATGACCAATTGAAGTTTCAAAATGAAAAGTTGGCTTTAAACAAAAATGCCTAAATTTTGGATCAAAATTTTCAAGTTTTACCTTCACCAATGCATCTATTTTTGAATCAACATTTCAACAACTATAAAAGTTTAAAAATATGATTAGTAGAAAAAAGTTATGGAAATTTGAATAACAAGTGATCTTTTATGAATTTTGAATGGTTTGTGGTAGGGCATAGCCCTCTGTTAGCTAGCCCTTGGTCGCTCAAGTGATCGAGCACTGGTAGACTGAGGACCTAGGGGCTAAGTTAAGCACCTAAGCGTTGAAAGAGACTAGGGGATGAATAGTCCTAATGACCGGGGGCCTAAAGGTGATTGAAGCTCCTAGTTCATAACATGACTAGGAGCAAATAGGTTGCAAAAAAAAAAATTCCTGCAAGATTGGTAGATTTAAAAATATTATACAATTTTTTTTATTTCAACATATATTTCTCCACCTTGCTCACTATTTTTAAACCCTATAACGAAAAAAACAAGTGAAAACCCAAATGCTCATGCCAACCTACAAACTCCACAGATTAATGCAAAAACTCTTTATCTAAGATTGGGAACGATGAATCTTCACAATTTCATAATTTTTTTCAAATGAAATTCAATTTTTTTAAAATCCAAAACACAA
Organism: Sequoia sempervirens; assembly: GCA_007258455.2. Lineage (NCBI taxonomy): Eukaryota > Viridiplantae > Streptophyta > Pinopsida > Cupressales > Cupressaceae > Sequoia > Sequoia sempervirens. The sequence continues at coordinate 759,804,500 of VDFB02000003.1, forward strand.
ACTTGTTGTGTATACCATGACCTGCAAAGTATATGCAATTAATGTATGCACTTCAAATGGATATACTTTCATTTGTGTGTATTTGTCTTGTGGTCATGATGAGATCAGGAAATATAACTAAAAGACCTAATGCATATATATCAAAACCTTTGTGTATATATGCCAAAAGCGTGTATGTGTGTATACTTCTTGTTTAATGCTATGTATATACTTTCACATAATTTTTTCACTGTGCAATACAATTGCCTATATGATAAGACAATATGGATCTTGTACAATAGAATAAAATTTCGTACAATTATGCCTTTCAAAAGACCTACAAACACCTTAATTTTTTTTAAGGAAAATATCATGTTATATATCAAACTTCATTTCTCAATCACTCCAAATACAATGGTACATTCCATTTTTCACTGAGATACAACTACAAAAAGTTGATATTTGAAACCCATTGAAGAAGCTTAAAAAAAGTTAGTGCAAACCAAGTACAAGACACACAAACATGAAAATGGAGTGAGATAAGAGGGTAATGATCCCATCAAAGTCATCAAAATTTACTAAAGATTTGAAGTATAAATAGAAACAAACAAACAATGCAAGCTCATACTTCAAACTAAGAAAAACCTCTAGATAGAGCTCACAATGGAATTCAAAACAACACAATAATATCAAAACAACTCAAAATGTTACCAAAATCCTCCATTGCAATTTAATTTTCTCCTTGATTGGTTGGAATGTGTATGATCTTTGCTTGAAGATACCTAGTTTGACAAAATGTACTTAGCATAAGCGATAATTGATTAGAATGAAGGATAGAGTGTTTGAATTTATAGACTTTTGAAAGAGAAAATAAATGGTGAAGATCTAATTGTGAAATCAACGATGGAGGATGGTTGAGAGGACTTCCCTAGGATCTAGGCGAGAATGAAGGATTGAGATGGAGGTTGTTAGATTGTAAATGATTAGGATGAATTTACCATATTTAGTAAGTGGTTGTTAGCATGAGGGAATTAGGAGACATGTGCATTAAGTGAGATTAGATTCTTGAAATGTGTTAAGAGAGTAATGAGACCATAAGAAAAATGTGTTCTTAGGTGCCTTTTATTCTTGGAATGTGTTGAGGGAATATATGCATAATTATTTTTTAACTATTTTAGTCATGCGTGAGATGGATAATAGGTGGAATATGTAATTATTTGTTGATTTATTGTGAGGTGAGATGGAAAAGGTGATTAATTAAATAATATGATTATTTAATTAAGTTCTGGATTTAGGTAAAGGGACTAGACCAGGTGATATGTTGGTTGATTAGGAATAGGTGACGAGGAGCAGACTTAGGGAATATTTTAGGTGTCTACATCAACATCCCACCTATCATCACTTCATCATTGCCTTTGTAGGTTGTTCTATATGGATCTTCACAGTTGTTTGGATTAGCTTCATTTGATATGCCATCTTTTAATTTAGACATGTGGACACTTGAGTATCTTTCTGAGACACACATCATAAGCCATTTTCTCTCATATCTTTTCAAGGTGCTGCTTCTACATTGGCCATTTGATTTGTTTCTTCCTAAGGGGAGGAACATTGTTTTCCAATTTTGGATCATCACCATTCTTCTTCTTCAAGCATTTACTTTTGGCATAGCAACTCTTTCTTTGTGGGAGGATTCATTGTCTCTTCTTTTCTCTCTTATAGGGGGATTTTGATTGTACTTATGTGACCAAAACAATACTTAGGGGAATATGTTGAATCCTATATTTTTTGTCACATGTACACATGCATTTCTTTTTTCTCTCTTTTGGAGAGGATTTTTTTCTATGAGGTTTTCTCATTTTCTCTAGTTTTGAGAGATTTTCTATTTGTACTTGGGTACCTTATCAAACTTTATAGTTGAGACCCATTCATGCATCCATTCTTGTATTCATCATCACGTTTTTAGCTTCTCCTTAAGTTGTACTTAAAAGGGGTATTAGAGTAAAAATATTAAACATCTAAAAAATAATTGCATTAATTATTATATTTTTTGATACGTAAATATTTTGTATTGATAGCAAAAAAGAAGTTACACAATGCCCTTTCAATGGCAGATTTAGACTAGAGAAGCCCCACCCAAAATTGCAAATCGACACCTCACCACCATTACGGACATTCATAAACATGACGTTCGACCACCCATCTGACCAATCCTACACAACCAAACCCACCCACCACAGAGAGATCGGAACCCAAACCTACTGCCTTGAAGCCCTCAACACGCCATGAATGAACCAGCCGCACCACCCAAAAAATACTGCACCACCAACCGCTACTGAAACACCATTCAAACCAAAAAACCAGCCATTATCACGCTCGTTACTCATCCACCTCCACACCACTTGCTAACAGGTACTCCCTGAAGAACCTAAGCCAATCCACACCGCCTGAGGGTTCAAGAAACAAATGGTGTTTCAGGAAAATCAACCCACACCTCACGCGATCATGGTGTTGACAAAGAGCCTTGCCTTTGATATCTAGAATAAACGAATATCATTTCACCCTTACCCCCGACAACAATGCCTGATGCATTTCTCTTGGGCGTGGAAGCCTAACACCCAGCTCTGCAATGATAACCACATCCATCACCCCGTCCAACAGGTTCTCCCACACCAATTGTCGCACTATCAACAACGTCATAGCCTTGGGAACCTCCAGGTCCAACAGTGCCGCAATGAAGCGGGTCGCAATATCTGCATTCGTTCGCCAATGCTCAGTTGTAGACATGAATTCCTCTCCCAACAAAAGTTGAACTGCTTCTAGAACCAGGCAATCCCAGTCCTTAAAAACTGATTTGAGTCTTCCATAACCTATCTTTCCAAAGAAGGCTCAAAGCTTCTGTGATGACTATAAGCAAACATGCATCTCCATTGCAACCAATGAGGAAACAATGAAACACACACCGCATAAAAAGCCACTTACTCCCCATAATTCGTGCAACAATTCCATCTTCATTAACTCCACCGATACCATCTGTCCTCCCTTCCAATCGCAGATTGGACATGACAACCTAACCAACAATACAAACATACTTGAAGAATTAATCCCCATGCCTCATTTAATGCCCACCGTCATCGTTCCCCAGGGCTGCACCAGCCAAGAAGTATGTCGTTCACCATGCGTCCTAACAACACCAAAACTGATCCCGCCCACCTGGCAGCCGCGGGTGCATTAATTAATTGCTAGGTCCCTTTTACTTTATAAATATTTAAGCTAAACTTAGGAGTGCATTTTCTATTCTTATGTTATGTTGTCTCATAACATAGAATGAATACATTTTTCATGATCTAATCTAATTTTCGCTTAGGATTTGATCTAAAATTTATTTTTTTGCTTTTACAAGCATTCATTCATTGTAATCATTCAATTCAAAAAGATTATTACATCGATACAATTCTCGTGTTGTTGAGCATATCAATTGTTTCAATTTTTCTTTGTGATATGCATTTTGATTACAAAGGATTTTTGGCACTATGAGACTATCAACCCACTCCTCTTTGGGTGTTTTCCACCTCCCTATTTCACACTTAAGATGGTGTAAATTAATTCTTACTTGAGCTATCAACATTTTAACTATAGCACTTTTACTTGTGATCACATGCAAAATTGAATTGCTTAACATAATTTTTTCTTTTTCTTTTTCATCTGAATTGTTTTGTCCACATATTTACTTTAAACCTTTTCTTTACATGTTAATTCCTTATTTACTCATCCATTTGTTATTAGCCAATAGGATTTACTTCTGGGATCCCCAATGTACAATCAACCTGCAAACCTGTCTCATGCCTGGAAATAGGTTTATCCTACTATTGAACCATCTTTAGGTGATCAGGAAAGTTGCCTCACAACTTTGCCTTAGAATAACAGGTGGAATCATCAGAAAACCTGTTGTTTAAAAAACTTCATTAGAAAACCAGTGGTTAGCCAATTGCATTGAAAGATACAATTATAATTGTAGGCAATCAAATCAGATCTCCAATGCTCAATCAAATCAAATTTAACTCACATCCATATTTTAGTTTAAAACATTGCTAAAATCTTATCTCCAGAGATTGCTAAAATCTTATCTCCACAGATTGCTAAAATCTTATATTGTAAAGTTACTTTCTCGTTTGTTATAAATAGATTGTAGCAACAACTGAATGGATATGTTGTAGTGCTCCGAAAGCAACATAGGCTAGGAGAATATTCAGTGTAGTGACATGGTTAGGTTGTGTAACCAGTAGTGCGTTTTAATGATTTGGAAGAAAGGAGGGTGGAATGAAATGAAATTTGATGGGATTATAGAGTTGTGAGGCGTGAGAAGAGATGGATCCCTTGTTAAGCACCATTCAATAGTTGCTAGGTCTTCTCGATGAAATGGAGAAGCTCCTCAACAACCCTACGCATACTTATGTTCAGGACACCAAGGCCATGGCTTCTACTCCTATTGATGTCGAAGAGTACCCTAACTCATATGTCTTCATAATCGGCATGCTTTGCCTTAAAAACAAGGACATCGAGTTATTTTACTTATAAACCTTCAAAACCCTTGTTTTTTTGTGCATGTGCAGTATAAAGAAGGGTTGAAAACCCTAGCTACTAAGACTAACAAAGCGATTGTTGTGCGTTTGTGAGAAAGTAGGTTCAGGTGGAGGATGAGAATGTATTGAAAATCAGCGGCGAGCGAAAGAGGGATGATGAGCAAGATGTAATATACATTCGAATGGAGTGCAAGGTCGATAAATTTATGTGCAAATTTACTCTTCCCTCAAACATGGAGGCTATTTCTGTGACCTGTCACGATGGAGTGCTAAGCCCAACAAACCCAATACTATTGAAGTTAACATTTCCTAGGCACTTGGTTTTCCCCTCTCTACGCTGTAAAATAGGCACATAAATAAATACTGTGCTTGTGTTTAATATAAAGTACATTCGAGTATTAATGTTTTCAATTTACTTATGTTTCGTCTCGTGGACTTATTAAGAGATGGTGAAATTATTTCAGAATGCTTCTGGTAATTAGAGATATGTAAAGTTTCTGCAAATGTTCTGTAATTGAAAGGTTTTGGTGCAATTCAAGAAAAAATCGCACTCAATATAGGGGAGATGACCCAGTAGTTGTGCACCCTAACTTCGCGCTTCTAATTATCCTACCTGGAAATTTCAAATCACTCCCAATTTTTTATAGTAGCTTACTTGGCAAGTCCCCTGCTTATAACTAAGGTTTCAGGGCCACATCATCAAATATGATGCCACATCAACATGCTTTTTGTTGAAGTGTCCAAAAAGGCCCAAAAAAAAAGTGAGACCAATACTTGTGCATTCATAGCATGTTTTATTGAGCACTAATGTGGAATCACATGATTGGTTGCTTTTTAGATCAAAAGAATACATTTTGTTTAATTATGGGTAGTCATCATCAACACTAACAACTTTAAAGTCACAACTATTGGTCCAATATTGATAAAAATATTGAACATTATATAAACAACTACTATCACAACTATTGAAACATGCTGAGGTACTGGGTCCTCTCCCCTAATGAAAATCTACATATTGGTGGGTTAGTGCACTTTTCCTGAACCTCTTTCCTTCATGCCTTCTCGTATAAGCCTGGTGGATGTCTTTGTCTCCAACCTGCCCTCAGCGGATACTCTAGCATTAAATGGTGTCTTACACGAAAGTCTTCCTCTTGAGGCTGCAAGTCCAAAGATGGGGGATGATTCACACCAATCAGCGACACCTTATATGAATCACTCCAACACTGCAATCCCTCTGTCAAAGAACGTTCCTGTCACACCTTCTACAGACACTCAAACACTATCAAATCCAAGCAAGGCGGTCGACTCACATCTTCTTGCGTCGCCATGTCTGATTCACACAGGATTCACAATCTCCCAGTCGTCGAACTCTCAACCGGTTACCGTTTCTTCCAACGTTCACTTTCTTAATTAACAAACAATAGAATGAAAAGATTTCTAGAGCCTTCCACCCAAAATACTCAAATACTGCATGGCGACGAGAACAAGGGAATAATAGCCAATGTGGAGCATACTACTGAGGCATACATGGGAGTCATGCAGCTACTAGGTGTATGCTCCATTTGGTTCCTGTTAATCTGCGTCATGTGGAAGAGAGAATTTACAATCCCCTCTTTGTAATTTTGTGGTTCCATTAGAGCAGAGCCTCTTTTTGCCATGGCAAACCCTCGCCTACTTCCTCATCTCTACCATAGAACCTAATCTTTAAAATCAGGAGGTACGAAAACATGCTAATTGATTGTTTCTTACATCTTCTTTGGGTTGTTTGTAACTGTTTAGAGTATTAGCCTTGAAAATATATAATCTTCTAGCCTTCTAACCGTGGCACCTTCTCGCTAATTGGAGCCCTATAACTTGGACACAATCGAGACCTACAACCTCTCCATTCCTAGAGTAGTGCCCCTTGTTGCCATCCAAACCCTCGCCTACCTCATCATTTCTATTGTTTTCCTTAAATCCATATTTTAGATGTACTTAGCTCATGGAGTTCATATAGATAAAGTTTTGTATCCTTAGTGGCTTCTAAAGTACATAATTTTGTTACTTCTCAGTTTAAAAATTATGATTTTGTGAAATCTTGTAAGAAGTATGATATATATCTTATATATAATTGGAGTTAATGTTTTTTGTATATTAAAAATACGATGTAGTGTCATATACTATAAATTATTAATAGAAAAATGATTTTGTTTTTCTTTTTAACATTCTTTCGTAATATGTGAAAATTATACGGTAGAGTTGTATTATCTAAAACTTAAACCCTAACATCCACTTTTTAAATATTTAAAAAGTATCTTTTTAATATTTAAGTTGTATGGTCACTCTTTCTAAGCAAGCAAATGAATGTCTTTAAATACCACAACTAGGCACATAAAGCAATATAAATGTTCATTAAATTATATCACAAAGTCGAATAGTAGGGAGTGAATTTTTTAGAATTTATATTTAAAAGTTTAGAGTTTAAATTTGTCACTATAGATGCAACCTAGGTCAAGTTTGGACTTACATTTTTGTTAGTAATCTAGCATGGTGTGCATTTATCTTGTATTTAAAATCTCCTCTTTGTAATTTTTCCCCTTTACACAACACTTGCCTAGACATTGGATGCTTAAATTTTTATAGTTGAAGACCTACTTATCTCTTACTCACATAACATACCATATCCACAATCCTTTTTATACTAATATTTAGGCTTTGATACCACCTGATATGTAAAGAGTTGAAGCTATATCTCAAGCTTGGATTAAAAATGGATTCTTCAAGCTCATATACACAACATTGCATGTAATGATATAACAACATATATGAACATACACAATGAAACAAAATTCTCAAAATAAATGGAAACATGCATAACATGAATCAATCCACCATGAGACAAGAGGCAACACACAATATATAGCTAGAGAAACCCTCAATGGGAAGAAAGCTCTAGGAAGAGTGCATTTTTTTGTGTCTTATGTTATTATATCAAAAGTTATTACAAGTGTTACATCTCCTACATACATATTTGGGACTTCCAAGCTTTGTCCATATTAGAATGAGTTTATTAGTTTACCTATCTTTAGCCACTTTATAATTAGTCTCTGCTAGGACAAAGTTGTGTTTTCCATGTGTAACTGACAAACTTGCCATTTTTTCCTTTTCACTATGTTTGAATATTAGTAAACTCAATCAAAGTCTTTGGGGTTGTTTTGGGCCACCCTTTACAACTCCTTAACATCCCTACAATTCTTTGCAATGATTTTTGGCTTTGATTGTGTGAGAATTTTTACATCAATGTTTCATATCACACTCTGTGATCCATCATCAGGATGAGAGCAGAGCAAAAGGATAAAATTCTTGCTCTGCTCTCATCCTGATGATGGATCGCAGAGTGTGATATGAAACGTTGATGCAAAAATTCTCACACAATCAAAGCCATAAATCATTGCAAAGAACATTATGGATTGTGGAAACTTGATATCATTAATCCCTACAATTAGCGACCAAATTTTCTCCCAAGTACAAATCCTAATTATTGCCCTCCAATTTGACCTCAATGGTCAAGCATGCTTTTCACTCCTAGAGTTGAGGAAGAGGATTGTACAATGTCCACTAGGTGGTTACTTATGTGATGGTGTATGAAAATAAAGTGAATCCTTCACTAAAATTCCTCAATATTTGTATTTTTACAAATATATTTTTTTAAAATTTTGACAATATTGTTATATTGCAAATTTATATAGACAATAAAAAATACTACCTCAATTACATATGTTTTCCTATCCGCGTACCCCTTGCACCTCCGCCTGGTGCAGTTGCTAGTTTTACTTCTTCCACATGCCCTCTCTTCTATTTAACTTTTCCTTGGCCGCCCTATAGGGCCAACGGTGTCCTTGTATATGCACTTGCTACCCGAATTTCCTTAAACAATAAAGTGGTTCGACGCATCGACCGAGCAACTAGAGATATATCGCCTGCATACGGAGGAAGGGTTGTGCTCGCAATGGCATTCATGTATGAAAAGAGCGCGACATGGAGATGGATTGTAAGATCGTGTAAGGATTCAAAGCAGTTTTTCTATACCTTTGCACTAATTTGTGGGGTGATACCCGGTGCCATCGGCTACGGTGTCATGCAATTCACAAACGCCAGCAGCGAAAAGCTTGAAGGTCAACTTATGAAGAGGGCATCAGAACAATCCCGGGTATGTTACTCATTCCCATCAAATTTGTGTAAAAATGGCTTTGGACAACCTGCCTTTACTCTTAACTTTATAACTGAATGTACGGTGTCTCTCAAGTTGAGCTTCGTTGTCCAAACAATTTTTCCAAATCCTAGTAACTTTTAACATTTAAGAACTAGGTTTCACAGTTCACGGAAATGAGTAATAAGCTTCCGTAAAACTGTTTTTATCGTAATGATGGATCATGGAGTAAGCAGTAAGCTAGGACGCGGCGGCACTTTTGTGATGGATCCGCTGTTGTGCAATTTGTAAAAGTGAAGTCGAGTACCTTCCTTTAGCATGTGAAATCCGAGTGTCAAAAAACTCTTAAGTAAAAAAAAAATGAACGTAAACCTTTTAAGACGTGTCATCTAAGTTAAAAAAGTCTGTTTTGGTGTGTGCAATCCTTTATGATGATCCACTTAGGATCAATAAGACCTCTTCATCAGTCAACTGGGATTAATCAGCAGGGCTCTAAGTGAAGTATTTTTTTGTACGGTGACGATTCTGTTAGTGAATATAGGTGTAGTTATATAACCCCAGGGTAGTTGTGTAACTGTCAATCTACTTTGAGTGATACTTTTGCTCGAAGAAGTTGTACAGGCAGAGTATGGCAGAAGTTGTGTAACTGTCGATCTGTTATTGTGAATTTTGAGATGTTTGGGATTCCTTTAAAATATGAAAGTTGAGAGGACATACCCTGGACATTTTGAATAGGAGACAAACAGCCCATTGCAGGGGGTTCAGGAGTGATTAAGAGCAGGAGTTATTTGTAGGCGGAAGATAGTTGGAGAGAATCAGCTATTTGAGAAAACAACAAAGAGCATTTGTTTTAGTTATTCTAATACACTCTTTGTAATCTGTTCTTTGGCCAGAAGAAGGTCAAGGAATTTGACCTATTGCTACTTCTAGTTGGTTTTCCTCATATCGGGGTTTTCAAGGGTTAAAACTTAAATCTTTGTTTCCAATGCCTTGTGCTTGCTTTTCACTGTTGTTCATGGTTATTCGTATTCTCAATACACTGTTACAAGTGCTGTTTATGTTTCATACGTAATTCTACACTAATTATAAGGTCTCTAAGCATTCAAAAACTGTCATTTGAAGTTGAATTCAAGGAGAAAGTATGTTTATAGTTTTTCAAATTCGACCGAGTGTGGACTTGTGTTGTTGAAGGAAAGGGTGTAAAATACTTAGACAAACGGATTTAAAAATGATTATTTTAGGTGCCTGAACTTCATCAATCCACTGTATGAATACTTAGTTACATAGTAGCCTAGCTTCAGTAGTTATGAGCATAGGAGCAAAAATCTTTTGGGAATAAAATGGCAATTCATAAGTATATAAGATTTTTTTCAAAAAGTGGGGAAAAAATCGATTTCCAAAAAACATAGAAAAATGCGAAGAAAGAGAGAAAAACCTTTGTTTTGTAAATTTAAGGACATCTTAATAGCATAGAGATATAGGGCTGCCTAGTGCGTAAATGATAACTAGATACTGGTAGTTTTCAAAATTTCAATTACAATCTACTTTGCACAAAGTCAATCTGCAAACTATGTAGAGAGTTCAAAAACATCGGACATAGCCGGTGATTCATGAAGGATGATTTAGATTTTAATAAACATTCAACTTTCATTTGGTCTTAGATGATTTTAGCAATGTAGAAAATTTAATCTAGTCACTAGTATTAATAACTCACCATGGAAATGAATTGTCTAGGAAATTTATGAATTTCTTCATAATTTTTAATTCTACAAATAATGAGGACTGACATCTTTATAGCAAGAGAAATAAATAATGGAGCTAACCCAAGGAGAGATTGACCAAGATTCTCATAGCTAACAAACTATGGATTGCTACGGGGGAGGTTGATGATCTTTTGCAACAGCAAATAATTCTCTGTGGGAAGAAACGGATACCTTTTAGAACTGGGAGAAATTTTATATAAGGCTAGAATATATTAGCGCCCTCTATGGGAAAAAAAATTATGAAGTTCGTGAAGGTAGGAGGAGTGCTATGACGAAGAATAGAGGTTCAGAGTTTGGGTGGCAGAGCCCATTGATTCTCAAAAGCCACGCAACAGGGTAAAGCAAAACATGGGAAAACGAAACCGATAGAATGCTAGGTAAAATTCATCTTTCTGCAAATTGATTAGTTGACATTGCTTTTGAACTATATATAACCGTGATGTTTGTTGCATCTGGAAATGTTTTAGTTGGGCTGTGTGAACAAAAAATAATAATAGGATCAAAATAAAATAAGCTCTGTGTCCTTAATTCAAAGTGTTGCTGTTTTGAATTGCTTTGTTTATGATTTTTAAAGTAAATGAGAGACTTAAGCTGATCTTTAAAATAACCCAGAAGTTTGCCAGATTCTATGAAATGTCGGAAGTCTGATTCATATAAGCCAGAGGGGGTTTGAAATTCACTTCTCCTATTGGAAGCAACAAACTGTCCATGTCTGTTAATTCATCAAAACTTGAGGCATCAGAATAATGTTGCTGCAAACAAAAGTAAATAAATTGGTAGTGGGCCATTGGGATGCTTCATTGGGATGCTGAATTGGAAGGTTACTGGGAAAGAGCAGCAGTGAACATTAACTGTATCAAATGGAATTTAGTTGAGAAAGTGACTGAAGACATCATAGATAAACATTATTAGACCTGTTCTTTGGGTTCTCTGGAGTGTAATTATGACAATCTGTACCATATGACCTCTCTGGGAGTTCCACATTCAATAGAAACATGTGTCAAAAGGCTGAACAAATTCCAAACTCCAGGGAAGCAGAATATACAATTTTTTCCCTTGAAAACAACAACAAATCAAAGGGCTAAATGAAATCAGAATCGGTTGTAACAAAATTTTAACTTATCTTCCACCACTAATTGCTAATGCATAAAAAATATTTAGTACAAGGTTAGCACAATACCAACACCCAAATCAGGATGAAAAAACTTCATAAATTTTCGAGCATCATTGCAATTCTGAAAAGTCAGACAAGGCATTATTTGTGAATTTGAACAAAGGTGGTTATGTGAATGAGGACTTTCAACAGTTTAACAAAGACCATTTAAAGTTTAGAATGCACGAAAGAACATTCCAGTTTGGTTAGCATTTGAAGTATCAACAAAATCAACCACAACAGAAATGAGATTCACCAACATGTTACAATAAAATCAAATAATTTCATGTACAAGAATCAATAGCAGAGAACAAATATCATATCCAAAGTGAGTTGCTGTAAAAATCTCTGTGTTGCTCTTGTTATTTTGTGCAGAAAGAAGAAACTGAAACAGTAACATGCCCTAGCTGTGCAAAATATGCCTCCAAACTCCAGTGCCAACATAAAAAGTAGCAGGTGGTTAAAGAAATTGTCAAAAATTAGTCAAAATCGCATTACTTGTGGCCCAATGCACTGCAGATGTTTTTTCACATTCTTTTTGTGATTACATTGCCAAAAACAGTCAAAATTGTTAACTTTGGTTTCTGTGAAAATTGGCGATTTTTAGAGGGAAAAATCTTGACCCATGGCAATTTGCAATTTTTTCCCATCTTTTTCTTCTCTGTTTATGAATACTCAGTTACATAGTAGCATAGCTTTGATAATAATCATAGTACAATTGATTTTTAGAAGAGTCACTAAATGACTGACCTACGAAGTATAGTACATGTGGGATAAATCCACACACCCTAAATACAGGCATTAAAGCACAAGTACATCATTATTTCACTCACAAGCATTAGAGCACTATAAAGCATAATTACAATGCATCAGTAATATTCTACCAAGATCATATATGTATTACAGCTTATTAAAGACAACCTTTTGAGTATCGTGGATTGATTTTTATGCAAGAAAAGTTGCTACCTTGTGATCTAGATATCTCTATAGAGAAATGGTATTAAATGCTAAGAGAGATGGTGAAAGAAAACTAAGACAATCTTGCAAAGAGAGTGGTTGCATTAGAAATGAACATGGAAAGAGTGATGAAGCTCCAATCAACAACCATGGATATGGTGGTTCATGCTTTAACCAAGAAACTTGACATACGAGAAGAAGACCCACATGAAGTTGAGAAACAATAATTCATGCTAAAATTTTTGTAGGACAAATTATTAAAATATTAAATGTAATATTAATGGTCATCTTAGCCTTTATTAGTTGTTAGCTTTCTTTTAGTTAACTTAAAGTGTTTTTAAAAACTTCTGTTTGCTTTAGTACGTTCAGCATCTTTCAATTTTTAGCTTTAGTTTTCTTAACGATTGTTTCGTTTTAGAAACATCGTCTTGTAATTTCCTTTATAAGGAGTATTCTTCTCCTTTGTAAACACATAATCATGAATATCATTAATTATTTCATGGTATCAGAGCACAAACTCAAACCTGATTAGTGTTATCAATTTTTTTTGAAGAATCTTTTGAAGAAATTTTTCAAGAGTTTGAGAGCTGAAAATCGCGGATTTTTATTCGTGGGTTTTCAAAGAAAAATCTGGAGGGTTCTGCTAAATCGAGAATATTTTTTGGGTGTGGATTTTTATAGAGGCAAAATTCCGAGGTTTTAAAATAGCAGAATCGTGGATTGTTTAGGGCAAAATTGTTTTTTTTCTTGAGCAGAATCGTGTGGCCTGAGGTTATTCATTCCGCGAATTATTTTGAAGAGTCTGGGTGTGTCTGAAAAATTGTGGCTCCCTATGCGCGATTTTTTTGTCTTTCATTTTTTTTTTTTTGTGATCTTTTCTGCCGCGATTAGGGCTTTTTAAGAGCACATGACCTCTGGCATTTGTGGGCGATTTTAAAATCGCGATTTTCTATAACTTCTAAGCCACGACCTTCTGCAATGCGGGATTCCTGGTTTGTTCATGCATTTTTTTGGGTGTTTTGTTTTGGCGACGGGATTTCTTGCCTCTTCGTCGTTGCTTTCTTTCTCAATGTTTTTTCCTAGTTCGCGTAGAGCTTGCTGTCGCCTTTCTGGGCGGAAATCGTTGATAACATCTGATTTTTGTGTGAGTTTAAGGTGGGATTTTCTTGTCCTATTTATTTCCTTAAAGAATTACTCGCGTTCGTGGTTCGGGCGTGACGGGTGGGCGGGTACGAGCAATGCCCAGTATGCGGGTGGGTAAATTCGCTAGAAGAAATCGTTGGATTTAGGGTGGTTTTTGTCCTATTTTTTCTCATCACGACCCTATCTTCTTCTCTGCTTGTGGGTTTCTCATTTTCTGGGCAATATTTTGATCAATGAGAGCCTGAAGGGTTGTTTTTTGTACTTTTTGAGGGTAAATACATTTTGCAAAGAGTTTTTGCAAGAGAGTATTTCTGGAAGCCTTACATTTTCTGAGTAGACGATTTTTTGAAAAATCGTTTGTGCCAACTGATTGTCCAATGTTTTGCTAGCTGATCACAGTGTTACCTCAAAAACGAGGAAATGGTTGCTTATCTGTGCTTATGAAGAATACTGTCTACTACTTCTCAGTATATTAATTTCTGATGGATGACCAGAGTGTTGCTTTGCATGAGAGCACTTGATGATGAAATAAGAGCAATGATAATATTTATGATCAATTGGAGGCCGTTGGTGGTAAGATGGAAGAGAAGGATATGGTGGTGATCACTTTGAAGAGTTTTCCATGTTCCTACGAGCACTTCATCGAAACGCTCAACATTACATCCACCAATGTTGACTTGGAGTTTGATGAATTGTGCAACAAGTTTTTGCAGTAGGAAAGGTGGAGGAAACAGTTTGGGAGTAGCAATGAGTCTCCTAGTGTTGAAAAGCATTTATTGCCAAGGACGTTGCCAAAGGCAAGTCCACTTAGTAGAAAGGACGAGGCGATTCAGAGGAGGGCTTTGAGAAGTCTATTACTTGCCATTACTGTGGGAAGATTGGTCATATACAGAGGTATTGCAGAAAGCGGTTGGCTGATGAAAAGTCCAACCAAGAAGCGTCTCAACAAAGTGCTCATGTGGTAGAGCATACTGAGCAGAAGGAGTGCATACTATGCATTTTGATGACCAAAATATGTGTAGACTTAGTTTTTGTTTGTACGATGATCATTAAGGGAGGGTATTAAAATATTAAATGTAATATTAATGATCATCTTAGCCTTTATTAGTCGTTAGCTTTCTTTTAGTTAACTTAGAGTGTTTTTAGTAACTTCTGTTTGCTTTAGTACATTTTAGCAGCTTTTAGTTTTTAGCTTTAGTTTTCTTCAGTTAACGATTGTTTCGCTTTAGAAACATCGCCTTGTAATTTCCTTTATAAGGAGTATTCCTCTCATTTGTAAACACATAATCATGAATATCATTAATCATTTCACAAATAGCTGTTTATTTCGTTTACATAATATTATGAGGCATCCAAGATTTCTTTTGCTGTCATGTCCCCATTTTAGCTGACACTGTTTGTCGAGGAGTTAGCCTATAATTTCGATCCTCGTAGGCTGACAGGGTGTGCAGAGGATCATCGGAGGCAGTTGCTCAGTGTTTGGTAGCTCCAATTTGCGTTGTATCAGGTTGGGCCTTCGCAGAATCTTCCAGTGAGCATTTTTAGGAAACTTTCTATTTTTAGAAAGTCAGGTCAGGCGAAAGCTGCTTTTTCGGGCAGGGCACCTGGTTCAGCCATTCAGCTCAGAATCGACCCAGTTCAGCAGTTGGTTGATTTGACGGAGAAATAAGGAGTAATTAATGAGTTATTAAATATTTAATAATTTGACTTCATATTAAAGTCACTTTATTGAAGTATTTAAATATTTAATTAATTTGGCCTGTTATAAAGTATTTAATATACTTTATAATAAAGTATTAATTTTTGATTTAATGAATATTTATTATTCATTAAAATAAGCGCCAATTATTAAATAGATTTCTCCTAAGTCTTGAAAAGACAATTTAATCCTTTCGAATTTTATTGAAGAGGATATATATTTTGCAGTCAAGACAAATCGAACCAATGAAATGTTATTCTAAAGCAAGTTTGCAAACCTTAGGGTTTCTGTTTCTGCATCTTCATTTGTGAAATATCAGTTGAAGCTGGCACTTGGTGATTTCATCCAGAGATCACAGTTTGAGATTATTGAGTTATTTTAGCAAAGATTCACAGAGAACATCATTTGGCAGTAAAGGCGTATTGAGATCACTAAAGACTTGGCACATTTTCCAATACTGCATTAAATACCTGACTACCATGTAGACACGTCTTCCTTCCTGGCAAGCAAGACGCCTATCATTGCATGTTCAGTTTCCTTCTCTCTTTGGCGCACAGGCAAGTGGAATCAATCTTCAATTCTTTTACTCAGGAGAAGTTCATCATTAGCAAAGGCCGTACCAAATTTTACCTTGAACTACACCAGCCAGAGCCGTACTATCTATCCAGAAGGATTTGCATTGTTGTCTCCAACTCCTGTCTCTGGCAAAGGGTTCTGGAGTAGTCTTATCATTCTGAGATCCAAGATGGTCTCAGCCGTACAGTTTGCACATTTCCCAAGGCGGCTGTCATAAATCAGGTTTTCAATAAATTCATTGTATTTCATTGTTTATTCAGATTTCTATATTGTAAAAGCTCTGAGAAAATAATACAATGGTGCGCCCTTACTCTCTGAGCCTTAAAGAAATTTAGACCATTTATTGAAAAATCAGCTCTTAGAAATTTGCCTGCAAAAATTCACCAGAAATTGCGATTATTGATTTTGGAACCACCAGACATTTGCACATCTCAAAATGAAAGGACACACTCTAGTTTGGAATGTTATTTAGAATTTTTTGAAAACAAGAAGCTAATTATAACTTACTATGGCTGATTCAAAGAATTGTTGGGTAAGAATCTTCATCCTTTTGGATGTAAAATCAATCAAAAAATTATGTTGCATTATTTTGGCAAGGAAGTGTTTGAAGTTTGTAGGATTGTACCACAAATTTCCCTACATAGGCCATGTTGATAGGATTGGACTTAGAAAATGAAGACGACTTTTTAAATACATGGGAGGTCTCCATTCTTGCATAAGGAGACAAGTTGTCCCACAACCAAAGGACCTTATTAAAACAACCAAAGGACCTTATTAAAACATGTGTGCATTCACACGATATTGAGGAAGAAAAGAAACAAGGAGAAGGGAATCCTCAAAGGAAAATCATTCAAGTTTCAACAATCAGCCCACGAAAGAGCAAACTCAACCATCCAAGTCCTCCAAAGGAAGGTAATTTGAAGGGTAATAAAAATGCCACCACATTGCATGTTTGTAAGGATCTAATGAATCTTTTTAGTCATTGTGACATAGATAGGCAAACTAACACAAAGTATTAGAAGTTGTATAAAAAATTGGTTCCAAGAATCATTCCAAGGAGGATTCCAAGAAATGTAGATAGTTTTGTTTTAGATGAGAAAGTGGGTTGCATTACTACTGATGGGACTAGCAAGGAACAAGAAAGAGAAGAAATGAGAAGAATATTTCAAATCAAGATCCAAATCAGTAGAAGTTAAATGTTGTTGTTGACACTTACACACAATCTAATTTGATATTATATGAGATTGTTAAGAAGCTCAATTTGAAAACTTTTGATCATCCTCATCCATATCCTTAGGGTTGGATGAAAAAGGATATGGGGATTCAAGTAACTATCAGATAGAAATTGAATAATCAGATCAATGCAAAAAGCGCGTATGAATTAGAATATTTAATTCTCCTTGATGCATTTGATGTGGTATTTGGAAGTTCTTATTATATTTTAGGGGTGCTAGTTTAATGAGGGCTAATATATAAAAATGGGTTAAGGATAGAATTAACTATATCATTAAGGTACATTAAGCCAAGTCCAAACTTGCAATGGTAAGTGCCAACCAAGAAAGAAAAACCCTATTTAAGCAAATAGGCAATTTTTTATGGATATGAACTTCCACACAGTTTTAGTGTGAACAGGTGGAAACAGTTCAAGTGGTTTGATGTAATGTCCTGTGCGCGAAGGGCTAAACCCCGATGGATGTCCTAACTGTCGTGCTGTCAGGCATGTACCAATAACAAGATGGTAGGGGTCCATGGCGATGTGTCCATTGTGCTTGTGGCTTCTGTGCCTTCACCTTCGAGGTTGGTGGGACGTAAACCTCACCCTTAACACCCTAGGTAGTCGCTCTCACCATTAGGTTGGTCTTTTGGTGTAGTGGTTAGGCCTATGTGGTATCAGAGCCAAGGTCTCAAGGTTGAGCCTTATGGAGCGTGGTGGGCTGTAATGTCTCGTGCATGAAGGGCTAAACCTCAACGGATGTCTTAATC
Organism: Sequoia sempervirens; assembly: GCA_007258455.2. Lineage (NCBI taxonomy): Eukaryota > Viridiplantae > Streptophyta > Pinopsida > Cupressales > Cupressaceae > Sequoia > Sequoia sempervirens. The sequence goes on from VDFB02000003.1 coordinate 759,822,522, forward strand.
ATCGTGCTCAACGGATGTCTTAATCATCGTGCTCAACGGATGTCTTAATAATCGTGCTGGAAGGTGTGTACCTGATAACCAGATGGTGGGGGTCCACAACCACGTGTCCATTGTGCTTGTGGTTTCCATGCCTTCATCTCTGAGGTTGGTGGGACTTAAACCTCACCCTTAACACCCTGAGTAGCTATGCTGGTGGGACTAGGCTGGTCTTTTGGTGTAGTGGTTGGGCCTATGCTGTAATAACCCCTACCCCTGTTGAACGATATCTTTACGATTTGGCTAGTTTGACAATGTTATTGTGTCAAACTATCTGATACAAATTAACTTCTCCAAGGTAAACTGGTGTTTGAAAATGTCCATAGAATAACTTGGTTCCATTCATTTACATTATTGCAAACATGTAGTATATGCAACATGGAGGAAAAATACCATTAACAAAAAATTGTAACTTCATGCAGCAATATGGTTTTTTGTAGATTGGCTTTACAAATAATTATATAAATTCTAACCTGAGCTACAAATTAATAATTACTATCTTAGGATGAACTTACCTACAAAATATTTCCATTGAATGCACAACCAATTCAATTAACAGTTCCACAATAGAATGATTAATCTCAACCAATAGAGTGATTAATCTCAAATAGGGATATATAATAAATTCTCCACTAAATACCTCAAAGAGCTTCGATTTCCCCCACAATAGAAAATGGCGTCCGATAGATATTATGAAGGATTCGACACTTCTTATTTCAATGTCGTCTTCACACTCTGGCAGCCAGCAATGGAACAAGTTACCAAGCTTGTAGGTCTTGATACTACTTGGCAGTTGTATAGTTGCGATTCCCTTCTTTCTCCACGTAAGCTCCAACAAGGATATCCCCGTGCTCTTGAGATACTCGACCAACATAAAAAGACTATGTATACGTACCGAGAAATACCCATCCAATGCCAATAATAATCTCGATTAGCATACAGGAGTAATATGTATTTGTGGAATATGATGCCAGTGCTGATAATAATTACAAACAACATAAATGCCCGATATCAAGTCTTTTGGTTTCTTCCACGCCTTTGAAATATAACGACATCATCTCTATATATCCTCTAGTACATTAATAACGCAGTCTTCAGTGAGATGTAATATGGAATCCTGATGACGGGATATCGTGATTGATCTCGTATATAAACACTAGGAAGTGCCAACTGAAATAGGCGACATCAGAAAAGACATGTATTATCGTGAATATGCCCAATATCGGGATAGTATTAAAGGCATGTTGCCAATGAGAATGTCAAGGTCGCCTCTAGTAGATTGGTTGGCGTTACTGATAGTCCATGATCAGCAAAAGATATAATCCCTGATATTGGGTTGTCGTGAGTAAACCAACACCCATAAGATCCACTTCTACTGCCGTAAGTCTTCCGCTTGCAAGCTGGCGTTATGGATCATTTGATCGGTAATATACCTGCAAAGAAAACATGTAAAATGTCTTGGAATGCCACGGGTCTCTTACTTTACTCCTGGGTCACACTGATGAGAGTAATGCCTATTCACCATGGTTAGGCAATTATACAAATGGTCAAGACTGGGTTTTCGTCCGGGCTTGATCTTCTGAACTTTGAGAGTTTGCGTTCTTAGACTTCTTCAATGTCAAAACCAAACAATAAATTATTCCCCGTGATGCTCATTCTATCCGCCAAAGCCCATTATATCTCTGCCAACTTTCAGTTGATCCAACTGAATTATTTCAATTAAAGACTTTTGCAACACTCTACTTGTTCTATAGTTTAAAAATGTAAACCAACTACTAGTTTCAGCTGAAGTTTAGCTAACTTGATTTCATGTTAGCTTTGCAATTTGAACGGAAAAGAAAATTAATTTTTAAATAATTACATCATATTCAATTTCACAACTAACTCTTAAACTTTCAGTTTCAGCTGAAAGGAAACAACTAACTGGTTTCATATAACTGAAAACACAGAAGAACATTAACTAACTTTCAAATTTTCCATTTCAGTTGGAAGAACAAACAATTGTCTAAATATTCCACTGCAGATTTGTACATATAAACAATTATCTAAAAGGAAATAACATTTATTGCAGCATTGATAGTAAACTTAAATAAGCAAAGGCATGTACCTGGAGTTACGAGAGAGAGAAAGGAATACAATATGAGATCATCATTATGCTGAATTGCTTGCACAACTTTATCTTTGAGAGAAAGAGAAATATCATCAAGGGCTTTTCCGCCCATCCAAGATCTACTGGTCTCCCGAGTTTCTTCAATTGAAGAATCCAACCCTTCACGAGGGTAATCAGCAAGGATCAATTGTCATCATGCCATTTTGAGCCTGGTGTCATGAACCTATACTGCTGGTCGATCCCTCCTCTGTAGGTACCTCCTAACCAGAAGGATCATTCTGACCAAAAGTATATCTGGTTCATGATATCTGACCAATGCCTAACTGGCATCATACCTTGGCCAAGGATTTTATCATTATTGGCACTCCTGTGCCGTCAACACTCTCACCCTTGCTCGCCATGATAATTCTTGTTCAAGATTTAAATTATATTACATGATTCCAATAATCTTTCTTCATATTTTAAGGGTAAGCTGATTTCTTAATGTTCATACAAGAGAGGTACTCAACTCATGACTTATCCCATCTAAGTAATAATAAACTGCTATTCTCAAATTTATGAGGAGAGATTAAGGAGTCTTATTCGACAATAAGGATTCAGTGTTTTGTATTACAATGTCTTGTATTCAATCTTTCTTCTAGAATCAAGGTACAATAATTAATATCAGACATATAAAGAGAATCCTGGCTCAATGTCAAATCACATCTTTATAGACCATTCGGTTTACTTAACACTTAAAGAGAAAGAGATGAGACTTGTCCTTCAAGAAGGTATCATCAGATTAACATTACAACGACTTAGTTTCCCATTAAATCTCTTCTTTTACGAATGTTGTTTTCATTGAGCACAAACATACTGAGAGACATATTCGATTAAAAGGGTCTTTCAGATGTCAACATTTTAACTTCATAGTCTATATCACAAAGACTTGGTAGAAGCATTTCTCTTAATTTAAGTTCAAGCTGATTTCATAAGCATTATGAGTGAAATGTCCCACCCCAGATGGAACAATCTCTATTGCTATTTTGTTCGATATTTTAATCGATTGTAGCAAGTTGACACATTGTCATTTGTCAAATAGATGGCATGAAAACTGAACTGAATATTTCAAAGGATTGGTGTTTGCCTTTCTTACATGTAAAACTCAGAAAATGGATGATTTGCACATTGCATTGTTTCAAACATGGACTCAACAAAGGCATCCAAATGTGACACAATTCCAAACCCTTATATTTCTGATTAGAGGTAATAACAGCAGCAATATATTTAGGGATCCTTTCAACTACTCAAATAACATGGCACAGTGATAAATACCATTCTTATCAACTTTATGAATGAACAACATTAGTTTATGCATTTTAGTAGATTTCAATGCTCAAATCACTAACAACAATAAGGGTTGATGCTACAATAATGACAACACCTTACAATGGCAGAAATATACAGTTCTGAGCAGCAACTATGAGCAGATTTACACATAATACGATTCTGAAACGTAAGACAGCAGTTTCTGAGTTTATATCAGATACATAGGTTCACGTTGAAATGCATAAAATACCCGTTGTTAGCTTTCCAAGTTGATTCTGAGTTGAAAGCAAGAGACCACAATGGCTGTAGCAGTGGATCAGTGATTGCAGCAGCAGCCAGCACCTAGTATACTTGCCCAGCTCTCCAAATAGGCGCCCAGTTATCATCAACAGTCAGTAACAAGGAATGGTGGCGGCTGTACAGACAAGTCTGCACCGTTTCCAGCTTACACGACACCAACAAGATATACCACAACCCTTCTAAATACTCTGTTTCTGCTCTTACAGGTAAAAAATCCTCACACCAATACTGTGAATGAAATCTGCAATGACCTTACACAACAATAACCCAAAATAGATGATGCCACGATAGCTTCAGCTGACAATATTTAGGAACAACAGAAACATAATCTTCAAACCCTTAAATATCAGAATATTACTGTAGCGTCACTGTAGCGACGACACTGTAGCTCAGGTACTGTTCACGTGTCACTATAGTAGCCAACACAAAGCTTGAAATCTGATTGCTAATGGCTGCCAATGATGAATCTTCGGGTCTGCACTTGATAGACCTTCAATAATCTTCAAACCCTAGATAAAATCTTCGCCATTAAGCACAAATAGAACTTTTGGATGAAGCTCTCCCGAATGCCAAATTCAATGGATATTTCACTACTTCAAATGGCTGCAACACTGAAGAGTTTATTGTTCTCCAATGGCTTGAAAGACAGAAACCCTTGGCTTCTTCTCACAGACAATTTCATCAAAACAAATGGCTCAATCGAATGAATGGCTCCATTCTCAAGGCTGAAAATATATAACTTCATGAAGAAGTCGATTTCCCTCCAAAAAGCACATTTAATAATAGTTAAATGTTATTACATTTGCATCATTTAATATTTCATCTTTTAATACCTTGGAATAGGCGCCCAAATTTAATTCAATAACTGGCCCCCTTTTAATGATGACATGACCCTTTGATATAAAGTTAAGTTATAACTTTATAATAATACCTTTAATTTAATAAATATCATTTGAGACGATAAAACATTAATATCTCCCTTAATATTTATTATTTCATCACGCCAATTGAAACTGGGGTCAACTCTGCAAATCTCCATACGATCAAGTGCCTTAATAAAAATAGTAAGGGTCCCTCTCAACCAAACTTAGACTTACTATAAATAGTAAGTATAGCAAACGGGGCCCTGGAGACACCAAACGAAAGCTAGAACTGGAAAACTCTGAACTTCGGAGAAGATACAAGCCTCTACTAACCAAGACTTTGCCTCAGAACCCTCTAATCATCTGTGTTAGCCTACGAGAGCTAGTGATAGGCTAAACCATCCACAAACATGATCATGCTTAAAAGGGGACATTACAATGAGAGGGATTTAAAATATAATCTTTTCACTTCTTAAGAAAGTTTGGCTCTTCCAAAGCATATATAGAAATCGACGAACTTGCCACCCCTGAAGAAATTTACAGATTAGATGATCTTGGATTGGTGTGAGAAAAGGCACGTATCCAAAATAGAGATTTTAGGATTAGAGTTCAAGCAGACTTCGACTAAGGCAAGGCAAAAGAAACAACAAAGCATTTTTAAATGGAAACCTCGAACCAACATTCAGGGTCGGCTAGACCAAGAAGAGTATTTCAAATACTAGATCATCAAACCAAAAGACTCGGGTGAGTAAGGAAGTGCACTAAACCAGCTCTTATAAGAGAGAAGAAATTCGGTTAAACCAGATTGGAAAAGTTCTTAAGGTAATATTCAAATGATTTAAACTGAACCCATATTCAATAGTATAACATTGATTGAGATAAATTTGATGGCAAGAAAAGATAAAGGTTCGGTTCTCCTAGAAGGAAGAATCAGACCAACAAAGACCTTAAATCTTGGGTTAACAAGATGACATTGCCTTCATTTGACGGCTCCGGGAAGACCACTACACAATCATGGGTTCAAAAGCTTGATACTTATCTTTCCCTCAGCTCCATGACCGAAGAGGATGCCATCAAATTTGCTGTCCTACATCTATCAGGGATAGCTCATGATTGGTGGCACCATGGGCTCATCACACAAGGTCACCGGAATATAACCACCTATAGTGAGTTCACTCAAAAACTCATTAATAGATTTGATCAAAGACATCCCGAGTGGTATTTCAAGGAACTCAACCAACTTAAGCAACAAGGAACGGTGGAGGAATATGCAAACGACTTCCAAAAGATAACTGTCATGGTCCCGGACCTATATCAAAGAAGGCTCACCTATTTATTCATTGAAGGACTCAAGGAACCAATCAAGAACATAGTCAACCCATTGGAGCCCCAAACCATGGGGGAGGCAATTCAGAGGGCCATGAAAGTGGAGTCTAGTTCTCCAAAGATGAAGGCCAAGAATTCATCGTTCAAGTCACAACCCAAACAAGACCAACAAAGGGGAGATAATAGAAAGAAAGAATGCCACTTTTGCAAGGAACCATGGATCGTGGGCCACCGATGCCATGACAAGGAAGCAATCAAACAAAGAAAAGAATTAATGGAAAGAGGCTTATGTTTCAAATGCAAGGTGGGGGCAAGACCACAAATGCAAAAGGGGACAAATACACAAGATAGAGGAAGCGTTGGATGAAGAATGAAGAGAAATTCCTACCAAAAAGGCAAAGTGGGACCCGGATGAACAAGTGACGTTGGTAGTCATCTCTCAAGCAAGTGAGCATAGGCCCTTTCGGATCAAAGCTACACTAAAGGGGCAAAAAATTATTGCCTTGGTGGATAGTGGGGCTTCCCACAATTTTATTAGCACAAGCTTAGTGTCAAGGCGAAGATTGGAGGCTCAAAACTTCAATGGATTCAAGGTAGCACTTGCAAATGGAGCCACGGATCAATGCTCGAAGATCATACCTCAACTCGAGATCACCTTGGATGGACATACCATAAGAGGGGATTTTTATGTAGTGAACTTACAAAATGATGAGATCCTAGGGATGCCTTGGATAAATTCCCTAGGGCGTTTTACCATGGATAATCCCAACTTAGAGATTTGCTTCAAGCATAACGGGCAAGAAGTTACACTCAAAGGGCTACCAAATGGGTCTCCCAAAGTCGTATCATGCAAAAGGATGGAGAGGATTGTAAGACACGACCAAGGAGAATGGATAGCACAATGCATGGTGCTAGATAAAGCACCCTCTCACGAGCAAGCAATCCACATCGACATCCAACCTTTTCTAAGGAGACACATGAAGATTTTTGGAGACATTCCCCCCGACCTCCCTCCAAAAAGGGGATTTGAGCACTTCATAGAATTGGAAGAAGGAGCAAAACCGGTAATAACCACCCCCTATAGGCATCCCCGAAAGTTCAAAGAAGAGATTGAGAAAACTATTAAAGAGTTGCTGGAGATGGGACACATTCAACCAAGTAATAGTCCCTTTGCATCATCCGTCGTGTTGGTCAAGAAAAAAGATGACACTATGCGAATATGTGTATAGACTACAGGGCCTTAAACCAAAAAACTATCAAGAATAGGCATCCAATTCCAAGGATAGATGAATTATTGGATGAACTCCAGGGAGCAAGATATTTCTCCAAAATTGATTTACGCTCAGGATATCATCAAATCCTTATGAAGAAGGAAGATGTGCCCAAGACAACATTTTGATGTCATTATGGGCATTTTGAATTTCTAGTCTTACCCTTCGGCCTCACCAACACTCCAGCCACCTTCCAATCATGCATGAACCACATTTTTCGCCAACAACTAAGGAAGTTCTTACTAATCTTCTTTGATGATATCCTGATCTATAGCAAAACATGGGAGGAGCATCTCCGCCATATTGAAGAAGTTTTAAGCATTTTGGAATCAAAATCTCTTTATGCGAAAATGTCAAAATATGAATTTGGGCTAGAAGAGATACTCTACTTGGGACACAAGATCAATGTAGAAGGAGTAAGCGTAGATGAGGAGAAGGTTAAGGCCATCAAAGAATGGCCCAAGCCAAGGACTTTGACTCAACTTAGAGGCTTTGTGGGATTATGTAGCTATTATAGGCGTTTTTTAAAAGGCTTCTCCAAATTAGCAACTCCCCTCATAGACTTGACAAAGAAGGGGGATTTTATGTGGAATGACCAAGCACAAGAAGCTTTTGAGCAACTCAAGGAAACCATGAGCACCTGCCCTGTCCTCGCCATTCCCGATTTCACATTACCATTTGAACTACAATGTGATGCCTCTGGAGAAGGAATCGGTGCGGTTCTCATGCAAAGGAAACATCTAATAGCCTTTGAAAGCCACAAGTTGATTGAGACTGAGAAGCACTACTCCATATATGACAAAGAGATGTTGGCTATTATGCATGCCCTAGCCAAATTTAGACAATACCTAGTAGTTTGTGGAAAGTTCATCATCAGAACATACCACAATAGTCTAATATTCTTCATGCATCAAAAGGATCTTAATGATTGCCAACAAAAGTGGGTAAACCGAGTACAAGCCTATGATTTCAACATAGAATATGTTAAAGGAACTAGTAATGAAGTAGCAGATGTGCTATCCAGGTGCCCCCACCTCAACACCATCACAAGTATCTCAAAGGATTGGAAAAATGACATTATCGCCGAGTATGCCAAAGATGCACAAGCCTCTAAGATCTTAGAAGGAAGGATGCCCAATGAATAATACAAGATATGGGATGATCTCATCTTATATAAGGGAAGGATATTTCTTGTTTCCTACTAAAAATAAAGAACAAGATCATTAAGGAATTCCATGATAGCCCTCTGGTAGGCCACCAAGGATACTACAAAACATATAAACATATTAGAGAGATGTATTTGTGGAAGGGATTAAAAGGTGATGTGCTCAAACATGTACAAGAATGTCTAATTTGTCAACAAAATAAAGTGGAACAAAGGCATCCTGCAGGTCTATTACAGCCACTACCCCTTCCCAACCAGAAATGGGAAAGCATCTCAATGGATTTCATAACCGGATTACCCAAGATACATGGGAAAGATAGCATTTATGTGGTAGTGGACAGACTTACTAAGTATGCCCACTTCTTTGCAATCTCATCAAAATATAAAGCATCTCAAGTAGCAGAAATATCTTTTAAGGAAGTCTTTCGTCTTCATGGGATACCCAAAACAATTGTCAGTGGCCGGGATAGTAAATTTCTTAGCCAATTTTGGCAAGAAGTTTTATGGCTAGCAGGGACACATCTAACTCCAAGTACAAGTTACCACCCTCAAACGGATGGACAAACGAAGATAATTAACAAATTGATAGAGGGTTACTTAAGGAATTATGTAACAGGTCAACAAACCGCATGGATAAAATGGCTACACTTGGGTGAGTATTGTTATAATACCACCCACCATATGTCAATTGGAATGAGCCCCTTCAAGGCCCTATATGGATATGAAGCCCCTTCCTTTGGACAATTGGTCACCCAAGAAAGCAAGGTGCAAACTGCGCAGGACTTCATACAGAGAAGTATTGATCTCATGAAGACCCTTAAGGAAAATTTGCAGCAGGCCCAAAACCAGCAGAAAATCTATGCTGATCGACACCGCACAGAAAGGACATTCAAAGTTGGAGATCTAGTCTTTTTGCGGCTACAGTCATACAAACAAACATCAATCAAAAAGAGTGGGGCTGAAAAGCTAAAACCACGTTTCTATTGTCCTTACAGAGTTATAAGAAAAGTAGGCGAGGTCGCTTACAAGATAGAGCTATCAGAGCACAACAAGATCCATAATGTCTTCCATGTATCCCAACTTAAAAAGGTCCTTGGGCAGCAAGTCCTCCCTTGCACAAAGTTATTTCCACTAGATGAGGAAGGGCAACTTACTTTAGAACCAAAATTTATCATGACACTAGAGAAAGGAAGTTAAGGCACTTAAAGATAAAAAAATTCAGGAAGGGCAAAACATGATGGCCCTTGACTAGAACAAGAAAAGAACTTATGAATGTAATATCTTCAAAATAAGTTAATAAGACATTCTTCGTGCACAAGGATATAACTTGAGGACTGTATGCAACACTACATTATAATACATGTAAGAGCTATAAGGCTGGATACACTTGAGAAATCAGGTATCCAGAAGGCCTGGAAAGGATGTTATGATCTTTTTCAGGATTCTAAGGCTGGGTACACTTAAAAATAAGGTATCCAGAAGGCCTAGAAGAGATGTCACAATCTTTTCCAGGATTACAAGGCTGTATACACTTAGAAATAAGGTATCCAGAAGGCCTGGGTAGAGGTGTTACAACCTTTCCCTAGGATTCTAAGGCTGGGTACCCTTAAACAAGGTATCGAGAAGGCCTAGGAAGAGGTATCACAACCTTTTCCTAGGATTCTAAGGCTGGGTACCCTTAAACAAGGTATCCAGAAGGCCTAGGAAGAGGTATCACAACCTTCTCCTAAGATTCTAAGGCTGGATACCCTTAAACAAGGTATCTAGAAGGCCTAGGAAGAGGTGTTACAACCTTTTCTTAGGATTCTAAGGCTAGATACCCTTAAACAAGGTATCCAAAAGGCCTAGGAAGAGGTGTCACAACCTTTTTCTAGGATTCTAAGGTTGGATACCCTTAAACAAGGTATCCAGAAGGCCTAGGAAGAGGTGTCACAACCTTTTCCTAGGATTCTAAGGCTGTACACCCTTAAACAAGGTATCCAAAAGGCCTAGAAAGAGGTGTTACAACCTTCCTCTAGGATTCTAAGGCTTGATGCCCTTAAAAAGGTATCCAGAAGGCCTTCACTCCTGGGAAGAGATGTTACAATCTTTTCCCAGGATTTAAGGCTGATTACACTCCCTAGGGAGGTACCCAGAAGGCCTGGAAAGAGATTAGATGTAACAGATGTTACAATCTTTTTTGAGGATGAAGACCATTGAACCGGCAAAGAAAATCAAGAGATTAAGTTATAAGGGATTGCTTGAGGACAAGCAATGTCAAGCGGGGGAGACTTGTGATGTCCCCATCACACAGGAGAACCTAAGATAAGTATATGATCTAACACGATTGCATTTTTTTTAATAAACAAAAGAGATACAATTACATATATATATATATGTATGTATATATACTTAGCTATGTATATGAATATATTTTATACATAGAAAAATGCAAATATATATATATATATTTGAATATAATTGTATAAGAAATTAAACATATCCATTATTTACTATATACTAATCAATTGCTATTCAGCCGATCAAACAATCATGAAAGGATGCAAACAAACAGACACGTATCTTCTAAGGGATGCAAGAAAGATGAGAGGATGCGTCTATTGGTTTCCAATGCCTATATCTAGTGGAAATAATGAAGAGAGACAGATCAATCAGAAAAGGGGAAAATAATCGATCAAGAGGAAATAAGGAGAATTACGAAGGATCATCAAGGACAAAGCCATCCCATTATCAAAAACTGAGAAGGAACCAATCAAGATAAACATCCCATGGCAGGACGCAGAGGGCCGTCATCCAGCAACAGAGATACCATAGGCACATTCCCATCCTAAGCGATAGGAGAAAGACTAAGAGTTCGTAGGCCGCGGCAGGAGAAAGACGTCATCAATAATTAAAGAACAACCTTTAGATAAGGTGACTTCAAGGCCATTCGAAGACATCAACCCAGGCGGATTGCGTCTAGTCTGTAACATTACAGAGCCGAGCCTATCATCATTGTTGAAGGAGATCATTGTGGATAAGAGTACTGTAGGTGGTCAAAGGCGACTTCAAAATCTCAGTTTATAAATCATATTTATCAGAACGTAAGAAGTATATTTGAATCTACTAGTAAACTACTATTTCAAGGTTTATTGCTAAGATCTTTTCAAATACTTATAAGTCAGAGCTTTTGAAAACAAAGGCATTCAGAAATATTGTTGGAACATCTCAATTTGAAGTAAGAATCGTTTTGATTTAATAAGGGAACATCTCAAGAATCCTATAAATATGTAATACATTATTGAACGAAAAGATGAGAATAGAAGCATATTAGTCTATGTATAAAAAAGGATAAAAGAGGATTGCAGATCTATCATGTCGACAAAAATAACCATTATAGATTTGGTTAATTATGTAGATCCAGATAGATCTACATAATCCCTAGTAAATCTATTCTAGTCTATTCTCTTTTCCTTTTTTTCCTTTTCTTTGGGGCGGGGATCGCTCAAAGAATTATTCAATTTATTGGATCGGGACTGACGGGGCTTGAACCCGCAACTTCCGTCTTGACAAGGCGGTACTCTAACCAATTGAACTACAATCCCACTAGGTAGAGTTTATTGACTAATTAGTCATAGTAATTCAATTGTGCCGGGTCGATAAAACATATTGTAAAACTTTTCTCTTTCAAATCTTCCGAAAGTCTTTGTTCGTTCAAATATTGTAGAGTTTTATGGTTAGCTTCTATAACTCTGCCCCCAAATTTCTCATATGGTATCAGAGCGGGGCGTTCAAATATCTCTTCTATTGTTAGTTTAGTAACATCAAGATTACTCTCTCAATTCTTAACAAAAATCAGAAATTCAAAATGTTCTGGAAAGCTTAGATAGAGAAGAACAAAACCCAAAGATATTTTGAATATATTCTGCATAATGAGAGAGCAACATGGAAAATGGACGTGAAGATGAATGTTGCAAATGAGCTTGAGAATTTGTGTTGGCTTACTAGCTTACTCAAACAACTACGAAAGCAAGGGTGGCAAAATCACAACTCTCATAAAAGGCTTCCAATGGAGAAGCAAAGATCATTTGGAATTCAAACAAGGTTGTTTAAATAGGCTAGAAATTTCAATAGAAAATGTGACTAGGGAAGGGAACTCAAGAGCTAATAGGGGTAGGTGGAGTTAGGACTCAACTAAGCTTGAAATCAAAAGCCAAAATGGGTGGAGAATTGGTTGGAATTGAGAGGTCTCATGTGTCAATCTGGAATGTTAAGGTTGTTCCTTTTACTAGTGGGGTTGCCCTTTTTGCTAGGGCAAGTCACTTGATTTTCAAAGGCAGGTTGCTTGGGCAACCCCAATGATGCTATGGTGACCTTGCCACTTGAAGGATGTAAAAGTGGTTTTCGACAAGTTTGAAGGTATGCACACAAGGTGGAAGGTTGGGGAGGTCAAGACAAAGGCAAGAGAGGGTCCTAAAGGCTAAGTAGACACTTCCATCAAGGTCTAGAAAGATGAGAGTTTTATTCATGCCACATGGGTTGTGAGCTGAACTACTAGATCAGCATTGGACTATCATGTATGCTTGTGCAATTTTTAGGCACTTACAACACCTCCACTTAACTAGGTGGCTATTTACAACATAGTAATGAGAATTAGGCTCGGTGCGGACTCAAAGAGGGTGACTCGACTCAAGACTCGAGACTCAACACAAACTCGACAAAATGAAAAACCCAAGAAATTTAGAGATTTTAAAGGATTTAAAACTTGTTTCATGCACCCTTTATTAAATAAACCTTAAAGACACAGTAACATCATCAAATAGAAGCAAATTTGATCACATACACAAGTATACATTGATCACATAAGTATAAACGCAAATTGTAGCTGAGCTGTTGAAGGAATAACACACTTAGATATATAAATATAGTCAAATGTATACAAAACTCATGGAATATGAAATCCATGACATCAAATGTTCCATACAAATATGAAATATCAAAACAATAACTACAAGTCTATACAATAGAGCCAAAGGAGCCTACATCCTTCCTACAAAGGTGTCTAAGGTGGGTCCTGGATGATGTAGTAGTTGCAGCCATAGTCTCTGCGTGTGACTCCATGCCACCCTCACCAACATCAATTGTGGCTATGTCTGCTCGTGCTGTAGCCTCCTCCTCTGCCATGGCTATAGCCTTAGCCTCTCTATCTGCCTAGTCCACCCAATCAAGGTCCTCGTCACTAAACACTAGATCTCTAGCCTTAGTGATCCACTCAGACTTTGGATCAACCTCTTGTGTGATCTGTTAGAGTTATCATGCATTAGCTAATAATTAATTAATCTTTAATTGATTATTAGTCTAATTTATTCTCATGCACTTAAGCTAAACTTAGGAGCGCTTTTATGATTTGATCCCTTTCTCATTTAGGGTTTTTCTCTTATAAGCACTCAACCCTCGTTGTAAACATCTTGAGCTTTCATATCTTCTTTAGAGTCTTGATTTTGTAAGTATTTTCTTTTTGAGAAATAACATATCTTTCTTTTGCAGGGCTCTTGGGTGGAAGGTGTTTTGTTCATTGTTTGATCCTGTGGCTCATGTTATTCACAAGTCTAACATGGTATTAGAGCGTGGATTCATCGAACCCCTTCTCGATTTATGAGGTTTATTTTCTTCAACAAGGTTGCAGGCTTCAGATCCCTTTGCTCTTTTTTGCAAGTTTTGGAGGTGGGAAAATTTTTGGTGTATTTTGGCGTGAAAAGAACCTCACCGTTGGATCCAGAGCTATTGAGAAAGTCGGAATTGCCTTTTGTTTCGCCTGATTTGGGTTCTTGACGCCAGATCTACGAAGGTTTGAAGTGGTTGCTTTGTTTCTAGATCCAGAGGGTAGCTGAAATTTTGGTGCGTTTTGAGCCAAAACGGACGTTACCATTGCGCTCAGAAGGCCCAAAAACCTTAAGGTCGCCTGCCAAATCGCCAAAATTTGTGTTGGGAGTTTCTTAGGCAATTTTTTTTTTGCCAGGCCTCCCCGCATGCGAATCGAGGTAATTTTTCAAAAATTTTTTTTATTAATTTTCCTGCGCCTATAGGTTTTTTTCGTTTTATTAATAAAAAAATTGATTTTAAATTGTGGGCCGTACCCAAGGGTACCGCTGACCTACCATTATGGCAGGCGGTGGCCCCTTGGGCCCCGCCCTACGGAGGGGTACCATTGGGGTACGCTCCCTTGAGCCAGGGCCCCCCCCCCCCACCCCTCCCCACAATTTTAAAATATTTTTTAAAACAAAAACGCTTTTTAATACTTTTTCAAAGAAAATATAATGAGTTTTTTAATATTTTTTTCTTTAAAAAACAATAAAATGTTTTTATATATATTTTTTATTAAAAAAGTATAATAGTTTTTTATGACTTTTTTTAAACTTTAAAATAAAATAGTCAAATCATGCAATTTTTATTGTCAACTAAATGCACTGTATTGGAGGGTTTTTTTTCCAGCACCACTATATTTGGTGGGCCTATATTTCTGGAGGTGTTTTTTGACAAATTTGGAGGAGTTTTCTTTTGCCTTACTCAACCCCTCTTCATTGGGCTTTTCAGATTTGCACCCTATCTTCTCAAGGCCATATCTTGGTCATACGATGATATTTTTCAGTGCAATTTTTTTTGAAACGGGGTAGAATTTTGTGTTCTTCGCAGTGGTGCAGGTGTTCAATTTTGGCTTCTGGTTTTTTCAGAATTCATTTTTTTCAGTGCTGTTGCTATTCAGTTCTCGTTTTGAAGACTTTGATGGGCCATATCTTTTGCATTCGAACACATTTTTGGGTGCCTTTTTTTTTTTTAAAGTGCATGTTTTTTCATGTACTTATTATGGTGCTACCAGTTTCTTCTTTTTCTGTAAGAGAATTGTATTTTCAGCATGTTGTCCTTTTTTGGACATTATGGGCTCTCATTGTATGTACTTATTTTGTAGATGCACTGAGATAAAGTGCCATTTTGGTGTATAATTTTTTGGGGATTTTGCGCGTCTTGTTGTGCCTTTTGTATTCGCACTATGATATAAAGTGCCATGGGGGGGTTGATGTTTGCCTTTGGTTTGCCATCATACCTTTGTCAAGTGAGTGTCCCTTACACAACAGCAGTGAATCACAGTGATTCTTGCCTCATGCGTGTGTGCCCTAGTTTGCACACGCTTTTATTTGCAGGATTGATTCTCCTACATGCACTTCTTGGTTTCACACAGTTTCAGTGTTCCTGTCATGACTCCCTTTTTCAGCATTATGGGGGGTTTCTACTGTTGGTGCTAATGCTTCCTTGGTTTTGCGTTGGAGTGATCTATGTATCTAGTTCTTGTTCCTATGTACTTTTAGATCTAGCGTACATCAGCGGCTGGTTACATGCATTTCAGTGAGATGGATCATTTACCATATGGACACTCTTGCATTCCTATTTTTGGAGGTTCTTCATTTCAACACTCTTATCATTCATCTTTTGACAACAGTCTACAACTTCGTGCTTTTGGATGTTCTACATGTTCCTATTTTTTAGGACATTGTCTTGTTTGGAGGCTTCTTCAGTAGTTCACTTGGCTTTCATCTCTTTTGGGAGTGGAGTTTTTCCCATGAGGTTTTCTCTATTTCTCCACATTATAGAGATCATTTGTTTGTACATGGGTACCTTATTTGGCCTTGCTTGTTGGGACCCATCATGCATTCTTTTTTAGGGTTTTTAGCTACTCCCTAAGTTCATCTTAAAGGGGGGAGGGCAGGGGTAGTGTTAAGAGTTATCATGCATTAGTTAATAATTAATTAATCTTTAATTGATTATTAGTCTAATTTATTCTCATGCATTTAAGCTAAACTTAGGAGTGCTTTTATGCTTTATTAGTTGAGCTAATATTAGATCGTTATGTCTCATCTCATGTGATGTTGACACTTGTCATGATTTGATCCTTTTCTCATTTAGGGTTTTGCTCTTATAAGCACTCAACTCTCATTGTAAACATCTTGAGCTTTCATATCTTCTTGAGAGTCTCTTGCTTCTGTAGCTTTTTCTTGTTGAGGAATATTGCATATATTGTTTGCAAATCTCTTGCATGGAAGGTGTATTAGTTTGTTGTTTGATCTTGTGGCTTGTGGTTTTGTGCCTGTTTCACAATTCTAACATGATCAGGGTGGAGTCATGGTAAAAAATCTGCCTATTTGAGACGAAGGTTGTAATGAACATATAATAGATCATTCAGCCTATCCATAGATAGTCTATTGCGCTTCTTGGAGTGTATGTGCTCAAACATACTCCCATTGCGCTCACAACTAGAAGAATTGCATGGCTGGCTCAATACACAAATGGCAATATTTTGAAGGTTTGGTGTTTTAGCACCAAACATATGCCACCATTTATCTGAGATGAGAAAAATAAACAAAATCAATCTCATTTTCAACCTTAAGTTTCAAGTTTCAAGTTTCAAGTTCAACATTTAATAATAATATAAAAAGAGGAAAATTATGCCCTTAAATATATTTTTACCTGGTTGTAATGTCGTCCTACTATCTTTGCACATTTGACATGCAAAGAGTTTTCCTTGTCCAGTAGTAACGGCGTCTATCTTGTGGACTATCTGTGTAGTAACAGTAGGCGCCATCCGCTCTATCACCGAGTAGAGCCCACAAAGAATCTCATTATCTGCGTGGAAATCACGACGGAATTGGAAGCCCTGATTTAGGAAATATGTTGTTGCATGGAGGGGCCTATGAAGTTGGTGGTGCCATCTCCTATCGATGATCTCCCAAATGGGATGATACTTATCCTCAACTCCCCCATAGATGGATCTAATGGCCTCTTTGGCCCTATCCATGCCCTCATATATGTAGGCCATAGTGGGCTTCTCCACATCAACAACTCGTAGGAGAACTACCATGGGCTCGGTGAACTGCAAATTTTGTGAAACATTAACTTAGTGTGAACGAAAATAAACAAATAAAAGAAAAAATGAATAAAAATTAAAACATAATGTAGAATTAAATTTTACCTTCGCAATCTCTGTAGTTGGTGCCCAAAAGCCTGGCTCATAAAAAATGCTATTTGTCACATCAATCCTTGTAGTGGTCGTAGCATAGGATGAGGAAGTCCACTCCTCACCAACAAACATATGCCTCAAAGTTTTCTTTGACCGAATCAAGGATTGTAATGTGATGAAGTTAGTGGCAAATCTAGTGATGCTAGGACGAGCCAACTCCCTCAACCTCGTGTATTGCCTCATTAGGCAAAGGACCCATGTGTGATTGTATACAAATTTGCAAATGCTTTTGGTCGTATCCACACATGTTTTGATCTATGGAAGCTTGCCATGATCCTCCAATATGAGGTCAAGGCAATGGGTGGCACACGGAGTCCAAAATATAGTTTGGTGCCTTTCCATCAATAGTTTACCAGCAACAACATAATTTGCTGCATTATCGGTCACCACTTGAACCACATTCTCTTCGCCCACCTCAACAATGACCTTTGAAATCTCACAAAGGTATGTGGCATTTTTTACATGGGCGGAAGCATCAATGGACTTGATGAACACAGTGGCACCTGAAAAAGAAGCAAAATCAATGATTCAATAAATTAAAAAAAGCATAAATTAGCCATATTAATCTAAATCAAATTCAAATTTCAAATTATTCAATGCATTGAGGGAAGTACAATTACTTGCGGAGGAAACAAGAAAATTGAGCAGCGTCCTATTTCTCCTATCGGTCCAACCATCAATCATGATGGTGCAACCCTTCTTGCTCCATAGCAAGCGCTGCTCCTCTATTTGGGCTTTTGCATCAGCCACCTTTTGACTCAGAGGTGGGCCCTTAATTCATCTTCAGTAGGGGCTTTGAACTCTGCCCCACAAATGGTTATGGCATCAACTATATTTTGCCAAAAAGGAGACTTAAAACATGTTAGAAATAAATTAAATAAGTATTGACAATTCTAAAATGGAGAGTTTAACTTTAAATTTGAATTCGACATACATCTAGATTCTAAATATAAAAAATCATGAGACAAAGAAATTAAGAATCAATTATCAAACTATAAATTTTAAAACAATTAAACAAAAAAGAATTACTTGGCTATATGGAAGGATCATGTGCCTCCTTGTTCCAACCGATGCTCTCAAGTGACGGTTGCGAACCAAGAGTAGTGCATGGCACAAAATATGAATCCATCCTAGATTTACGAACTTTAGGACCAATGCTAACACTCCCACTACCACTAGCAGTAGCGGCAACACAAGCACTACCAGTAGCACCAATGCTAGCAAAAGCACTAGCACTAGGACAGTACGAAGGCATGGAAGAAGCCTCTCCAACACCACCAATGCTAGCCAACTCCTCCCTCTGCCTCTTTTTCATTTCTTTTTGTAATTCAAATGATTCTAATTGCACTTGCACTTCACGAATAGCCTCAGGAGGTGCGTAAGGGCAGCCCACTGCATCATGGACGGGTATGCGTGCAATATGGTATTTCAATTTGTTTATGCCTCCATGAAAAAGTGTTTTGCAATATTTACATTTGACCTCTTTTTTTTTCTACTTGGGAAAGATTTCAGCATGTTTCCAAGCAAGGTCTTTTCTAACTGGGGTTGTAGAGATTGTGAAAAATATGGTTTGAATTGCAAATGAAGGCTGTTGCATAACAAGTAGGGTTTCTAAATTTATTTCAAAGAAAAGTAGGGTTTGTTAAAAAAGAAACGCAAACTCAAAAAAACAATGAATTTTTTGCTTAAAAAACTCAAAGAAACAAAAAAAAATCAAGCTTACCTGTCAAATTAGGCTTGAAATGAAATGCAAACTCCTTCTAATCGTTGTTGAAGAGCTCTCGATGCACCTCCTTGCTGGTATGAAGTTGCCCGAATGCAATTTGATGATGAATTTATCTTCTACTTCCTTGCTGGTTGCCGTAGTATGCTCTCTTATTTTTCCTCACAGCTCTCTTCTCTCCTCCTATTTAGCCAACAAAATGAAATGAAGTTGCTTTTAGGGCTATGGAGGATATATAAGTCAAACAAAAAAAAAAATTTGCTTTGAGTTTTCTGTTTTTTTTTTTTTTTGCTTTTTGCACTTGACTGTGCCAGCCGTGTCTAGGTGACAGGACTTGCTTAGACTTGGCAAGTCCGGCAGACTCGGCGATTCTGACCAGGACTCGTCTAGACTTGTACAAGTCCGACTCCGAGACCCCAAACTCGGCTAGGGTGCGAGTCCGGGTGAGTCTCGTTTCTGTGCTTTTCAATTTTCAATTTGATCTATTTAGTAGGTATCTTAGTTGCCAAACCCAATTATTCCTCTGCTCATTTTTTAGCTAGTTGACAACCCGTCTTTGTACTTGTAGATATTTTTCACACTCCTTGTGTTGCAATGGCAAACACTAATATTTATATATTATAATGTTCTAGCTTTTGTGTTCTTAAGCACTATTATGATTTGTGATAAATTTAATTTTATAAGGTTTAAATAAATATTAGTATTATTATTAAATAACATTTAAATATGCATATTTACTATTTAGTTGTATATATTATTCCATGAAATAAATTAATATTAATACATTTTAGTATGTTAATGTTATTTATTTATATTATATTATTTAGATATTTATGATTTTTATAATGATGTACCTAGACCTCAATTTTTTTTGCTATACCAGCATATTACACCCATGTACCTGTACTCGAAACCAATTGCAATTCAATAACCTAGACTACAATAGTTTATATGGCCAATAGAGATTCAAAAAATCTAAATATGATAGGAAACTATATCAGTATATAAATCCAACCACAGTAGTTTATAGGACTAATAGGGCTTCAAATAATCAAATAATGTCAAGAAAGACACTACAACAGCCAACTACAATATTTCAATGCCTTGTACGGTTCGAAATGTATCATGAAATGATTGGTTAACATTAACAATACAAGATTATCTATTTCAACAACCCAAATGCTCACCAAAATGTCAACAATTTCAGCTCCTACCTATGCCTCCTCTTCGTAACTAAAAACAAAGGTCAACCTGTAGTTGTACTTCTCTCTCTCTCTTTTAATGACCCCCAAAGTTGTGCTCCTATTTCTTCTATTACCAAAACATTAATTGTTGTAGAAACCCCAAAATGTCCTCCCTTAAAGATGCAGAAGAATCACTATCTAGGGTATCAAATAATGTCAAGAAAGACACTACAATAGTATGTATAGCCAACTAAAATAATTCATATGCCTCGTAGGGTTTCAAATAAATCATGAAATGATTGGTTAACACTACTAGATTATCTATTTCAAGTTTTCAACAACCCAAATGCTCAGCAAAATGTCAACAATTTCAGCTCCTAGCCATGCCTCCTCTTCATAACTAAAAACAAGGGTCGGCCTGTAGTTGCACCCCCCCCCCCCGCTCTCTCTCTCTCTCTCTCTCTCTATTAGTTATATATATATATATAATCTTCTTTTTAAGGCCCCCCAAAATCTGTGCCCCTATCTCTTCTATCATCAAGATTCAAAACATTAATTGTTGTAAAACCCACCCATAAAAGTGGAAAAAAATCACTATTTGGGGTTTCAAATAATCAAATAATGTCAAGAAAGACACTGTAACAGTATATATAGCCAACTACAATACTTCATATGTCTTGTAGGATTTCAAATATATCATGAAATGATTGGTTAATACAAGATTATCTATTTCAACAACCCAAATGCTCACCAAATGTCAACAATTTCAGCTCCTAGCCATGCCTCCTCTTCTTAATAACTAAAAACAAGGGTCAGCCTCTAGTTGCACCCCTCCTCTCTCTCTCTCTCTCTCTCTCTCTCTCTCTTCTTCTCTTTAATGCCCCCAAAAGCAGTGCCCCATCTGCTATTATCAAAACATTAATTGTTTTAAACCACCAAATTGTCCTCCCTTATAAATGCAAAAACAGTCACTGTTTATTATGCATAGATTTTAAGCAAATACAAGAGTAATCTTCTGAGTAAAAATGCCTTAAAATCATGTTGGGTGCCCAAACAAGGTCAATAACAATAAAACTAACATTCGTATGCAAAGTAACCACCCATCTCCTTCCTATGGCGCTCAACATAGATAAACCTTTGCTTACAAACAGATACGATCAATTCCAAGATGATATATTTATATTGCCAGCAAAACTCTAGTTCAAGCAATACTGCTATAGCTAAAAATGAAGAGACGCATTTGATATCATTTAAAGCTCACTTCAAGCCACGATTACTTCAAAACCACTTCAAGCAAATGAACTACAAGTGCTTGGTCATTAGAGTGTGTCTTATTTCTAAGACAGTTTTATATTATTTAATCATTTTTTAATTTTTATTGCCATGATTTTCAAAGCCATCCTTCCTTATTATCAAAGGGACACTCTAATTAAAATGAATTGTCATGGGTAAGGATAAGACACAAGGAATGGTGTTAATTTAAGAACTTACAAGTCCTGTAACACCTTATAACATAGCTTGGCACAATGGCGGCTTACTTAACCTACATGGCCTATTTTGTCTGCACCACTAAATAGAAAACCATCTACAAATTAATGTAACTGTAAGGTTACATTCACCCATAATTAGATTAGGTCTGTGAAATACCAATAAAATGCCAAAATGACACATTCAGCACAGGTTCAACAAGTACCCATCAACATGATCAGACAAAATAACTGTAAGCGAGCCAACAACAGTACTTCATTGAAATCAAACAAGTGGTGTGTGCCTCTCTAAAGAATCCTTGCTCAAAGCTTTTGTCTCTTCCAAATGAAATATATATATATATATATATACACACACACACACACACACATATATATATGCATATACACACACACATATATATATACATATATACACACACATACAACTGCAACTGTGAACCTAAAAAGTTTATGCAACTCAAACCAAAATAATGAGATGTTGGAGGAATTTTGAAATAAACTTTAGGAGATGAATGCTTTTTTGAGATGCTCACCAATTCATTGAATACTGTTTTTGTCCTCCAATCTTCTGTGAAATGGGAGCTTCCCCACGTAACTTGGATTCATTTTAGGATGATATCTCATACTTGTGATTATATTGTTCATATTTTAAGGGATTGCTAAAGAAATGATATATATTGTTACCGAGAATAGGTGATAGAGCTTGGTTTTGTATTGAGAAAAAAACTGAAATACAAAATCATTCTCACATTTGGTGAAAGGATATGGATCTTATATCTTGTCCGAAGTCGAAAATAGTGTTTCCACTGTTTTGACAAGATTTTGGATCACATATTTTTGAGTCTAAAATGGTTTTCTTGAAACAGTCAACATTTTCAATATCTATAGAAGTTGTTAAGTAAACCTTGTTACGGTAGGCATGGACATTTCTTTTCTGATTAGATTGTGAGTTCATATTTCATTTTGCTTCATTCTATTGTTTTCATGAATATTATTTTATGAAACATTGAGGTCACTTAAGCGAGTTACGTGTTCAACCTATTCATGTCATGTATTTGGACTTAATGATATGGTGTTGCAATCTGGAATTGTCTGGGCATAATTCCTTTGTATTGGGAATTCTTCAGCTAGATTATATTTTTCCCATTGAGCTGATACTTCAGAGATTCTCTCTCAAGGTTTGATTTATATTTCCAGGCAAACAATCAAGAAATAAGTATATCTATGTATAATGTCTTTTGAGACTCCGTTTCTTTTCCAAAAAATTATCGTCTTTTAGTGTGACTTTCACAATTCAACTGAATTTTTCCATCACGGAGTAATCTTCATGCTTTTCACAGTTGATGTCTGGTGACATTAATCTCCATTACATCTAGGGTTTTTACTTTTTACCAATGATTTTTGTTCTTTAAAACGACTTTTGAAGCTTATATAGAGTTTGGGTTGTGGTTCCTTATGATTTGATGGTTCTTCAATGTCTTTTGATGGCAATTTGTGACCCCCAATTTCTAGGCAATAAAGGATTTTGTCAACAGTTTCTTTTCTTCTGGTTTTAGTTGGAACATGTATGTTCTGATGATATGTTTATAGCTGTTCACCTGTAAAATAAACACCGAAGACACAAGTTCTGGCGACATTCTTTGTGGATTTACTTTCTTGTCTCTGAACTTTGTAAATGCTAGATACTGGGCATCCCACTATTCTTCCACTTTTGATAACCATGATGCATTATAGACTTCATTATAATTTTTAGTAAGGATTTTTCCATAAGGTCTAATTGAAGGATATGTTTTATAATTTTATTCTGTTATTTCAAAATGTCAGTTCTGTTATTTTGAAATGTAAGTTCTGTTATAATCTTCCAGGTTTCTTGCCATTGTTGGTGAATGAATTTTGAGGTTGGGAAATTAGCAATGTTTAGATCAATGTTCAAATTGTAATAACGATCATTCTGTTTATCACACTTAATTAACCATTATTAATTTATTTATGATGCTTCTTATATCCTATTATTATACCCTTTACTCTTTCTATGTACATTCTAATTGCTGCATTAGTTAAGCATCATTAATGAAATGGCTACTTACATTTTTTCTTCCCTATGTTTTGATGATCCACACATTAAGCTTTTAAAAACCTGGGCTTTCTTTTGATTGCTTGGCCAGATGATGGGCGAAGTTAATAAAGACAGGCTAGCAGAATTTCTTGGTGAGCTGCAAAGGAAGGAAAATACTGAAGATAGGTATGTGGCTGCTTTACGAGGGGAGACATTGACTCGGAAGCCATATGTAAGGATACAACCTGTGCCAAAGGAAAAGCCCGAGTTCTCAGAAAGGAAAATAGAAACTAAGAGCCAAACATAGTAGTATGATAGCGATCATCTGATTCAAATGTTTATTTGGCTTTAAATGTGATGTTATTCTGACTTGACCTACAAAACATGAGTTGAGTTGCTCCATCCAAGAACCTTATTCATTTCTCATTGCCTTCCTAAATGTATTGCAATATTATTGATTGTTTAATCTCTGGAGGCTTTATTTCATTCGCGACATTTAGAAATAGGAGGATTTTCCATCCTTAATATTCACATGTATTGTGCATTGCCAAAATCTATAGTGAGACTTTTGCATGGGTCTCTTCCTCACCTAGCTTCAAGCAGAATGCCATGCTCCATGAAATTGATACAATTTCTGGCCTTTCGTTGCTTTGCATCCGGCTGCAGTGCATTGCAAAGATCCGTGTATGATTAGTTCCAGAAAATTGCATTGCAAAAATATAGCCAACTTACAGAGCTTGTATGTTTTGAAACTGCCAAAAAAATGGCTGGACATGTAAAAAGAACCAAGGGTTAAAAATCAGGAGTTAAAAGAACCAAAATAATGCAAATAAAATAGAAATTGATTTAGTTACTAATAAATTAAAAACTAGACTTAAAAGTACTTTATATTTTGTTGAATGATGCATGTGGTTCTTCCTTCAAGCCTAATAGAAAGATCTTGGAGCTGACCAAGAATGAAAATCTGACATGAATATGAATAGGTTATATGAGAATGTGGACTGTTTTTGCTACTTATACATTGGAAAATCAGTGTATTTTTGGTTGTCAAAAATTGACCAAATAACTAATTAGTTTTTGAACTACTATAATGTCCATGAAAATATGAAGGCAGTATTTGTTTTGGTTGGAGAAATTCCCTGCATCTTGTGACATGTTCTCTATCTTCGTCTTTGTATGCTAGGTAATTCTTAGTGCAGTTTAACCTATCATTTATTGTTACACTTGTTCGGAATATGATAAATTGGATTTGGTTCGAAGACGGTACATTTGATCTAATCTAATGGCTACTACACTGAGTAAAATGGACATTCAAGACTTGATATTGGCCAACATGCGTGCATCTTAGTATAGTGGCAATGTAACAATTTTAATTTCTAATTGTCACATAACATAAAATTCTAAATTTGAACTGCAGTGAGCTTCCACGGGCCCTAATATTTTTTAGGTTTGTGTTGTTTTGGGTGTTGTGATATTTGGCGTAGGTTGTTGTGTCATTCTTTGTTGGGCTAAAGGTTCTTGCTTTTCTTTCTGATTGGATTTAAAATTGTAAAATTGCAAGTTATTTCGAAAATTAATGAGCACAATCAGAAATGCTTCATTGTCATATTTGTTTGACCTAATTAGTTTATTTGTAATTAGCTTGCGATCATTAACACATTGAGGTTGATTTGGTTGAATAAGATGAAACTCTTGATGAGCATCATATAAAAGAAGCTTTTGCAAAATAATTTCGTAAAAATGTTATAAAGAAAGAGGCAGTCGATTGTTTTTCGCTTTAGAAACTGTGCGACTAATATTGATAGAGTTCTTTTTTAATTATTAAGCATAAAAAGAGTAGATAAATTCCTATTGTGTAGAATCTTGTGGTAATTAGATCTTCCTGGCCACAAGTAGAACAAGGAAACTTTGGCACTAAAATTGATTAGGGTTCTTTTTTGTTTATTGAGCACAAAAAAGGTTTATAAATTTTTATTGGATAGAATCTTGTAGTAATTAGATCTCCCCAGCTAATAGTGGAACACAGCAGCGACTGCACAACCTATTGCAACCTTCAACACAATCCTAACTATACAGTAATACAAATGAAAGTACAATATTGATGAGAGAACGTAAAATATTGTATACAATTTATGGAGTTTTATGTGTTCCTTGTAAACTGTATCTCAATCTCAAGAGATTGAGAGAGATCGATCGAGAGAGGGAAGATATGGAGCAAGGGAGGCCATCACAATACTATGGTTTCTTTGGTTCTATGTCATTAATTTTGATGTAGTTTGATAGCTACTGGGCCCTAGGACAATGCCTCTTAATACTTTTAGCCTGGTGCCTCCATATTTCCCTAGTCATAGTTCTCATGAACATAGATGCCAACGTGATGAACTTGGACACAAATGCAGCTTGTGTTGTTGGTTAAGACTATAACCTCCACCCTATTGACATTCTTAGCCAAATAGTTTTGGTTGTTGGCACCCTCCAACTCATGATGATAAATTTCCTTGTTTACATGACATTTCTCTAGAGCACTCTTATGAAGACAAGGAAGATAAAAATAGATAATACCGAGTCAGTTTAGGAGTCTATACCTAATACTACAGATTTTGTTGGTAGCAATGGATAGAGAGACAAGTATAATGGTTTGTCTTTGCCTTTGCTTGGGTTGGGCTTATATATGGGTTGGGCTTATATATATATATATATATATATATATATATATATATATATAAATGTCTGTTTGACATGTAAATCATACCACTTTGATGAGTTATTATGCTTTTTCAATTGGAGATGTGATTATTGTTTAACCTTTTAACATTTTTGCAAAACAAACTCGATTTAATTATGATGTTTTTTTAGAAGCTTAGGTTGAATCTTAATAGACAACTCTTTAGATGAGAATCTAAATGACATTATGAATGTGTAGAAGCTTTGTGAGATATAGTAGTGTAAAAATTGAGAAATATAGAACTGAAAATTGTTTATTTGTTTGTCTTGTACATGACATACTCTTGAGAATGATGCATGATTGCTATATTCAAATTCTATTTGCCCATACATTTATAGATTACATTTCATGTAGGGTAGGAATAGTTGTGGAAGTTGAATTGTTCCCATGGAAACGGGATAATTTCCATGTATGACTATCCTCTTGATGGTTGCATGGTGTTGATCCAATTTTTGGTAGTTGAATGATGTGTTGGTGAATGACTTGCCATAACACAAGCCTCAAGAGTGCCATTTGGATTGTTGCGTTGACTATGTTGTATAATGTTTGGAGTGTGAATCATAACAATGTTATAGAGAGTGGTGTCAATTGGACTTTGTAGTTTGGCTTGGAAGTGTGTTAGGCCATATTGAAGTTGTGGTAGAAATTGCATAAGGTTTGGTTCAAGTTTAGTTACTATAAGTGTCATGAGACTTCTTCCCCCCCAATTCCTTCACCTTAAATGTGCATTTGACCGCCAATGCAAGTGGAGATGAGTTGACTAGGCCATATTTTGAAATTTAACCAAACATATTAGACATTCTCCAAGTAGGCTAGTAAGCATCATTTTTTGCAAGGTGGTTTAGTGTCAAGAATCACTAGGATATTACAATAATCATCAAATTCAACCCCCCCCCTTCCCCCCTCGCCCATTTATATGATTATGGATAATTCATGATAAATCCCTTGTAAATAATTTTAAAAAGGGAAAATAAATAAAATGTAATGTTGCTTATCTTTGAAAAAGGTTAATTGTCGAGTGGAAGGACATTAATCTTGAGAAAGGATAATGTGATAAAGAATCAATTAATTTTGTAACTAAGATATGAAATGGAGTAATGGTTTAGAAACCATCCTTGAAATTACTTAAACAAGAGAGTGCAATAAAAGAGGAACATAGATCACTCAAGGAAGAATGTGGTTCGATGGGGTATGGGCATTGAAGGAGCATATAGGTTATGTTCAACTCATGGTATATGGTACACTTGGGATTGTCTTAACTTGAGCTTTGTGTTTAACATTTACATTGTTGTGCATGATTTACATGTGTTCTAAATAGAGCTATTGGTTAAAGTGTGTGTGTGTGTGTTTGATATTGATATTTTTCAATAAAATATCTTGAATAAATTTCGAATTTAATGTGCTCAAGTCCTAATAATTTCAAATGTGTTTCTTATGAAATTTGGATTAGTTTAGCATCAAATCTTTGAACATTGTTATTAATAATAACAAACCAATTGCAATACTACATAAAGTTTGATAAAATAATTCATCTTGTTAAAATCTGATTTTGTAGTAATTTTTCATCTAGTAATATTAATCACAAGTCCCTTATGGAGATGGATGCCGAAAGGCCCAAAACATAGTGTACTATACAAATACTCATTTACAAGTTACAACATATCTTAATCACCTTCCTTTAGAAAAACATATTTTTTTAGAGTAGAGGTTGCCCATAGTGCATTGGTTGATTATTGCGTCAAAAATAATTGTACATACAATATTACTTCCCATGTCATACAACTTAGATATTTAGGTCACAAATTTCTTTTAACAATATCACATAAGATTCTTAGTTTTCTTTGTTGACTTATATGACATACTTGAAACGAACTAGAGGTGTGGAATATGCTTTCTATGCTACTCTATAAGAGGAGTTATGTGCAAAAAAATGATACAATTACAAGGAAATAACACAAAATCAATATACCACAACACAATGATTTACATGAGGGAAACCCTTTTAGGGAAAAAAACTACACTACAAAGCAACTCAATATATTATTCAATAATCAAATGGTTATAATATAGTTCTAAAGTTTAAGTGTTGACCTTGCCGGAGTATCACCAACAAGAGATTTGGAGCAACTTTAGTAGCATAACAATACATACAAAATTCACTATGAAACATTTATCTCAAACACCCAATAAATAGGAGAATTAATAATGAAACCATCAAATAATAATTATGAAAATGTGAGCTAAAACCACCTAAAATATGACACCTAAATCTCTATTCAAAATCTTAAGATGAGTTCACTAGCTAAAAATAACATATGCCTAACACTTATCATAAGCTTGTCATAATCCACTCAGCAAATTGAGCATTCCATTTTGGCTCCATTTTCTTTATTCAAATATGCATTAGGGGAGAGGGCCCAATAGTGGTGCACCCTAATTTTAAGGGTTGACATAGCAATGAACATGCAACATTGACATTAAAAAATTATATCCCCGAGTGGCTAGGGATGTGGACAATTCAAATATTTCGTTTTACCCGCATAGACTGAGAAAAAAGGTGTCATCAACATGCTTTTTGTTGAGGGGTCATAATAGACCCCCAAAAAAAGTTAGACCAATAGTGGTGCATTAAGTCATGTTTTTTAGTGTGTCAATGTGGCATCATATGATTTGTTGTTTTTTGAATGTAATGGACATATTTTGTTCAACTATTGGGTCTTCTATTACAATTAATAGTTCCATACTTTTAAAATATTGGACTTCGAATGTACATGTACTATGACAACTAGTGGTACCTGCACCACTATTGGGCCCTCTACCCTATGACATGTCAAAACATTTGTCATATGTTGGTCAATGTTTGTAACTCCATCTTTCTCTTATCTGTCAAATATGCTCTTTCATTTTTGACAAGGCCCAACTTTTAGAGGCCATAAATTTTGACTTGAGAAGTTGATTGAGCCCCTTTTTTCAAATTAAAGATACTGAAGAGATCTATGTCATCTTAACCATTTTGTTTTGGTTAAAAGGCTCATTTCAATATTTTCTATAAGGCCAAAACCAACCTCTAGAGCCCTAAAATTTGTATTTTTGTTCTAGAGCTCAATTTTTTTAGTTCTTAAGATTATGATGTAAGGTTGAAACATCTTTCCTAACATTCTCCCACTTTTTGAACACCTTTCAAGAGAAAGGAGAAAACTAACATTGTCAACTACTTGTTAGGGGCTAAGAGGCCCATCATAATATAAAAAAATGCACTCTGCAATTTTGACACTAAAAATTGTCTCTATTTTAATGTCCATTCTTGTAGCATATGTGAGGATCATTTTAGCATGGCTTTAGCTTTTTCATCATTGGATTGCCAAATTTCTCATAACATTCTAATTCTTCTCATTTACTTGAAATCGCTTCTCAAAATTTTGAACTTTTTCTCTAGGATGTGAGAGTGATTTGTATACATTTGTGCTACACACTAGCATCCCATAAATTTTTAATGATCTAAATGTTGCCTACCCAATTGTCTATTGTCACATGTTGTAACATTTGTTTTTCCAAAAAATGTCTATGACATTTGAATGTGACCCTTCAACTTCTCTATGAACTTTATGAAAAAGTAGCTTTTAAATCTCAACTCTCCAACATATGCAACGTTTTCTTTTGGCTACTCTTTGTTGATTAGACCTACATTGTTAAAATTTGTTGAGGTTTGTTGAGGCTACATGCTATTTATGTTGACAACTCTATATGCTCACACCTTTATTTTTCATCACGTTGATATTGTTGTTCTAATAATATGCTATTCTTGTTTGATATTCTATTTTGATTGTCTAAGGAAGTTGAAAAGCTAAAGTAAAGGCTTGAGTATTCTTGGCAAGCTCTCAAGTAGTCCCAAACATTTTTCTTGTCTTAGCTACAAGTACACAAGCATTCAAACACATAGACGTTTGCTGGTATCTCTTATTTTCTTGTCTATTTTAATATTTATTTTGATTTGGTTAGTATATATTTTTTGGGTGCGTAAGCATGATTTTATTAAAATGCAAAAAAAGAGTGTACATCGATGAGCCCTAAAAGGCTTTAGAATTACATTTAGCCACTCTGACTTTCCCATCTGCAACAAGAGCATTACACAAACCTTAGCTATTGCTTGAGATAAACCCATTACAGAATAAATGACCACGCAGGGTCAAGATATAGTAGAAATAAAAAAAGGAGGATAATCAGATGTGTTTCCATAGCAAACCCCACCCATAGTTTCAAAATGCCCCTTTCTGATAACACAGCCAAACGAGGGCGACCCAAAACCTTCAGTGCTGCAACCGCCACTAACTACCGCCACCAAGAAGCTGAAGCGAAGCCAAACAAAAAGAGGCACACCACCGCACCTTATGCCTCCTCTAAGCTCTGAGCATGTGCAATAAAATCCAACACCCACTCAAAATCTTGGATGGGTTTGAGATGCAGATACTTCAAAAAGTTGACACCCCACAACGATCGATCACAATGCTACCATAAAGCCGCTCCTTCCATGTCCAGCAGGAACGAGAGGTGTTTGACTCCTGGCTCCATATGCCTTCCAATGTTCTTTCGAAAGATGTAGATCCAGTAATGCCACCACAAAATAAGACACATTTGTGTTCACCCGATAACGTTCTTTCGAAACCATAAAATCATGGCCAAGGATGAGTTTGATGGCTTTCAGAGCCAGAGAATCATTTGTCGTAAAAACCATTTTAATCGATGGTGTGTTATCCGACCCAAAAAGGCCAACTGGTTCTTGGTGCTTATTAATCTTATGGGTGTTTCCATCCCTGCCTTTGCTTGCTTTCCTGAAAAATGTGATACTGAAAGTAGGTCGATGACCATTTATTAACCCACAAAGTGTGAGAGTCAGTTGGAGTCATTAAAATCCCCTCACTTGTGTATGCAACCTGTGGCTTCTCACACGTATGGAACAACAACCTTCAGCTTTCGAAAGCAATTTTGCTCCTTACAAAGGACTTCGGCTTTCAAAAAGATGTAGAGAACTTTAGGAATCCAACACACGCGTGACAACAATACCTCACCAAGAACAGATTATAAAATCGTTCTTCTACCAGTCATGAGAGGATTTAGCACCAATTGTCAGTGCTAAATCCACCCTGCCAGAAGAAGATAGCCTTTATTTCACACATCCCACTAATAGAAAGACACATTCCCTAGACGCCCAACCACACATTCTTCCAGCTTAACTAAGACACGACACCCAACCAAAATGATGACCCGACCAAGCACATCTAGACGAGATTCAGAACTAACACACTCTGCCCAAACCGGTTTCTTCAACATTGATCCACCACCAATGCTTTCCACACCAACAATTGTGGAAAGCATTCAACAATGCCACCGGATTGACGATTATTCTGAAAATGCCTTACACCCTTTGATAGCTATGCCTTAGGGATTGTGGGTTGTGTTGTGGCTACTGATTTACTGTGAATGCCATCCACCCCTCTCTTAGAAAGATCATCGGCCACTTTATTTGCTTCCTTGTACACATGACTAATTGTGACCTTAAACCTAGCCGTAGCCGTGAGAGCTACCTCTAGTAGGTTTTGCAACTTCCAATTATGAATGCGGCCAACACTCATAGCATTCACAACCAGGGCAGAATCCCCTTCAACCTTCACCATTTCTAGCTTCAACTCCTTACACAAATTTAACCTTTTGATTAGCGCTTGGAATTCTGCTATGTTATTTGTACCCCTTGGCAGTGGTGCCAACAAACTTCACAACTCCCTGCCATTCCAGTCCCTTACCACACAACCTGCACCCGAAGGCCCCAGGTTGCCCCGTACAGCCCTGCCAAAATTTAGTTTGTGCCAACTCGGCGCAGGTGCAAACCATTTTTCCAATTCTCTAGCCTTAGCAGCCTTCTGCCCACTAGTCCCCCAAAAAAGAGGGATTTTTAACCCATACCACTCCTTTCTCATTTTTGTGTCCCATTCTGAGAAACAAGCCTTGTTTGGGTTCATCCCCACAACCTTGTTGTTGGCCACCTCCACAATGGCAACTTCTAGTTTGTTGAGGAAGGATGACAAACACATCTCACTCCCCTGAAAGACCCTTCTGTTTCTTTCTTTCCAAACTTCCCAAAGAAGCATGGAGGGGTTGATCAACCATGGACTTGAAAACAATGTTGTTTTGTTGATCAAAGGCCATGACTAGAACAAACTCAAACTGTCCCTCGAGAGCACACACTTCCAACCAAGTTTTGCACACAACAACTGCCAACATTCATTTGTGAGGGATACCCAAGAATCAAATTATTCACTGATTCTTCTTTTTTGTAAATCTCACATCTAGAAGGGCCCACAAAACTCAATTTCCTAAACTTATATGTAGTTAGAATTTTGTTTTGCAACACAACCCAAGTAAATGTACCTGCTTTGGGAAGACACTGCTTATTCCAATGGAGCTTAATTGGTACCTTTGTTGCTACTTCAACTTTGACTAGCAACCTATACCCATCCTTTGTGTTGTAATTGCCATTTTGGGACCCATTCCATACCAATTTGTCACATCCCACCTTTATATGTATAATTCAGTCCTTCAAGGCAGCCTTGAAAAGATTCGCTTGAACCTTTGAAATGCCTAAGACCCTTACATTTATCCAGTGTACCTCCCTATCCTTTATTGACTCTTGTATAAAGTCTTGAATATGACAACCCTTGTACTAGCTGGTTATGGCCCTTAATTGTTCTAGTTCAACTCTGTCATTTAACCACTTATAGCTGCCCTAGGAGTCATCCTAGAATAGTATAGACCTCCCAGCGTTTATGCTCCAGGTCAATCCATTATGAGATGTCTGTATTGATTGATGAAGTTCCATATTCTAGATCCTTGGGGGACATAATTTGAAGAAAAATTACTAGAATCTTCCTCATCCAGATATTTGCTTCACATAATCTTGACCCATTTCAAATTTGGACATGTGTAGATTTTCCAGACCAACTTCACTCCCAACGCCTTATTTTGCAATAACAAATTCTTTAGCCCCACCCCTCCTACCTCCTTTGTTTTACAAACTTTCTCCCAAGCTATTAGGGAGATCTTGTGTTTGTTTTTAGTTGCCCTGCCAAAAGAATTGATGCATTTGCTAATTGAGCTTCTTACTAGCCTTGGAGGGAAGGGCTAAGCAAGACATCAGGTAAATTGAGTGCACAAAGATTACCACCTTTAACATCGTGATCCTACCAGCCCATGAAAGCCACCTACCCTTCCATGAAGCCAACATGCTTGCCACTTTTTGACCCAATAGATCCCAAAGCTTCCTAGGGCATACACCAGAAGCTGAAGGAAGATCGAGATACTTGTGGGGGAGATTAACTCTTTTGAAATCTAGAGTCCTCAAAATTTAAAATTCTATATTAGGCTTGGAATTGAAAAAGAATATCTCAGCCTTTTCTTTACTTACCTCCCGACTCAACGCCTTCGAGTGCAAATCTAGTATTTCCTTGAAGCTTTCAACCTCCCTCCTGTGAGCAACTCCAAACAACATCGTATTGTCGATAAACTACTAATGCGTGATAGGAGGGACACTGCTTGTGACTTGGACAGATGCCACCCTTCCTTCTACGCTAGCGTTGCTTATTGATATGCCAAGAGCTTCTGCCATGATGATGAAAAGAAAAGGAGACAAAGGGTCTCCTTGCCTTAGCCCCCTTGAAACTCAAAGAAGCCTTCTAGAGAGCCATTTATGAGCACAAAGAACCTGGGGGTTGCCACACAATTGAAGATCCAATCAAGCCATTGCTTGTGGAAGCCAAAGGACTCCATGAATTTGAATAAGAACCTCCAATCACCCTATCATAGGCCTTCTTGATATCCAATTTTAGCAGCATGCTTTCTTTCTTTGTCTTTTGGATAGAATGTCCTCTTGCCTATTATTACACCGTCCAAAATGGATCTCTCGGGCACAAAACCTATATGCTCATCTAGAATTATTGTTGGGCGGATCCTCTTTAACCTATTAGCAGCTCCTTTGGACAAAATTTTGTAAATGGTGTTACATAATGATATATTTTCTTTCTTGGGAATCAATGCTATTAAGGTATTATTTATCTCCTTTAGGACATTTCTCGACCTACTTGAAGATCCTCTTTAACCTATTAGCAACTCCTTTTGGACAAAATTTTGTAAATGGTGTTACATAATGAGATCTTTTCTTTCTTGGGAATCAATGCTATTAAGGTATTATTTATCTCCTTTAGGACATTTCCTGACCTACTTGAATCTTCAATTGCTTCAAACACTTTCTTTCCAACAATACCCCAACACTTTTGAAAAAAAATAACAGGAAAGCCATCTAGCACAGGAGCCTTATTGGGGTGCAACTGCAGTAGGGCCTCTTTTATTTCTTCCTCTGTTAATGCCTTTAGGAGCACCTCATTATGCTTTGTTGTGATCAGCTTGGGTATATTATTTAAAATTTGTTGTTGCGGGACTAGATTAGATCCACCCCAATTGTTTAACATATTCTTGAAAAAACTTACCACCTCCACCACTATTTCTTCCATCTTCTCCAAAACTATACCATTGGTAGCCTTCATCCTTGTTATTTTATTTATGTTCGTTCTTTCCTTAATTGAGTTATGAAAGTACTTTGTGTTTTTATCTCCCTCACCAATCCAAACTTCTCTTGATTTCTGCCTCCAAAAGATTTCTTCTTTCACAAGAACCTCCTCATATTTGTTTAGCGGAGCTTTTACTAGCAAACATTTTTCTTCATCCATCCCTCTTAACAATACTTCCTCATTTAACTTCTTCATACCACCCTCCAGTTCTTCTTTTGTTTCAAAGATGTTCTTGAAACTGTTTTTATTCCAACCCTTCAATTGTTGTTTTAGAAGCTTTAATTTTGAGACAGCCCTGATCATTTTTGTACCTTCTTGTTTAACCTCCTCCCACCATTATTGGATGAGGTTGTAAAAATTATGCTCTTGCATCCACATCTTCTCAAATTTGAACAGGAATTGCACTAGCCTTTTCTCCCTTAATATCTCTAGGATTATCAGATATTCATCCAATCTTGACTAGGGCAGGGTTCTACCCTCTGAAGCAAAAGGAAAGGTTCCAAGGTTCCCTTTGAAGAGAAAGCTGTCAAGCCTTTCAGCCATGTAACTAAAACCCTTTCTTCTTTTTGTCCATGTATACGTGCCATTCAACATTTGGACATCCATCAACATATTTCTTTCCACTCCTCAAAATCAACCTAAGATTGAAGCCTTTTGCTTATCCCTCCACTTTTGTCTTGTTGATGCCAAATTGCATTAAAATCCCCACCCAAAACACAATAATCCATCTGAGAGTTAATGCAAACACCCTCCACCTCATCCCAAACCCTCCTCTTTTCTACACATGAAGAGGGCCCATATACATTTACAAGAAGAAAATGCAAACTAGATAACAAGCTTCTTACCTTGCAGACTACCCAATGCTTGTCCACATCCACCCTTTCCAGATAAACCAACCTTGGATTCCACAACACAATCAAATTAATTGAAGCACCTTCTGATCCAACAGAACCAACACCCCAAAATTTTTCCCTACCCCTCAAAAGCTTTGCTTCACTCTGAGACAGTTTTGATTCTTGAACCAACATCACATCTAGCTGAGTTGATTCTAGTAAGTGTCATAAAAGGCGCTTTTTGTTAGAGGCATTTAAGTCCATAATATTCCATGAGATGATCCTCATGGCTCCTCGGGGAGGGTAATTCCCTTCCCTAATCTAAGTAAATGGGTGAGTTTCATTTTCTCTTCCGCATCACCATCTTGGGTGCGCTTTTCCTGATTGATCTTCCTGCCCAATTTCTTTCCTTTGCCACAATCTGAAGATTTCTTCTTGGGGTTATGCTACTTGATCCCCAATTTTTCTGAATCCTCTTGTTGCTCTTCCTTATTTACCACCTCTTCATCAACAACCTGCTTCAGCATACCAACCTCTTCTTCCTCAAAGGATTCTACCCTTGCAACTTGCAAGAGATCCACCTTACCTTCTTCCATTACGACCTCACCCAACACCTCTTCCAACTCAACCCCTTCTACCCCTACAACCTTAATCTCTGACTAATAACTCTTAGTTCATTACCCACTTCTGATACTGAGATCCCAAAATTGGGATCAACTTCATTCATTAGTACATTCCCATCCTCCTCAACCCTTATGGCCTTTTCCTTTTACTGCAATACCTCTCTCAGATCAATATCCTCTTCCAAATATAGGGATCCCTTCATTAGGATCGACTTCTCCCATCAATGTACTACCTACTTCCATCTCAGGATTCTCCTCATTGAGGGTGATTTAAACATTATTATTCTCGCTTAGCTTCTTTTTTGGCTCTTCACCAACCCCACCAAACTCTCTGAGCCTAAGATTATCCCCTTTGCAAACTTCACCGCTTGTGGGCCAAGAATCCCACCCCTTAGGGCTCTTCCATACCGAGGCTTGACTTGGCTGGCCAAACTTCTTTCACCACTGATTTCGCCCTTACACCTAACATTCCAATTCTCTTGCCTCTCGGTAACCAATCTGGGACCACCCTCTGCCTCCATCCTCCCACTGCAGAGATTAATTCCAAATCCTCCCACTTTTCGCTCCTATCAGGGGTCTCTACACAAATTCTAACATATGCACCTTTGCCATCATTTGCTCAGCATTCCTTTGCGCACAAAAAATTGCCCAATTGATTGCTGATTTCCTCTAAGACCACAGTCTCCCAATATTCCATCAACAAATTTGGGAGCTTAAGCCAGAACTTCCTATTTTCCATTCTGTGACTCATGGGATCAAAATTGTTGTGCCAATCTCAAATGTAGAAACCATGGCCCTCCAACATAAGAACCTTCTCGCTCTTGATTGCCTCTTTCATTTCTGGATCCGGACATACAACTAACAAATACTTATTCGAAAAGCTTCTTACCAAAAGTTCTTCCCCTCATCTTGCCTTCCCACCAACTTCCCAATTTCGCAAAATCGCTTTTTTGACCAAACCATTTCAGACTTAGACCGCGCTCCTTCAAACTTCTGACGACAGGCAAGATGATGCATTCTCTAATTATCATTGCTTTGCAGGAGTTACACTCTTCACCCTTGTTACTTCCAGTCGTGCCTCTACTCCTATGTCTGCCACCCACCGCACCACAGAATCTTCCCGATCCCTACCATTGCCACTACTTGTTTGACTGACAGTGCGCATATGGTCTGAATTTCCCTTGCCCGCATCGCTTCTCTTGAAAAATCTTATCGCAACAACCTAAGGGGATGGCATTTGCGCTTGTAGCCACAGGGGGAGACACTCTTCCCCAACCACATACCTCTCCCCCTCACTCCTTTTCCTACTGCCTGTGCTTGATGAATGGGAGATTCATTTTGCCGCTTTGTCTGCTAACCACTCGCCTTCCTTCACACGCCATCTTCCTGCTGCCCTTGACACCTGCTTCCTGAAGTGATCCATTGAGTAGTCGCACTCCACCTGGTCGCCCCAACTGCCCTCGGTTGCTCCTACCACCATTAATCCTCAATATGTGATGATTTGGTTAGTTTTTTATTCAAGTAAAAATAGGTTTTGAAGGGACCCGAAACCCTTTACAACCAAAAACAAGGCTGTAGAAAGAACAGCCTAAGCCAGCCAAAAACTAGCCCCCAAACAAGACCTGTCAAGATTTACATTTAGAACTAGTCTTGTGGGAACAGAGAGTCATGTCAAAAGAAGGCCTAGAGGATTTTTTCTTTCCCTTAACAACAATCCAACCTTCTTCCACACGCGCTGCCTTATCATGCTAGGCCAACCCACAATTTTCTTGAAGATGAATGCCTGCAGCCTTTGTCTTAGAGATTTCATCACTCTTCCTTCGTGCAGACATAGACTTATTTGAAGAGCCACCAGAACTGGTCGCCGTAGCACTATCACCAGAAATGGCAGCCTGAGATCCAATCTTTCGCTCAAAAGGGGAAGCCTTAGCAACCCTGCCATTTGAGACATTTGGAGGGGATGCCCCAAGACCCTGAGAATCCGAAGCAACTACCTCAAAAAAACTTTTGTGTTGTTCAAGTTTCTTTTCAACTGTATAATGCTGTTGAGAAGCTCCCTTCCACCATGCAGCTGTCATAGCTTTTTTCTAAAATATGCATTGTGCAGCAGCATGACCTGTTTTAAAACATCTTCTACACCGGAAGGGAATCCCTTCATAATCCAAAACTTGGACCCAAGAACCCTTAGAGGATTTAAGTAAAACCTTAGTAGGTAGCCCTTTTAAAACATCTATTTCAACCAGCATGCAGACAAAGGTAGAATGCAAAATGTTAGATGATTCATCATCCACCAACAAAAAATCACCAAGGGAATCTCCCACTTCCTCTAGAAGAGGGTTAGTCCAAAGGTGGAGGGGAAGATTAGGCAACCGCACCCAAATCGAGATCTTGTTGAAAGTTTCAGAAGCAGGGTTGAAATCTGAATGCCAAGGCTTAATCATCAACAAATATTTGTCCTCCCAGCTAAAAAAGTTGTCACATAAAATTATATTTCTGTCCTGAGCATTGTCAAACTTAGCTACAAAAAACCCCTTAGCCATGGGGAAAATATGAACTTTACCAGAAATTAGAGGCTCCCATTCATTGGAGATCCAGGAATGCAGTTGAGGGAGGTTAGTTTATTTATATTACTTTTCAATATTTTTGTGTGTTTTGGGAGTGTGTTTGTCTTTTTTTTGTTGTAAAAAAATTGGAATTTGGAGAAATATTTGAGTTTTGTTACTTTTTGAGATGATAACTTGTAAAGGATGCTAGGGGAGAGGGGCCTATAGTGGAGCACCCTAACTTCACATTTCTCAAAATCTTACGTGGAAATTTCAATCACTCCCAATTTTGTACAAGAGTTTATTTGGCAACTCATGTGCTTCTATATTTCGTTTTAGGGCCACATAATCAAATATGATGCCATATCAACATGCTTTTTGTTGAGGTATCCAAAAAGGCCCAAAAAAAAAGTGAGACCGATAGTGGTGCACTAAGTCATGTTTTATTGGTGCGTTGATGTGGCATCACATGATTTGTCACTTTGCATACTTTATGGATAAAAAGTGTTTTGCAATTGGATATTAAAGTGCTCCACTATGGGGCCCACTGAGGACTACTTCTATCCCTACTATTGGACCTTGCTCCATTATGGGCCCCTCTCCCCTAGTGTGTGATTGAGATGATAGTGCATTGTGTGAATGCCTGTGCATCATGATAATGTATGAGATAGTGAGCTTCTAAAAAAATGGAATTTGGAGAAATATTTGAGTTTTGTTACTTTTTGAGATGACAACACATAAATAGGATGCTAGTGCATGATTGGGATGATAGTGCATTGTGTGAATGCTTGTGCATCATAATAACATGTGGGATAGTGGGCTTCTCAAGTGGTCCGCCACATAAATCTTTAGATTTTCTTCCACACACTGAGTTTGTTTTTTTTTTTTTAATTAAATTCTAAAAAATAGATTTTCATTATTCCAACTCATATTAATTTAAATAGATAAGTTAACATAGCTTAATTTATTCTTTACATTTTGGTGAAGTAAATTTCTTAGATGAACCTACTACAATACAATATTTTTCCTTTTCATTCAGTTTTCTTTCAAACACACAAAAAAATTCTTTCCTCAAATTTTTCTTTTCAAGGAACTACCTCAAATCCCATTCCATAGTCCTAAAGGAGAACATAGTGCCTTTAGGTTGAATTGTCTACTATTTTCTTAATTATTTCTTTATTTTCCATATCTTCTCATGGATTCTTCTAATTAGTTTTTTTGAAATTTTTATAGGTATACATCATGTACTGTGTTATACTCTTGCTTCATTGATTCTTATCCCTATGTATTAGATGATATAACCTTCATCTATAACATAGATACATAATTATGTTCCATGCATGAGATCCTTGGTTGTATTTTTGATCTTTCTACATTCATAGATCTTATGCTTGTCTTTCCCTTTATATTAGAAGACTTTGACTATATTTATCTCTATGATTATACGAGGTAGTGCATTGTATATGATAGATGATGTTGATATTCATTGCCTTCTCTTTCATTCTACTTCTCATTCTATTGGGTTTTCTTATCCCACTACATCTCCCATAATCCATAATGGCACCACATCTCTTCTAATTTATTTCCCTCCTTTGGATACATGTTCCAAAATTTTGGATCTCCCAAAGGATGTGGAGGTCTCTCTCTTCCTTCATCCCTTATGAGGATTCTATTCTTATAGTGGATGATACTTCTTCACTCCATGGCACTCAATCTTCTATTGATAATATTTATCTTAGTGCAAGATAATGATACTAATGCTTCTATTGATTCCTTTCCCTTGATGAGATGGGCTCTTTTCTTGTTTGTCCCCTCTTCTTTCTTTGGAGGATGAAATACCTTTTATAGGTAATGTGGAGCAATCTAACATTATTCATTACTTCTTTAATGGTGTTGGCCAAACTTCCTTCTTCAATAGATATTGATAATCCTTCCAATGATTTTGTCTACTATTTCTTCTCATATAGTAGATTAATCTCTTCTAGACCTTGGCCTTTATCATTATATTTCTCCACCTTCTTTTCTTATTACCTCTTCTCTGTCATTTTATTTTTTAGAGCATCATCATCTATTTCTTGTGAGCTATCTTCTATTGCTCCTTCTACATGGCTATGCTCTCCTTTATCTTTCAACATTTTTGAATATCCCTTTATTATTGGTATGATATATCTTTCCTTTGACAAGTTTAATGGCCATGGTGATTTGTTGCACCATGTAAAACACTTCCCCACCACATGCTTGAATCATAATTGTGACGATTGTGTCTTTGATAAATTATTTCCTACCACATTGAGAGAGATTTCCTTCGACTAGTTCTCAACCTTATGTGTTCCTTAAACTCCTTTGATGTTGTCCATGCCTTTATCTCCCACTTTCAATATAAAATAGAGCTAGTTGTCTCTCTTACATATTTGGCACAATGTAAACAAGGTGTTAATGAGAATGTCAATGACTTAAATTATAACTTATTTTCCTTGCTTTTTCAATTGGGTTTCTATCCCCTTGATGACCTTCTTCTACCTCATTTTTATCAAAACTTACATTGCATATCTAACAAGCTATGATTTTGTATGATTTTATTCTTTTTTTGACTTAGTTTTTCATTTCATTCAAGTTGACAAAATCCTTGTAGATCATCCTCATTACAAATATGATGAACCCTCTTTTATCCCTTCACCCATGGATCCCCCTGGTGACTCTTCTCCACCTACCCAACATTCTTCCTATCCATCCTAACTTGAACCTAGAACGTATACACCTCTTACAAATCCTTTTGAGTATGTCTTATCCATTCTCTTAGATTCCAAGATCATAACCCTTCCACCCATATTATTCAAACATCCTCCTAATAATGGTCCATCCCCCCTCCTTTAATATGCATTCCATAGGCTATTGGGCCACTTTGCTAATTGCTATTGTGCTTTAAAATCTAAAATTCAAGATCTTCTTAAAGAGGGTACTATCACTCTTTCTTACGATACTTATATCTCATCTTTTGTTGATGACACTATTTCATTGGTAGATGAGAAAACACAATAACGTTTGTGTAATGTATCTTATACCTTTCATATCTCTTATTTTATCATAATTGATCTACACTTCTCCATTCTTTTGATGATAAATTGTTTTAGTCAATTGTTGACATTCCTCCTTTTAAATTTTTTATTTACTCATTCTACATCTCTACCTCCAAAGATTTTCCTTCTTCACTCTCTTTGTGAGGTGGACCTAGTAGAGTCATTAAATCACTTCACCTTTATTATTGGTTGATTCTACTATCACTTAGTTGCATTGGAATCTACTATGTGGCATATATAGCTCTCTTTATTTACTTGTTTCCATTTCATAGAAGTATAATTTGGGTGCAACCATATTTTGTTATTTTTTATAATACAACCATCTTCATATTTTTTTTGTCCTCACCCATATTTTAGGGAGAAAAAAACTTTTTATGGAGAAAAAAACTTTTTATGGAGGCAAACACCCTACATATGTCCTTCCTAAGGATCTTTTCCTTTATCTATCCCCTTTCATCTACCTTAAAATTAATTTCATATACTTATTCTATGTAGATATTTAAGGGGGGCATACATCCACCATTTGCACATTCTAATATTCTTTCCTAGCATATATAGTTTGTAGTCCTAAGTATAGAGTATGCTTCTATATGGCCTCCCTCATCAACATTACCTAGAAATAGAGCAGACTAGTCTAAGTGATCCTACAATCCATCAAAACATTCAAATCACCTAGCAATAAAGTACACTAACACAACTAATTTGTTGATTCTCATGATTCCTGGTGGTAGTGCAATCTAGTCCTTTAATCATGCATTCTCTTCTCATGATTCCTAGTGATAGAGCAAGCTAGTACTTGAATCATGCATTTTGTTCTATATCAACCATCTTTCCTACCCTCCATATTCATTTGGATGTTAGTTCCCCTTGGAGGACTCATACTAAACTTATAGATACATGGACATAGGAGTAACACAATGGTGTGCAATTCCTCTATTTATACTATCTTCATTCTACATATTGTCTTTTATATTTTTATTACATTTTGGGGATGATACAAACTATTGAGACAACTTTCACATCTATGTCTCTTTCATATTGATTCCAATTTTTTTTTTTATGTTCCTTCTTCCTTTGTGTATTTGTATTAGATTATATATAATTTTTTGACACTTAATTTGCATGTTATATTTCTCTAATGCTTCTATTTTGTAATATTATGTTTTTCTAGACATTTTTGTGTTGCAAGTTTTCTTTGTCTAACATGTAGTTTTGTACATTCTTAGCTTGGGGGCATTCTTACCTTATTTGAAATATTATCATGTATCCCTTTTAGTATATTTATGTTATTTCCTTTTTGTACTTTATCATAAGTATATAAATTAGTGAAACCAACTTGCCAAAGTTGGGGAAAAATATAATACAAAAACTACATATCTTACAATTTTGATGTTGAAAATTGTCCTTATTTTAGTCTCCATTATCATAGCATGTTTTAGGATCATTTAAGCATTTCCCTGCCCTTTTCCTTCACTATATTGCCAAAATTTTATGCATTTTAATTCTTCTCACTAACCTTACATTTGTCAATATTTTGAACATTTTCTCCATGATATGAATATAGTGTGTGGATGTTCACATGATGTACTAGCATCCCTTGAGTTTTTAAAATTTAAATATTGGTCTTCTTCCT
Organism: Sequoia sempervirens; assembly: GCA_007258455.2. NCBI lineage: Eukaryota > Viridiplantae > Streptophyta > Pinopsida > Cupressales > Cupressaceae > Sequoia > Sequoia sempervirens. The sequence continues at coordinate 759,866,452 of VDFB02000003.1, forward strand.
AGCTACATGTTATCACTTTCTTTAATACTCATTTGTCCAAAAAATGCCTTTGACATCTAAATGTGTTCCTTCAACTTCCCCATGAACCTTTTGAAAAGTAACTTTTGAACCTTAACTCTCCAACACATGCAACTCTTTCTCTTAGCTACACTTTATTGACTAGACCTCCATTATTGAAACTTTTTTATGATAAGTTAAGTAGGGATATTGAAAGGGCCCTGATCCCTTTCACATCAATAAAGATTCAACAATAAGGCCCACAGGACAAGGAACAACCACCAGAAGTGACAGCCAAAAGGCATAGCCAAAACACACCAAAAAAACACAGTGAAACACAACAGGGGATACCACCCCACAAAACAAGGTCAAGGTGGTTTAAAGAATTGTTCCAAAGATTTTTGCTGAAACTTAATACAGGGATTCCTCTCCACCAATATTTTTTGCTTTTTGTTACAAGGGAATGAAACAAAACCACCATTAGAATCAACCAAGTCCAAAGAATCCACAAAGGGGTCCAACTTAGAAGGTTCCTCAACAACATCATTCTGAATCTCTTGAAATATAGTGGAGTCTTCCACAACATTTGTCACGTTTTCCTTTTTCTTCCAAACAGTGTGTTGTTTCTTCTCCTTCAAGCAAGTAAAGGAGGCATGTCCCACTTTACCACAAGAAAGACAAATAATCGAAGAGTCTTCATAATCAACCTGCTGCACCCACTTACCAAATTTAGAAGATAAAGTAATCTTAGTGGGAAGAATACAGTTATTCTCCACTAAAAAACAAAATCTAGCAGCCAACAGGCACTTCATTGATTTGGTGACCTTATCAGTGGTACAAAATTGACCAAAGGAATTAGCAATACACATGAAAATCTGTTCATTCCAAAACTCCAAAGGCAACCCTGGCAAGCAAACCCAAATAGGAAACTTAAAAGTGTTTGTCAATGGTTTGAAACCAAAGAACCACATTTGGAGACAAAGGCCATTCGAGCCAAGAAAATAGGGGCCCTCACGAAGGAATCTAGAACAATCTTCAATGTAGGGACAAGAAAACAGAAAGAAACTATTACACAAAGTTGCAACCTCAACTTTAATCTTCCAAACCTGAAGAGCCCATCTTCTAACAACATGGATATTAGGACGATTACCAAAGAATCTCCCAACCAACGAGGTCTTAAGCCAATCCAAAGACTCATCTAAAATGTTATAGTCAAACTATATTTGCTGATTAGACAAGTCACATACCTCCTTAGCGTAAAACTCCTCCAAAACAAGGGCAGTAACAGATGAAGAAGCAGAAGGAGTCTTGCACAAACTCTCAGTTGCACTAGCCAACCCATGAGTGGGAGGCTTAAAAACCGAAGGGGTCAAGGGGGAACCACCATGAGCTTCAGAAAGAGGAGAAATAACATCCCCTCTTCAACACTAGGGAGAAGAAATCCCTTTTTAAGCCCCATCGCAGGTTTGGGAGCAGGAACAACCACCATATGAGAAGAGGTTGAAGCCCCAGGAGAAACAACTTCACTAGCAAAAGCAACCGCCCACCCCTGAGCTCCAAAACCAACACAAATCGAGGCTTTGTGCTTTTGCAAGTGGTACAAAACCTCCCCACCAACAAGAGTGGGATCCTCCACACCATAAGTGCTCTGCAACGAAGCAGTTTGAGTAAGGAAACCCTTACGTATCCCAGAAAAAGGAGAATGAGACTCCTCCACATTATTCACAACTTCCTCACAACCCCGCGAGTTCCTACGAGCTTCTAAGAGGATATCAAGAAGGAACTTCTCTTCCTCATTAGGAAGATCATACTCAGACCCAGTATCCAAGCTAGATCCATCACAGGAAAAAGGGGAAAAAATTTCTTCAAGGGTGCACAAATCCTCATCTAAAAAATCAACATTTTCCATCTCCCAACTCTCATGAGCTTGGAAATCCACCTCTTCAGCTTCGAAGACAGAGCCAACAAAACTTGTAGCCAAACCCACATCACCAAAAACAGAGTCTCGTCTGTTGCCCACAAACCCACTGGAGGAGCCAACCAGGGTTTGGGAGAGCTCATCTCCTCCCACAATGGTCACTAGTCCATCACCAACACCAACCCCTTCAACCTCCCATACTCCATCAGCATCACCGACAACCTCTTCAACCTCAGTGCACACCACAATAGAGATACGATGTCTCTTCAGACCAGACTTCCTCTCTTTCTCGTTGCCCTTACTCTTCCTTGCTGAAGTAGTCGCTCCGATCCTCACTGCTCCTGACCTCCTTGCTGCACCATTGAAATCTCCATCATTTTCCTCTGCTTTGTCACTATCGCCCACGTCTGCTTCTGATTTCAAAAATGCTCCGTAGCTAGCATTCCCACTCAGAGCCATTTTTCTTTCTCCTAACTAACTATGAATGTTAAGCTAAACTATATATGGATTGAAACTTGTTAAGGCTACACACTATTGGATTTTAATTTACAACTACACATGCTCACGTATTTCTTCTTCATCATGTTGGTAAAGTTGTTCTGATAAGTTGTTATTCTTGTTTAAATAATATTGCAACCATCTCTTTATCATTTCCTTCTATACTTCTTTTGGAAAATCTCTTGGTGACCATATATTCTTTTGATCATATTGATATGCACATGAAGAAATTCTTCCATGTAGACCATGGATTGATGCTTACAAATTTACTTTATTATTAATGTCCTTAGTCTTAGATGCAAATAGACTAAGTGCACACTTTTTGGCCTTGCTAGTATCTCTTTCTTTCCTTGTCAATTTCATTTTTTTTATTTGGTTAATTTAGATTATTTTTCAACATTTCTATGTCTTCTAGTTTTTTCCTTGTTTCCTATTATTGTTATTGTTTTATATTATACCAAAAAATGGAATCTAGATAAATGCTTGATTTTTAATTTTTTTTGGGAAGGCAATATGTAAACATGATGCCAACACATGATTAGGTTGATAGTAAATCACACAAACAATTTTGCATCATGATAGCATCTGGGATAGTGGGATTATCAAGTGGTTTGTCGGGTACATCTTGAAGTTCTATTCTACAAAGATTTTGATATTTATTTTTTATTAATAAAATTATATATAATAATTTATATTTTCATCAACCATTTCAAATTAATGTAAATACAAAAGTTAACATAGACTAATTTTTTATTTACATGCACATAAATACTATACCACTTAAACTAGTGTGTGTTGATTGGCTCCATCAATACATTTAAAACATTCTTCTAATTGTCAAATTTATCCAACATCACCCTCCCATTCTCTACCATATCATGAAAAAAGTGTACTAGACATCTATGTACTTCATCCTAACATGAAAAATGTCAACTATCTATTAGGAGCCTAGAGTCCCATAGACTTACTGCACCACCTCAAAATTTTCTATATTGATTGGTTTTGTCAATGCACTTTCAACATTTTAAAAAGTGTCCACTTTATCCATCATCACCCTCCCATCCTCTACCATGTCATGAATAATATGGTACTATATATCTATGTTCTTTGTATTCACATAAAATGTTAGGTTCTTTTCCAGACATATGGTACTCTGACTATCATAGAGAATTCTAATAGCTCATTGAACCAACTTAAAATTTAAATACAATCACTTAAGTTATATGGAAAAATTAAAAGAATAAATTTCTACCATGTATTCAACCTCTATAGTGGACAAAGAAACCACAACCTATCACTTTATCATCCAACTAATAGCACCACCAAATAAACTCAACACATACCCATGGGTGTATCTTTTATGGTCAAAATCTCTTGCCTAGTTGAAATCCACAAATCCACAAATATCTATGAGTGCTAGTCTCCCATAGAATACCATGATTAAAAAAATAGAGTACTTTGAGGTGGGTAAGTGCAAGAAGTTGAGTCCACGAAACGTAAAAGTTTTTTGCCTTGGCCAAAAAAACGAAATCGACATTGCAAAAACGGGATCCCATTTAGCTTCGGGATCCTGAGCCTAAATTAAAAACAGGATCCCATTTTTAAAAAAATCGGGATCCCGTTTTTATTTCCAAAAACAGAAATTTCCCATTTTTGGCAATTTTGAAAACGGGATCCCATTTTGTAGAACCATAAAAAAATTATTTTTTAATGAAATGGGATCTCGTTTTACAAAACAGGATCCCGTTTCCAGAAAATTGAAATTGGATTTGCTTTGTGGTCGGGTTTCTGCTTTGCATTTTGGTTTGGGAAAAGCATTGAGAATCCGAACCTAGGCCTTCAACTTGGTCTGACCTGCAAGTTGAAGGTCCTAACAATGTCAGAGAAAAATACCGAGTTTGGACATATGGCTGACGACTTTTTTTGTAGAATTTTTTGACGAAATTAAAACCCATTTTAGATGAGACAATGTAGATTCCAAATATGTATTTTTTTTACAATTGGATTATTTTTTCTATTTTTCAATTAATTTATGATAAAACTAGTCCATAAACTTTAAATATCAGGATTTTTTACTATTTTAATAACTTTTGATCAACATAACATTTTGACGAATGGATTGCATGAGAACAAACTTCAGAAAATTCTTTTCAATTTAAAAAGAAATAAAAAAATGATAAGTTTAGGTCATCTTATGTGTGTCATACATGACGATTTTTCAAAACGACAAATATGCCTAATAAAAATTTAACAAAAAAAATTCAATAAAAAATTACAAAAAAATATCGAGAACAAGCTTCAGTGAGTCACAAATCTTTTCCCAAAAGGATTTAGAAAAATATGATAATTTAGGTCAAAATAGGGATGTCGTACACGTGCATGGTATGGTAAAAAAAAATTGACTTTTAAATAGTAGTTTTTAGAAACGCCTATTGAAACTCAATTTGTACAATTTGGGTATTGAAATAAATTACATATTTGGAAACTAGACTCTGAGTACTACATTTTATGATCAGTGACTTTTTTGAAAATTCCATCTCTAAGTGCTTCAAATTTTAAGGTCAAATGTGTTAAATTCTGAAAATCAAGAAAAACACTTCCACTTTTTGGCCAAAAAGTGGACTCAACTTCTTGCTAGCACCTAGGTACCTTGAAAATATTTAAATATCCTCTCAACTACATCCTAATGATCTCATCTAGGATTAGCTATGAATTGGCCAAAGACTCCCATTTCTTGGAAAATGTTTGGTCTTATACAAAATACAATATATGTCAAACTCCCAAGAACACTAGCATAAGGCACTAAAACATATACTCTATCTCACTAGATGTATATGGACACAGATTTATAGATAGCTTATTCTCCTTTGAAATAGGAACACAATGTGGTCTATAAATTGATATACCAAATCTCTCCAACACAAATTTCACATATTTATTGTCCCAATTAAATCTTTTTGTTTTCTCTATCTCTTTTAATCTCAATATTGAAGATATTCTTGGTAGCCTTGAAGTGATTCATGTCAAATTACGCTAAAATTTGAGACTTTAAATCAAAAATCACATCCTTATTGTTATCTAAAATAATATATCTGCATATAACGTTATAACAAGGAATCAATCACCATCCATTTTTGATGAAGTAGAAGGATGGGGGTCTTTTTAGACAAGCCATCCAAAGAGCCATAACACCACATACACCCTCATTCCAAAATTGCAAGCACATGAAATTAAAAAAATAAAGGAACAAATCTACAACTCTTCTTCAAACAACACATTGAGCAAATCAAATCTTCATTTAATTTGAAAACTCCATTACAAAATTTATTTTTCTTGAAATACAAAATTAGAACTAGTTCAAATTAGGCTCAAACACCTAAAATGCATCTTTGAATCCTTTGCAACACTCAACCTGGCGTTGGGATCTTCCTTACAAATCTCTTCATGCAGCTTTATTATTGAAAACCCCTCATCAAATTTTCTTCTCTCAGCTCTTGGGCGTTGCATCTCCATACCCGGAGCTACCAAAATAATCATTAAAATAACTCCAATATGTGTAATGTCCCCATTTTTGTGAGCATCAATTTTCAGACGTTTTAGCTTATTCTTGACCCTCGTAGGCTAATAAGCATAGTTAGGGGGTCCTTTACGGCAGATACCTGGTCAGATGATGGTTTCCATTTTCTTGGATTTAGTTGAATGGGAGAAATAAGGTGTTTTATTAAGATATAATGTTTAATTATTATTAAAGGTAACTTTAATAATAATAATAATTTTAATATGTTATAATATTATATTTGCATTTTATATTATAAAGTTATATTTTAAATATTTGTGAAGTGAAAATATTATATTATTTTCTAGAAGCTTCTTGAAGATGGATTGAAAAAAAGTATAAAGGAAGATCAAGCCAAGCTTCTAAGGGCATTCAAGAATTGATATGTTTGAAGTGTTTGCTTGGAGAAGGAACTAGCTAGGGTTTCTGCCATTCTTGAGATCTTTGGGAACGATCACTCCGATTGATTTGCAATTTTGAGGCTGTGAAATATCAGCTGAATTATTGCTAAATGGTGGGCTTCATTTCAGAGATCCAATTTGTGCTAAATTGAGGAGAATTTCAGGTGCAGTAGTTGTTGTATTACTGCCCTATCTGAATAGTTGAGGTAGCTGGTTTATTACCTCATCACCACCATTGCAACAGTTATTGTATTGTTGCAATCAGATTTGCAAATCTTTGCCAAATTTGGAATAAAATGGAATAATCTGATTATGTGGAGAAATCCTTATTTGCAGACATATGAATAATATTTTTGTATTAAAGGTATCGATTTATTTTGTCTATTCTTCTGATTTACTGGCAGATTATTGCGATTCTGAAAGAATATTATATTAGAGAAGACAACGTTATTTTGGCGTATTCATCACGACCCGACAAAGCATCAAATAAAGAATCAAATATATTTTGAGTGCGAATTATATTTGCTTAAGGAGTTGACTTCGTCAGAAAAGGAAATGTTTGGAGGTATCGGGCTTAAGCAGGCCAAGCTCCTGCGTGGAGTTAAGACAGAACAAAGGCAAATTTAAATAAGGTGGCGATTTGTTCAGGGAAAAGACGAATTCTTGAGGAGTCTGCAAGAAGACAAATTCAGATCGTTTCCAGAGTGACCTTGTGAGAGCTGGTAATAGTCTCATTTTTAAGACAAACTATATATAATAAAGACAAATAGGAAAGCAACAAAAGTAAATAAAGGAAGCCGAATATTATATCGCTGGGACAAGACAATCATGGAAGAGACAAATCTATATTCGATTTGAAAATACGTCTTCCTCATTAAAGACCCCAAGGGAAGGAAATCAAACATATTGAAGGAAATTTGCGGGAGCAGCTTGGGGAGCTCAACCCAGCTAGTCAGAGTCTTGTGGTAAAGACAAAATCGATTTCATTGGTATGATTATTCTATGCTGTAGAACCCCGTGGAAATACACACAATAGTAGGCGCAACGTTCTACATCAATATTTCATCACTTCAGGGAACATTGTCTTGAGTTCTAAGTGGCTAGAACAGGAACGACTTCAACAGAGTAGTGATAAGTAATTCAAGTTTGATGTTGATCTCCAAGTATTGATCCAGGTTCCATTTTCTTTATGTTTGCATTTAAAGGTCCTATCTATATTGTATCAAATCACTGAATTAATGTTACAAATTTGTTCACCAAAGTCTGAGAGTCGATGAACATTATAAATGCTTTGAGCTGCATAATAGCAATTCATGGAGTCTTGAGGGTTGCACATGATCTATTATGAGTACATGCTGTAGCAGCTTATTTGCATTATGTTTCAGTCATATCTTCATAGAAATCAGTTGCACTTTAGGCATGATGATGGTATGGCAACTGTTTGACAAAATGATTCAATGTTGTAGATGAGTATTTTCTTGTAATTTCAGTGATGCTTAGTATTACAATCAGAAACACAGTTGCACTTCCATTTGCAATCAACTTGCATTTTCAGGACAGTCTTTAGAAGACCTTTCATGCATTTCAATCATTATATAATCTCAAAAAAATCAAACAAAGACTTCTACCAGCAAACAGTACCTTGCAAGGGAAGTGTTCGACGAAATGTTCGAGTGTTAAAAACTGAAAAATTATGCCAAAAATAGCTCGGGACACTATAGTATGGCATTGAAAACCTCTTGCAACCCACTACTTGTAATCTAGCAAAAAAAAATGTATGCGCAAATATAACTCACTTCTGCCTATAACCTGTCCTTGTGCCTAATTAATTTTCTAGTTGCAAAATGGCATTGGATGTTGCCCATCAAAAACTTAATATTCCATCTATTTTTTCCAACTTGGGCGTTGGGTTTCTAACTTTTTACATATTTTTGCTTTTTGGCATTTTAAATGCACTTTACAAATCATCAATTTACAAAGTTTGGTTTAATAAAATAAAATATCAATTACATTACTTTAGCCCCAAATTTCACCCAAGGATAACATTAAAACATTAAAATACCCAGCCAATTGAATAAATAAAAATTTCCATGCTCCAAGAGTGTTGAACTAGGTGTCTGAAAACTGCTTGTAGCAAGCCAAAATTCAAACAAAACAGACATAAAATTAAATACTTTTTTGGTGATGCAAGATTGGCATACACCCTTGGATTCTCCTCCATCAAACAACCAGGGTGAGTAAAACTTTATCATGAGATAAAACTCATGAACATTTGAAAATCGCGTGCTTCCCTTTAATCCATCATTCTTCCTTATCCACCTGTTTCTTCTTCTTCACCCTACCCTGAATTCTTATATTTCTTTCTTCTTTCATTTCCCCCCTCTTTCTCCCTCTCATAAAATTCAACTCACTGAAACATGAACCCCATCTAGGTTCATCTTCTCACTCTACTTAACATTAAAAAATTCTATTTTATACCATACAAATTGACATTAACAATGTCATAGAAATTAAATAATTCTATTTTATTTTTCATACCTATTTGTGTTTCACTCTCCTCTTTTTGCATATCAACTAAATAATCAATATCTTGTTATACTTCATCTTGTAGTTTGTTATTTCTGCACTTTACCATCTCTCTTTCTTCACTTCCTTTTACCATTTCATCCTCACAAAAAATAGCTTCATTAGAAAAATTGAAAAAAATTGATAATTTAATAATTACCTTTGTTTTCTTCTTTCTTATTACATTGCAACTCTTTCTCCCTCAAAGAGGCATGTATTAGCTGCAACCTCTTTCTTTTTGTCATTTTCTTCTATTATTTCTCCCTCAAACAATTTTTCTAATTTTCTTATCCCCTCTTTCAATAGGAGACTATCTTCTTCTTCATCAATCTCTTTGTCAAATTTAGGGCTATCAAAATTTATTTTTTGAATTGTTGCAATTTCATCCACAAATTCATCTACCTCAACAATGCTATATTTTCCTCCCCCTTCACATCCAAAAATTCATTAATCTCTTTAATATCAAATCCTCTTTCACAAATATCATAAAAATGATCTTTTACTTGTGCATTTTCTTGCTTCTCTGCTGCTGCAACTTTTTCCTCTTCATGGTTATCTATTGCAATCTCGTTCTTTTCTTCTCCTAACTCCTCCTTTGCACTCAACCATGCCATCTTCTTCTACATTGTTATGTCCTTAAAAGTACCAACCGTTGTCCCAACTTCACAATTACTTGCTTCAACATATCTCTTCATCTTTTATACATGGAAATCAACATCAATATCATCTTTGCAAAAAACATAAGAATGAGATAATAAATTTTTTTTTTCTACTACAACTTCTTATTCTATGTATGCAACTTCCTTTTTCTCCACTTTATTCCTTCAACAAGACATATATCAGCTACTACTTTCTTTTTTCTCGTTGTTTTCTTTATCCTCTTGCTTGAGGTCCTTTTCTTATTCTTTAGTACAATATGCATGACACTCTATTGCATCTTCTTCTTCAATTTCATAGATGCTTACCTTGCATGTAAATCATCATTAATATGATTAAATGATACCTCTTTTGCTGCTACTATATCCTTCTTTTCACCATTTTCTTTGTCTTTGCTAACTCCTGCAAACAAAACATCTTTAGATAAAAAAATCTTTAAGATTACCAATAATTTTGTGTACAATGATCATTTTCTCCTCCTTTTTCGATTCTTTCTTTATGTTCTCCTATTTTCTTTCTTTCTTTCAACTGCAATTGTGTGGGCTGCTCCCCGCATATTTTTCCTTCCATATCCTTCTCATCATAGGGTTGTAATAATGTATATCCTCATCTTTCTTCTCACTACCCTCTTTACCCAATCTCTCTATTTCATGAGAGATATCTAGTTCTTCTCCCTCTTCTGGATAGGATTCTATCCTCTCATCATGCCTTCCAACATTACACCTTTCATTTAACACCATACCATTTCCACATAATCTCTTTTCATGTTTTCTTTTATCTGCTTCAAATTCTTTGCTTTGTTCAATCTCTATCACATACAACCTAACCTAGATCATTTTTAATTCTTCAATAATAAATTTATTAAGCTTCTTATCACATTTTTCTTCCCAAAATAAAATTCTCATAGGTCTATTTATGCCCCATCTGAACCTCTTCCTTGAAGACATTTTGTCTAAAATTTTCCACACACACACACACTATTATCCTCTACCAACATAAATTCTAGAAGATGCAACTATACTCTTCCTCTACCCACTCTCTTTCTTAGCGAAGGAAACTTGTACACCTTCTACCTAGCCTTATTTCAGCTAGATAATAGTCAACATTATCTCTTAGTTACATGACTCTTGCAACAAACTCATACTGAACACATCTCAGACCCTAGCAAGGCCAACCTTGATTTGATACCATTTGATGCAGTACAAAAAAATTGGGGCTTCTTTTCAGACAATCCATCCACACAACCATAACACCACATACACCCTCATTCCAAAATTACAAGAAAATGCAATTAAGAAAATAAAGGAACAAATTTACAACTCTTCTTCAAACAACACACTAAGTAAATTAAATCTTCATTTAAATTAGGAAATCCATTACAAAATTATTTTTTAGCAATAAAAAAATAAAATTAATTCAAATTAGGTTCAAACACCTGCAAACACATCTTTGAATCCTTTACAAAACTTAGCTTGGTGTTGGGATCTTCCTTGCAACTTTATTGCTACAAACCCCTCATCAAATTTTCTTCTCTTAGCTCTTTGAGTTGCATCTCCATACCTAGAGTTGTCAACCTAATCATTGAAATCACTCTAATATGGCATTGAAAACATATTGCAAGCCACTACCTATAATCTAGCAAAAAATGCATGCATAGATGGAACTCGCTTCTTCCTGTAACCTTCCTTGCAAAAAGTCTGGTGTCTAATTAATTTTCTAGCTACAAAATGACACTGGATGTTGTGCTCAATAATAATTTAATATTCCAACATTTATTTTACCCAACTTGGGCATTGGGTTTCTAACTTTTTACATTTTTTTTGGTATTTTAAATGTACTTTACAAATAATCAATTTACAAATGTTGGGTTAAGAAATAAAATATCAGTTACATTAATTTAGCCCCTATTTTTACCCAAGGATAACATTAAAATATTAAAATTCCCAATTGATTAGATAAATAAAATTTTAAATACTTCGAGAGTGTCAAACTAGGTGACTTAAAAATGCATGTAGCAAGCCAAAGATCAAACAAAACAAGCATGAAATAAATAAAAAACTTTTTTTTGGTGATGCAAGATCGCCATACACCCCTGGATGCTCCTACATCAATTTTATAATAAACACATTGATTTGATTTAGATATCAAAAACATGAAGCTCACCACATATGAATCGAATTTTTGGCCTACATCCTAAGTTATTGTTTGAGACCATACAAAAACATTTTAATCTACAAAACAATGTTTCTTTAACCCTCAAATTTTTCTTACATGTAAATTTATTCCTCCATGTCACCATATATGAATGTATTCTTCACATATATCTATTATATCTCTAACTTAAAATTTGTTTATATAGATAATAGAAAATTGATAGATTTCAACTTAGCAATTAAGAAAAATATCTCACTAGAGTCTATCTACTCAACATGAGAATATTCTTTTGTAACTAGTTTTTCCTTGTATTTTTCAATATCACCATCTAAAATAACCTTTGTTTTGAATATTCATTTACACCCAACATACTATCTTCCTTCTAGAAATAGTACCAAGTTCCATGTCTCATTATTTTCAATTCAACCATCTTCTCATCCATAACTACTCTCCATGACTTAGAATCATCCATATCGATTGACTCCTTAATAATTCTAGGACCATTAGTATTGATAATCAAAGTAAAAACACATCTCTAATTAAGAGTATACCTCTCTATTTTTCTTTACAAAGTGGACCTCATTAAGATTTAAGGTGCTATTCTACCTTCTCTTTTGAATATTTGAGCTCTCCTCCTCTTTGATTCCTTCACAAAATTCTAGTTCAACCTTCTTGGTCTTAGGGGGTAGTTGAATCAAATATTTCTTCCACTCCTTTTTATACAACATTAAAATATATGACTTAATATCTCTAAAGGTAACACTTCTATTGTACATAACATTTATAGACATAGGATCATCCCAAAGGTTGTACCCTTTCACATTGATACCATATACAGTTCACTTCCTTGTTCTCTTAACTTTGACTAGTTATCCCTAGGCAGTGTGCATATGCCTTGCAACCAAAAAATTAAGATATTATAATGATGTTTTTTTCTTATTCATTACTCCATATGAGCCCTATCAGGAAGAGTTGATATGTAAGACCATTTAATTAGGTAACAAGCCATAGTGTCTGCTTCTACTAAAAAAAATTACTCTAAGTTGACTTCATTAAACATAATACTAACCCTTTCCATTAATGTCTTATTCATTTTCTGTTCATCTCCACTCTACTAAGTGTTATATGGAGTTTTCTTATGTCTCTCAATCTTATGCTCTTTATAAAATTTATCGAAATATATGGAAGACAACTCATCACCATTGCTAGTCCTCAACCTTAATCTTCCTACTAGTTTAAATTTTCACAAGAGCCTTAAATCTTTTAAACTAATTGAAAACTTTAGATTTAATGTCAAGGAAATATCCATATGTACTTTTAAGAAAATCATCTATAAAATGACACAGTACAAAAATAGAAATTGAATTAATATTGTGTGGTCGATTTTAAGTGTATGATAAATGTAGATTAAAAAAAATCAAACACACCAATGCAACATTATATTGAAGAAAACTAATTAAAAAAATAAACAAACTCTTAAAACAACAATTCCTTCAATGACGTCCCATTGTCCTCTATCTCCAGTGTTTTTCTTGATTCCAGCTTGCTCTCAGACTGTATGCTAGGCTCAACAAATAGTCTTCCTAGAGAACGGGATTAAAGATGAATGCATGCTATGCTAAGATATTATTAACATTCCTAAACTAAACATGATTGCTAGAATGTAAAATTACGAAATTATGAATACTAAAGCTGATAATAATAATTCTAAAATGCTAATTGCCTATCTCTAGTGCATGTATGTGTGTGTGTAACCAATGCTTGGATTCATAGGGGTATTTATAGAGTTTTCGAAAGCTTCTGATTGGCTGATGTGATCAACGGCTGTGAAAATTCTTGGCAGATCGAATGGTGTAAGATGAAAAGGATGGAGAGAAAATCGGATGGAAGATAGAAAAGAAGATTTATTTCCTCTTTCATGAGAGATGATAAAGATGAATTGTAAAAGTCATCTTTTTGTGAGACTGAGAAAAGATTTTGAAGATAAATAATGAATTCATTATTCATTTATTGGTGACATGGAAGATTTTCTTAATTAAATAAAAGATTTGGAGAAAATGAAGGATTCTTAATTAAATAAAATATTTAATTAAGATTTGGAAAGTGACATGTGGAATTAATTAAATAAGCATATTTAATTAATATTTGATTTAGAAGAAATAATTAAATTCAATTAAATCAAAGATTTAATTAAACTCAAATGTGATAATTAATTTAAATAAACAATGATATGTATTTAATTAATTAAGTGGACTTAAGAAAGTGGTAATTAAATAAAATGAATTTATTTAATTAAAGTGGAAGAATAGAGTAGGTGAATGATATAAATTAATTAATTAAATTTATTTATATGTAGAGGAATTAAGAAAGAAATTAATTAAATAATAAATATTTAATTAAATGCCAGGATTAATTAGACATGACCATTTTTATGCATATACATTTTTCCCCTCTTTGAAGTGATGTGTCAAAATGCATTGCTTCAAAGAAAATATTTCTGCTTTTGAAATTTGATGTGTTTGATTTTGCCCCTAGTCGGAAAATTTTAACTGATATGCCCCTGATTAAAAAAAAAGTGCCTGATATGCCTTTTGATTTGACTCTGATATCTTTCTGATTGAAAGATGCTGCTGATAGTAATGATGCCCCCTCGGGAGGTAAATCACTGATGATGAAAAAAATGTTGAGTTGATGATGAAATTCAGATGATGAGAGAGATGCAGTGATTTAGCTCTCGATAATTGATTAAAAGATGCCCCAGTTTGAAAAATAAAGTCAAAGTTTGAGAAAAAATAAAATAAAAAATAAAATGCCACAAAACCCACCTTGGTTGACCTTTAAAAGGTAAAAGGGGTAAAAAGGGCAAGTCATTTTCACCTTTTGACTTTAGTGATTTTGTTGCTCTGACGTTGACTTGGCGAGATGAGATTCCTTATCACATGCATAGATTCGAGCGGGCCCGCCGGTACCAGAGACTAGCCGCGTATGGACCACCGGTGAGTCGATTCAACCCTCTGTGTGTTGAAAATTTGTGATTTTAATTGAATTTTGATGCATTCTAGCGCGGATTTAGCGTTGAACATCCTGTTTTAGCGCTTTCGAAGTTTCTTTTAGCGCATATGGGGTGTAGAATAACGCTTATAGGGAATAGACAGTTTAACGCATTCGATAGGTGAAATAGCACATATAGGATTCCTGTAGGAAATTGGGACTATAGCGCATATAGGAAATAGAATAGTGCATATAGGGTTTCAGCGCATTGGGGAGATGAAATGGCGCATACGCGTAGGGATTTAGCGCATACAGGGAAGTAGTGCATAGGAGAAAAACTTCAGCACTTTTGGGCACAAAATAGCGCATAGGGGGATTTAGCACATCGGGTGGAAACTTTAGCACATTTGGGGTTTTAGCGCATAGAGGCCACAGATTAGCCCATCCAGGAAATTTAGGCAGAATGCACTGTTTGATGAAAATGATGTATATTACTTCTTTGGTCAATAGATAGATAAATTGTCTTGTCATCATGCTGATACGGATAAAAATGATAGAAAAACTGATGATGAATTGATAACTTTGTTTCCCAAAATAGAAAACAAAGAGTAGATAGCTGATAACTTTGTTTCCATTGAATGAAAAACAAAGAGTAGAATGATTGATGGATTGTCTGATAACTTTTCTTTAGAAAACAAAGAGTAGATGCTTGATCTGTCTTCTGATAAATTTGCTTTCTGCGATAGAAAACAAATAGTAGATGATGTATTTGAAAAAAAAATTGCATTTGTGACCGAAGTACAAATATGAAAATGATATGATTGTTGATAAATTTGCTCTCTTTGAAAAAGAAAACAAATAGTAAATGATGATAGAGTAGATTGATTTGATATTTAGATAGCATTGATTTCATGATATGAGTCACTTAGATAGAACACTTGATATGGTTCACTTGATATGAGTCACTTGATATGGTTCACTGATATGGGTCACTGATAGATAGATATGAGTCTGATTGATTTGTATGATGTGAAGTAGATAGATCACGTTGATATGAGTCGATGATATGAGTTTGATTGATTGTCCTTGTGATGACCAAAAAAGAGGAGGGTTTCAAAATCCTCCAAATTATAGAGCGCTTCCTTGTAGGTTGGGATCGGATACGAGATCTGACACCTACAGATGTACAGTTGATTGTGGGATGTGGGTTGGGACCTTTATTATCACAAATATATATTTTAATAGAGCTTTTTAAAATGTTGGAAGTATGTACAAGCATCAAAGGGGAAATTAGCACAAATGATGATAGATAGATATGAGTTTGATTGATTTGTATGATGTGAAGTAGATAGATCACGTTGATATGAGTCGATGATATGAGTCTGATTGATTGTCCTTGTGATGACCAAAAAAGAGGAAGGTTTCAAAAACCTCCAAATTAGAGAGCGCTTCCTTGTAGGTTGGGATCGGATACGAGATCTAACACCTGCAGATGTACAGTTGATAGTGGGATGTGGGTTGGGACCTTTATTATCACAAATATATATTTTAATAGAGCTTTTTAAAATGTTGGAAGTATGTACAAGCATCAAAGGGGAAATTAGCACAAATGATGACCTGATTACAACTTTCATGATTTTTGATATAACAAGTGAACACAAGCATCGAGGTATAATTGAATTGAGATGACCTGAGCATTTCTTACAGAAACAAACAAAGATTAACCACTTTCTGATGCAAATTTGGAACTGTCATCAATGATACGCTTTGAAAATCATGTCTCACGACATATTTGCACCAGATTGATAGTCAATCTCAAGACAATAGACAAAGAAAAATCATTCTCTTTCCTCACCACTCTAGTTCAATACATCATCGAGTGTGCTCTAGAGGGATGATAGCAAAAATCAAACAACCATTGTTCAAAATATAATACTGCTATTCCAAACATTATTCAGATTTTAGATCATCCAGATATGAGTCATGATATGAAATTTGCTAAAAAATGTGATATGGATCAATGATTGGATAGTTGTTCATAGGATTTGATTGTTTGTTTGTTTGATTGGATTTTATGTCATTGTCTAGCTATTTCGGTAGAACCTGAAAGTTGATTGTCCCTAGTATGTCAACATTTTCCCCCAGTATTGGCACAACTTGCTAAAATAAATATGTACAACGATCAAGCCATGGTAAGACATTATGGCTCTAGGCAAATGATGGCATTATGATGTTGATATGACCCTAGGATGATGCATGAAATGAAGGCTCAGAAACTAAGTGCAAAACATGAATTAATAGATGGAGAGCTACAAATAGCATGTGTTTGGCAGATTTTCACTATCTGTCTTTATTGCATTTTTCTGATTTTTTAATTTTTTTTAGGACTTTTTCTGCTATTTATTTTTTTGCTATTTGTTCTGAATATTTTTTGTTGTTTTTGTAGATTTTTTAAGGATATTTTTTGCTATTTTTGTAGATTTTTTTAGGAATTTTTTTGATTTTTTTGTAGATTTTTTTAGGACATTTTCTACTATTTTTGTAGATTTTTTGAGGATATTTTCTAATTTTTATAGATTTTTTGGAGGGTTTTTTCTAATTTTTATAGATTTTTTCAGGACTTTTATGGATGATGATAATTGCTTTAGACATAATACTTCTTCAGGTGCATACTGTTGATGGGATCGTCAAACAGGTCCCCTTTTGGCCTTGACAACTTGTATGCTTCTAAACCATATACTGTGATGACCACGTAAGGACCCAACCAATTTGGTCCAAAATTTCCTTTCTTCTCTTTGTCTTGCTGATTTCGTGGGTTCTCTTTTAAAACAAGATCACCAACCTGAAAGGTACGTGGCTTGAATTTGTGATTATAGTTGCGAGACATCATCTGTTGATATGCTTTCAAATGGTCAGCTACTCGTTGTCTCTTCTCATCAAGGAGTTCTAGCTCTTGCAGTCAGGAAAATCTGTATTCATCATCTGTTGTGAGACCCTTCAATGATACCCTGAGTGATGGAATCTCAACCTCCAGAGGTAATATGGCTTCTGCTCCATAGACAAGAGCATACAATGTTGCTCCTATTGGCATTCTGATGCTAGTTCTGTAGGCCCATAATGCGGGATTGAGTTGAACGTGCCAATCTTTCCCTACATCATTCACAGTCTTCTTCAAAATTTTCAATATAATCTTGTTTGAGGCCTCTGCTTGGCCATTCCCTTGTGGATAGTAAGGTGTTGAATATTTGTGCTGAGTATGGAATCTCTCACAAAGTTCATCAACATCTTGATTCTTGAACGGTCGTCCATTATCTGTGATGATGGAGTTGGGAATGCCATACTGACAAATAATATAGTTGAGTATGAATGAGGAGATTTTTTTTCCGGTAACCTTAGTGAGAGGTACTGCCTCAATCCACTTGGTAAAGTACTCTGTTGTTGTGATGATGAACTTGTGTCCATTTTATGATGAAGGATGAATATTGCCAACTAGACCTAACCCCCATTGAGAGAATGGCCAGGTTGGCGTGAATAGTTGTAGTTCTTGTGCAGGAGCATGAATGAGATTCCCATGAATTTGACATTTTGAGCACTTCTTCACAAAAGTGAATGATTCTATTTCCATTGTAGGCTAGTAGTAACCCATTCTCATCAATTTATTGGATAAGGTCAGTCCACTTGAATGAGTAGGAAAAATGCCACCATGAACTTCTTATAAAGCCTTGTCAGATTTGTCACGTTCAAGACATCGAAGTAAAGTACCATCAAGACCACGACAATAAAGGGTGTCAGCGATAAGAGTATAGTGAGAGGATTGGCGGATAAAGTTGTGCTTTTGGTTATGGGATAAGTTAGGTGGTAAGATGTCATGTTTTAGGTAGGCATAAATCTTACCATACCAAGGTGAATCAGATCCTGCTAAGTGGCAAATGATTTGGCTTTCAGGTGTGTCATAAGCAGGTGTAAATGATTGTTCCACCAGAAATTCATAGCGAGCATGATTTTCTAGGAGTTGCAATAATGATGCGATTGTGGCCATGGCGTTAGCTGCATTGTTATCAAGTCTTGGAATCTGTATGAACTTGATATCTACGAAGTACTTCTTGAAATCATCAACCATCTTCTTATATGCAACAATTTGTCATCTTTGGTTTGATAATCATCATTGATTTGATTAATGACTAATTGTGAGTCACCATAGACTTGTAGTTTTGTGATCCTCCATTCCAATGCTATCTTGAGTCCAATGATTAAAGCTTCATATTCGACTATGTTGTTGGTGCATGGAAACATTAGCCTATATGACTGAGGAATGGTATGTTCTTGAGGGGTGACAAAGAGTATGCCTGCCCCCGATGCATGTTGAGTGAAAGAACCATCAAAGTATAATGACCATGGTTGTTTTGATTCTGCAGTGAAGACATCAACATCTGAAAATTCAATGTGCATGGGATGCTCTGCTTGTAGTGGTGCTTCAACTAGTTGATTAGCGATAACTTGTCCTTTGATTGCTTTGGATCAACATAATGGATGTCAAACTCGCTCAAGGTCATAACCCATTTTGCTAACCTTCCTGTTAATGTAGCCTTGCTCAATAGATACTTAAGTGGATCAATCTTTGCAACAAGATTGATGGTATGAGTTAACATGTAGTGCCGAAACTTCTTTAATGCAAAGACTACTGCTAGACAAGTCTTCTCGATGAAAGTGTAGTTGAGTTCATGACTTGTTAGCGTTCGACTGATGTAATAAATTGCACATTCCTTTCCTCTAGAATCCTCCTGTGCTAATAATTCCCACAAAGATGTCTCTCTTGTGGAAATATATAAGATTAGCGGTTTTTCCAGATTTGGTGGTACGAGAACCAGTGGGTTCATTAGGTACTGCTTGATCTGTTGAAAGGCCATTTCACACTTTTCATCCCATTTGAAAGGAACATTCTTATGCAATAAGTGTGTGAAAGGTAGGCTCTTATCTGCCAGTTGTGTGATGAACCTGCGTATAGATTGAAG
Source organism: Sequoia sempervirens (assembly GCA_007258455.2). NCBI lineage: Eukaryota > Viridiplantae > Streptophyta > Pinopsida > Cupressales > Cupressaceae > Sequoia > Sequoia sempervirens. Next base: position 759,886,201 of record VDFB02000003.1, read on the forward strand.
TCGTCCCTATAATGACCTGATCTGACTAATATTCGTGGGTGGAGGAATTTCTATGATTGCTTGTACCTTGGCAGGATCTACTTCAACCCCTTTCGCTGATACTATGTATCCTAAGAGCTTTCTAGATGTGACCCCAAAAACACATTTCTTGGGGTTAAGACAAACTTTGAACTTTTCCAACCTTGCAAAGACTTTGGATAATACTTCAAGATTTCCTTCTCTTGTGTATGACTTTGCCAATATATCATCTACATAATCTTCCATGAATGTGTGCATCATGCCATGAAAAATTGTAGTCATAGCCCTTTGATAGGTAGCCCCAACGTTCTTTAGGCCGAAAGGCATGACATTCCAAAAATAAGTCCCCCATGGACATGTGAAAGCTGTTTTGTCCTAGTCTTTAGGTGCAATCTTGATTTGGTTGTAACCAAAAAAACCATCCATTAGTGAATACATGGCATGGCCAGCTGTCAAATCAACTATAGTATCGATGTTGGGAAGTGGGAAGTCATTTTTAGGAAATGCTTTATTAAGATCTTTGAAATATGTGCACACTCTGATACTTCCGTTTGGCTTGGATACATGAACAATGTTGGAGATCCATTCTGCATAGTCGATTGATCTTTTAAATCCCACATCAAGGAGTTTTCTGAGCTCTTCTTTAACCAGTAGTGCAACATGAGGATGCATCTTTCTGAGTTTTTGTTTCACAGGCTTAACTCCTGGTTTGATGGACAAGTGATGCATTATAAGATCAAGATCAAGGCCTGACATGTCTGCATAAGACTAGGAAAAGTTGACTTGATTTGTTCTTAGAAATTTCATGAACTCGGGTACTTTTTTATCTATCATTCATGCAACTAACTATAGAATCCTTAGTTTTTCTAAAGTTTCAAGATTAACATCTTTTGTAGGCTCAATCAAGATAGGCGATCGCTCATGATAGTGCTCCAGGAGAGTGTCAAGATTCCCATCATCTGGTGCCTTAAAAAGGTTTTCACCATCTGATACGCTCTTTGTTTTATCTTTTCTTTGATCTAACACTGCCAGATTCTGGTTTTCACCATTAGATGTTTCTTTTTGATTTTGATTTTTGCAGCTAGGAGACTTGAAACTCTCCTGATTAAAGACTCTATGCCAAAAAATCGCTAGTGGAACAATCATTTGTGTCATCTGTGAAAAGGAAGTTCATGATAGATTCATCGCTTGGAAACATAGGTATATCGATAGGTTTGGACGAATCCCAGTCAATGAGATCGTGATGGAAGAGAGGCAACGGGTCATTAGGCTGCGTGAAATCGGCTATGGTTATGGTCACAATAGAGTTGTCTGTAGGATCCGAGGTATGAGGCAAATCAATGATGATACTGTTCTCATGATAGTCTTGTTCGATTAAATCTGACTCAGTATCACTAGAATCATAGTTACCTTGTAGTGCAGATCCTTGTGGTTGGGACCCTGACCCTTCACCTTCAATTAGATTTTGGGTGTACTTGTGTACCACATCAACCTTCTTGCCTTTCCAAAACTCATCATTGTACATGGTGTCCCATTCATATTCACCAGAGTCTATGTCAGAGTTATTATCAATGAAATTCTGAATTGTTGTCAAACATGCTTCTCTTGTATCAGAACCTTCTTGCAATGTGAGGACATTATCATGCAACTGCTTGGATACTCTTTCTTTTGAGTTAGTATCATAACCTAGTCCTGTTTTATCTTTTACAGCAAGTCCTGGAAGGTGAATAGGCTCAACTACTCCTTTTCTCTTTTCGATAGGACCATTACCATCATAGCCCATTTTTGCATGATTTAATACCCTTTACCATATTGGTCAGTTGGTATCTTGAAATTGAGAATTGTTTCATCTTCATATTTATAGAGCCACTTTAGAACTTCTCTATCCTAAAGATCTTCCATGGGGAATTTTTCTTTGATAAATTGTCCATTAAATTTTGTACTTGGCTTTGTTGGTGGTTGCGTTGATGTTGATGCTACAAATATCTAATGTTGTGTGATAGAAGGTTGCCCATATGACTAAGGCGATGTAGGCAGATTAGTAAGACAAAGAGAGTACTCCCCAACTCCATTTTCTTTGAATCGTAGTTGCTTGTCAAAGCTTTTGCTTAACTGAATGATTTGTGTATCAACTTTGGGAGAGGTACTAACAAGAGCTTCTCAATTGTTGGGAACCAAAGTATCTTGACTAGCTTTGATGTTGGCACAAGTCTGACTGTTTGAATTATCAGCTGGTATTGTGATCTCTTGTCTATCATAAGGAAAATTAAAACATTGATGATATGTGGACGGTACAACTTACATTTCGTGGATCCATGGACGACCCAACAAGATGTTATATGCAAGATCATGGTCTAACACTTGACAAAAAGTATTCTTGATAACAGGTCCCAATCTGATCAACAACATGATTAAACCCTTGGACGCTCTTTCCTCATCATCGTAGGCTTTAATAGTAATCTTTCTTTTGGGATCAACGAAGTCCTCAGAAAATTCTAAAGCCTGAACTAACTTCATGGTACATATGTTCAAACCAATACCTCCAATTAGTATGCGTCTAACCCGAAAGTTGTGGATCATGACTTCTAAGTATAGCGATGAGTTATGGGGAGGTGTCATGGAAACGTCATCTTTCTCAGAGAAAGAAAGATGTGTGGGTGAGGACAAGTGTCCCACCATGGCTTGAAATCAGTCCACATCCAGATCAGTGGATATAGTTGTTTCAACTAGGGTGTTTTCTAGAATTTCCTTGTGTGCTGGGGAAATCTTTAGGAGTTCTAAGATAGAAATCTGAGTAGGAGTCTTTCTGAGTTGATTGACTAAGTCATATTGATGTCGAGGTAGGGGCACAGTGGATTTTGAAGAAGTTCCCTTTAAGACAACTTTAGCTTGTTCCCTTGTTGTTGCATTGACTTGTCTATATTCCATCTTTTCCTTAACTTTTATAACATTGACCTGCTCGTCGTCAGTGTAGATATGGTTGATTATATTATTGTTGATATGATTCACACTTTTTCTAGAAGACTCACACTTTTGATAGTTGGGAAAAGGGTTGCAAAATGCTTGGTGGTCTTCCTTTGATTATTGGTGTCCTTCTATTGTGATGGTGCCATTTTCGATTATGTCTTCAACGACATTTTTCAAGGCTTCACAATTATTTGTGCGATGGCCCTTGCACCGATGATAATCACAATAGTATGCATCATTCCATGATGGTGGCTTCACCCTAGGTTCGAAGTTGCGTTGAGGCAGCAAAGTAAGAATATTTTTAGCCATCAACTCTTTGAATGTAGATTCTAAAGATTGACCCAGTGGAGTAAAAGTTCTTCTGCTAGAGAAGAATGAAGATTGTTGTGGATTTTTGTTCGGGGCATTTCCTAAGGAATTGTTGTTGTTATTGTTTCCACGGTAACCTTGATTGTTGGCATTCCCTTGATTCAGAGTAAAAGTTTGATTCACTTTTATTCCTCAGAGGAGGAGGATTGTTTCCTCGATTTGTGACCAAGTTGACATTGTTATAGTTATTGTTGCGATAAGCACTTGGAGTACTAAGAAAAAATGGCTTAGTCGAGACATGATTTGCATCTACAACACCATCATTCACCATGTTTCTGTTGCGAGTCCAAAACTTAGATTTGTCATTGTGGTGATTTGAAGAGCTAGGATTGTTGTTATTAGGTTTTATTATCCCTCTCTGGATTAAGGCGCCTTCAATGTTGATGGCATTTTCAATCAATTTATGAAAAGAGGGAGGACAATGAAGATTAAGACGATAGCTCATCTCTTGATCTAGGCTGTTTATGAAAGTGGTGATCTTTTTTTTTTCAGGAACATGACGTGGGTATCTAGCGAACAATCTTCTCCATCTTTGAAGAAATGTAATGAATGGTTCACCAAGTTTCTATTTAGCCTTGCAAAGATCAATCATGGTTATTTGATGTTGTATGTTGTAGGAATATTGTGATATGAACTTGTTAATCAATTCCTCAAATGTCTTGACAGGCGGTGTGATTTTTGATAGCCATTCCATAGATTGGCCTCCAAGACTCATAGGAAACAAACACATCAAGTATGTGTCCTCATGAGAAGACTCTGAAGTCATATTTGGGAATTCCCTAATATGATCGATTGGATCCGATTTCCCATTATAACGATCAAACTTTGGAATTTCACAATGTTTGGGAAATGGGATCATGTTGAGATGTCATTCAAAAGGATAAGGACAAATGTCATCTAGAGCATATGTCTTCGTTGTGGTTCCCCCTTGCATGTCTTTAATTTTTCCTTGAAGTGCCTTAATTTGTTGAGACAAGGCACTAAGATCAGACACGGGTGTTTCATCAAGACTTCTCTTTAAGTTCTCAGTATCAAAATCATGAGGCAATTTAGCTCATTTGTCAGCTAAATACAAGAAATATTTCTCTTTGTTGCGCTCTAAAATATTTTCTAAGGCTTTGTGAAATTTGGGATCTTGCTCGGCCTCTCTAAGGTGACATTCTTCATCTCGTTCATCATCACTATCTAAATGAGTTCTACTCATGTCTCTGTCAAAGGGGAACAATTTTTTTTCTCTTTTATCCATGTTGTTGTTGAAAAGGGGATTATGACTCACTATAAAGGGGATTACTACTCTCACCTTCTTCTTAAGTTTTTCAGGTACGATCTTCTGGTTGAATATCCTTGTTCAGCTTATTATATTGAGATCTTGTAAAAATAGGCATATGATTTCGAAATGTTCTTCTAGACTTTAGTTTGATAAGTGCAAAAATGATGACGTTTTGATCCGATAAGATGAAAATCTCATGATATGATAAAAATTGTTCCTAGTTCTTGATTGTGGCTTCCAATGATGAAGGATATCAAAATCCTATTGGGGAAGTTGAAAGAAAAAATAGGAATTTGTTTGAAAGGTGCACTTTTAAGATTTGATCCTAGTTTTTGAAGAATGATAAGTATATCAAATAGCCTAATTAAACTCATTGAAGGATTTGACTAGGATGTGTTGGATATTCAATAGAAGGTTGTAGTATATAATCAAAGTTGAGAGGTTGATTGTGATTGTGTCGTTGTGATAGACCTCTTCTCTGGAAAAAGGCTCGTGAATATAAAGGCTCTACAACATACTCATCAGTAAATCCCCTAGAAAAATCTTGGTACCTATGGAGAAACTCACGGTAATGGAGCAAGACATTTCAACTTTTATACATAAACATTCTACGTTGCAAGGTTTTCTTGTAACCTAAATGTTTATTGGGTTTCTTGATCCTATTGGCAATCGATTTCCTGAAAAATTTGGTTGATTTGCATTCTCTAAGTATGGGAGAAATGTCAAGATGCTATTGGACCGAAGATGTTACAAACTCACATCTGTCAAAAGTAAAAATTCTGGAAAAGTGACAGATGCGCTACTCTGTGCCCCCATATGCACTGCAGAAATAGACATATGCGCTAAAGAAACAGTCAAATGCACTACAACAAACCTCAGATGTGCTACAATATGTCTCAGATGCGCTACATAAATTTTTTTTGACAGTGACCAAAAACTGTTTACAGAATATTTAGCCTATGTGCTAAAACACTCAAAATGAAAAAATAGGCTCTAAATGCGCTGAGCTAACCAGTGGATGCGCTAGAACAAACCTCATATGCGCTAATATATACCCTAGATGAGCTAAAACAGTTTTCCAAGGCATTTTTCTAAACAATTTTGAGTAGTTTCAGTTGAAATTTTGCATGTTCATTTTGGATGATCTTTTATCTGAATTAATGTGATTGAAAACAAAGCAAACACTCTAAAAATAGTTGTTTTTAAGCCCTATACTAAACATCAAGTGTATGTTCAAAAATGTTTTCAAAAAGTGTTTTCATAGGTTTTGCACATAAAAGACAATTCAGGCAGACTCACTCTTAGTACTCAAGTAGGTCATCATAATAACCACAACCCACATCTTAGAATTGCATCAACTCACATAGCCGTGTCACCCCCAAAGGGGCGCTTGTGTTTTTTTCTTTTCCAGGTGCGTACTCAAAGTGACAGAAGTGGATACCGGATCCCCTGAGGAAACAGTCCTTGGCAGTTATATGGTGAGTGTCTTGGGGCCGATTTTTCCCTCCCCTTGCACTGTGATTATTAGGATGTTCAGAAACTGACACAGTTGGCTACTACACTAGGTTCGTAGTAAGGGTTTCCGTTTGATACGACAATAATAATCTCTCTCAGGAGACCGCCCAACCTTTAGAACAAAGACTTAGGGGATGGTTATTTTGCACACTATCGAAAAAAGTGGGTTTCCCTAGATTTGCTTTAAATTTTATAGTGGGGTGGAATAACCTGGCTTTGTTTTGAACCCACTTGGGTCGTTCCTCTTGGGTGAGTACTTTTTTCTACAAGAGAAGGCCCTCTACATGATGTAATAAAGCATTAAAATTGCAGAAATTGAAAAGGAAAGTCTGGTATTCTGATCACCTAGTTAAGGGGAGAGCATTGACCTATTGCCATAGACAAAGCAGACAATGTTCTTTTTAGAGCCCAAATGACAATGATTTAATCTATGTGAAGATGTTGCTTCACAATAAGCATTGGATTCATTTTAACTGTAAAATCAATGTGCAGTGACTACCCTAGGATTGCTTCATTTTAAATTCCATGTCTATCCTAGGATTGGTTCATTTTAAATTGCTTGGTTCATTTTAAATTGTTGTGTCTATCCTAGGGTTGCTTCTTTTTAAGCCAAAAAATATCCTATATGCGGAAGGTGTCAGACTCAGAACCCTATTTTAGTTACAACCTACATGCGCTAAAAGATCACACATATGCACTAAAACAAACAGTTAATGCGCTAAAATAGACCCCATAATCACTGGAGAAAACCTTAAATGCGAGCTAAAAGAAATCCTAAATGCACTAATCTAAAATTTTTTTTAGACAATTTTAAATGAAGTAAGCTAAATGGATGCGCTATTCCATTCCCTAGATGTGCTAAAAAAATTGTCGGATGTGCTGAAACAGTTCTTGGATGCGCCGAAAGACCTGCAGAAGCGCTGAAAGAAACATTGTATGCGCTAAAATAACCCACGGATGTGCCAAAATGCAAATTTTTTTGGAAAGCCGAACTCTAGAATGCGAAATCCTGTCAAAAAACTTGCAAGTAGATGTCAAAAACGGGGTGAGGGCCCCACAGTGGGCGCGAAAAATGTGTGCTTGATTTTAAGTGTATCAAATGTAGATTAAAAACAATAAATCAAACACACCAATAAGACATTATATCAAAACATAAGATCAAATGAAAGGAATGCAAACTTAGTCTTCTATCCTTGATGTCGTGCTATCGTCCTCTATCTCCAGTGTTTTTGTTGATTCCATCTTGCTCTCAAATTGTATGCTAGGCTCAACAAATAATCTTCCTAGATAACGAGATTAAAGATGAATGCATGCTATGCTAAGATATGATTAACATGTCTAAACTAAACATGATTGCTAGAATGTAAAATTATGAAATTATGAATGCTAAAGCTGATAATAATAATGCTAAAATGCTAATCGCATGTCATGCGTGTATGTGTGAGTGTAACCAATGCTTGGATTCCCAGGGGTATTTATAGAGTTTTCGAAAGCTTCTAATTGGCTGATGTGATCAATGACTGTGAAAATTCCTGGCAAATCGAATGGTGTAAGATGAAAAGGATGGAGAGAAAATAAGATGTAAGATATAAAATAAGATTTATTTCCTCTTTCATGAGAGATGATAAAGATGAATTGTAAAAATGATCTTTTTGTAAGATTGAGAAAAGATTTTGAAGATAAATAATGAATTTATTAAATTCATTATTCATTTATTGGTAACATGGAAGATTTTCTTAATTTAATAAAATATTTAATTAAAATTTGGAGAGAATGGAAGATTCTTAATTAAATAAGCATATTTAGTTAATATTTGATTTAGAAGAAAGAGAATTAAATTCAATTAAATCAAAGATTTAATTAAACTTAAATGTGATAATTAATTTAAATAAATAATGATATTTATTTAATTAATTAAGTGGACTTAAGAAAGTGGTAATTAAATAAAATAGGTGAATGATATAAATAAAATGAATTTATTTAATTAAAGTGGAAGAATAAAGTAGGTGAATGATATGAATAAATAAATTAAATTTATTTATATGTAGAGGAATTAAGAAAGAAATTAATTAAATAATAAATATTTAATTAAATGTCAGGATTAATTAGACATGACCATTTTTATGCATTTGCCCCTCTTTGAAGTGATGTGTGAAACACATTGTTTCAAAGAAAATATTCCTTCTTTTGAAATTTGTTGCGTTTGATTTTGCCCCTGGTCACCATGTCCAATCAAATCAAATAGCCAACAAAAAACAACCATGTCATCATAACAAATGTCCTCTTACAACACCTTGTCACAACATTACATCATTCAGACATCTTGTAGCATGTTTTTCCCTAGGTACCCATGTCATCATCTAATTAGTTAAATAAATCTTATTTATTTGATTATTTCATTTATTCCCTTCCTATGTGTAATCCATCCATTCCTCTAATGTTAATTAAATAATTTATATTATTTAATTAATTAAATCATTTCTATTCATGCTTCTAATGTTAATTAAATAATTTATATTATTTAATTAATGAAATCATAAATTTAACATTAATTAAATAAATCAAATATTTATTTAATTAATAAAATCTAAAAAAGGATATTCTCGCTTTCTTTCCAAAATCTGAACTCATGTTTATCTAATTAATTTATTTAATTAGATAATTCATCAATTATCCTTCTCATTTTTTTTAGGATTTATTTCCTTTAAAAGAGAAAATCAAAATCTTTCTATTTTTTTAAAATCTTATCTCATCTCGTTGTATTTCCTCTTTTGTCAAAAATCAAATCCTTATCGAATCTTATCAAATCTTATCTCTGTCCACATCAAGGCTCTATAAATACAACCTCTCACAATCCATTTAGGGGGGTTGATTCTTAAGTATCCTCACTTTGTCAAAATCATTCTTCACTCTTCCATTTGTCTCTATCATTCTCCATTTGTCATTTTCATCAGGTCGTTATGCTGTTGAATTGAGCAACCAACATTCCTCCATTATCAATCCTTCAAAATCTCACATTCTCATGCAAGTGGAGAAGAGCAATGAAGATAAATTGAGTTTAGCGTGGATTTGGGTTTGCATTCGTTTGTTATTGTGATTTTCATGCTTGCTCGTACTCTATTGTGCTAGTTAGGAGTTGATATATTTATATTTTAGTTTTATATCTGATTTTATCCTAATTACATTGGTGAACCTGACGTGAATCCTTTGGTCTAGTTTGTTTTTTGCAGGTTTTATTGACTTTTTGTTTTAGATCTGCCATTTTTTGGACAAAACCCCAAGTTTTACAAATTTCTTCATATCTTCTACACGGCTGTGAATTTTTCTACAAGATTTTTACAGAATATTTTGCGTCATTTCAAGAGGCTACAATAAAAAAATTGAGGGTTTATCATCATTTTTGTAGAATTTATTTTTATTTTATGTTTTTTCATAAAATTTATTTTTTGGACATAAATTAGCGAATTTTTTAGAAATTTTTACATTTTTGGGAAGCTCCTTAAATTCTAATGGGGCTCTATGTTTTATAGATTTAATTTGGAGGTCAAATACAATTCAAAAAAATCTGATCTTCATTTTATGTATGGTTTTCACAAATCCGTGTTTTTGGGTGCAAAACAAGGATTTTTTTTGACTTCTTTACATTTCTGGAAAGCTCTCAGAAAATTAGTAGGGATCTCTTTGATTTTTTATTTCAAAGATCAATAAAATCTTCAAATAATGAAATCTAATTCGGCTATGTCAAAAACATGTATTTGAAATTGTAATTTTCTTAGGAACTTATATATATATATTTTTATGGCTGCATTATAATATCATTTTTTGATCTTGTAGTTGATCATAAGGAGCTATAGTAGCAACAATATCAGTCATAGATAACAGATTGGAAAGTGAAAACTTATGGGTGCACTCATTTTATCTTTCATCTCTTAATCTTGTTTGTCACACATTTGGATTTGGGCTCTTAAAACGAATATTGTCTTCAATCACATATCAAAAATCAGATCTAAAATTAACCACTTTCTTCCTACACATTTGGTTTTGGGTTAAAAAGAACAAGTTCTTACATTGTTTTCATACACACATTTCATTTCTAAGGTCAATTAACAACTATGAGTGTGAATCACGTGCGCGTGTGATCACAAACACCTCACTTGGTTTGCTTTTGTCAAACCCTTCACAGGAGGCCTGCTAGGGGATTTCATCACCCCTGGGGATGACCTCAATCGAAGTGTGAATTGAAAGACACGCTTGTTTAGGAGTTAAAATCTTGTCACTCTTGGCTAAGCCCCAAAGAACTTTATACCTTTTGGAAGTGAAGGTGAAGGATGGGTTACCCCTTTCTCCTCGCTATGTGGCAGGATTTTGCTTTCAAATCATTCCTTAGTTAACCTTGTGCAGAGTAGCTTGAGACCTAATTGGCCATACCCCACTTGACTAGTCATAGGGCTTGTTGATGTGTCTTCCATGTGTGCTTGTTTAATAATCATCATTACATTCTTCAAATTTCAAATTTCAAACTTGCTTATGTGTCTTGCATGAGTGATTTATGTGTGTACATGTGTGATCATTCATTTAAACATTTCCAAATCAAGCTAAACACCAAACACATAAAGACAAGTCATTCTACACCTTCTTCCAACACATTCATATTGAATCACTTTCATCCTAATCACCCTTCTTAGCCATATCCTATCCATTTCATTCTAATCAATCAAGTCATCCAATCTTGTCATTCCACATCATATCCGAATCATCATCATTTCTTTAATCTAGTCAACATCATTTTACATCATGCCAACATTAGAAGACCTAGCATCCCAACTTCAAAACCTCCTTCAAACACTTCACCAAATACCCCAACCCCTAGACCACCAAACCATACAAATCCTTCAAATCCTCTTCCAAAATTTCAACAAATTAAATCTCCTCAAATCCAACACCTCCTAGCTCAAGCCAATCAATTCATTGCCACTTGTCAAATCCAACAACCACAACATCATCCCCTATCCATTTATTATCAACCAATGCCACCTCAACCTTATGTGTCATCCCCTTCTACCTCATACCAATCTAATCCATCCATTTCTTTGTATGTCACGTCAACCTATCAAGCCACATCACGACAAACACATGTGAATTTAAGTTCTACCTCGCAACAAGGTCAAACTTCTTCATGTTCTAATGCAACCATTGACAAGGGGAATACTAACCTGGGTAATACACCCTATAACTTTCTTATACCACCATCCAATCAAATGCCTATCCCTAATTCACCATACCCTAGTCCTAATCCATTGACCTCTCTATCTTCTAACCCATCAAACTCTTCATTCCACCCATCATCATCTAATCCTCCATCAGATCCACACCCTAAATTCAAACATTTCAAAGGTAAAATCCTATGGCATTACCTAAATCCACCCCTACACCTATGAAGGATGTGACCCAATGAATTATTTAATTAGTTTTCTTAATTCCTCTACATATAAATAAATTTTATTTATTTATTTATATCGTTCACCTACTCTATTCTTCCACTTTAATTAAACAAATTCATTTTATTTAATTACCACTTTCTTAAGTCCACTTAATTAATTAAATAAATATCATTGTTTATTTAAATTAATTGTCACATTTAAGTTTAATTAAATATTTGATTGAATTGAATTTAATTGTTTCTTCTAAATCAAATATTAATTAAATATGCTTATTTAATTAATTCCACATGTCACTTTCCAAATCCTAATTAAATATTTTATTTAATTAATAATCTTCCATTTTCTCTAAATCTTAATTAAATATTTTATTTAATTAAGAAAATCTTCCATGTCACCAATAAATGAATAATCTTCAAAATCTTTTCTCAATCTCACAAAAAGATGATTTTTACAATTCATCTTTATCATCTCTCATGAAAGAGGAAACAAATCTTCTTTTCTATCTTCCATCTTATTTTCTCTCCATCCTTTTCATCTTACACCATTCGATCTGCTAGGAATTTTCAAAGCTGTTGATCACATCAGCCAATCAGAAGCTTTCGAAAACTCTATAAATACCCCTGCGAATCCAAGAATTGGTTACACACACACATACATGCATTAGAGATAGGTGATTAGCATTTTAGCATTATTATTATCAGCTTTAGCGTTCATAATTTCATAATTTTATATTCTAGCAATCATGTTTAGTTTAGGCATGTTAATCATACAATCTGAGAGCAAGCTGGAATCAACAAAAACACCGGAGATAGAGGACAATGGGACGTCATTGAACGAACTGCTATTTTAAGAGTTTGTTTATTTTTTTAATTAGTTTTCTTCAATATAATATTGCATTGGTGTGTTTGATTTGTTTTTAATCTACATTTATCATACACTTAAAATTGACCACACATTTCTAGCACCCATCGTGGGGCCCTCACCCCCTTTTTGACATCTACTTGCAGGTTTTTTGATAGGATTTCACATTCTAGAGTTCGACTTTCTAGAAAATTTCGCGTTTTAGCGCATCTGTGGGTTATTTTAGCGCATACAGGGTTTCTTTCAGTGCTTCTGCAAGTCTTTCGGTGCATCTAGGAACTGTTTCAGTGCATCCAACAATTTTTTTAGCGCATCTAGGGAACAAAATAGTGCATCATTTAGCTTACTTCATTTAAAATTGTCTAATTTTTGTTCTTAGATTAGCGCATTTAGGATTTCTTTTAGCACATTTAAGGTTTTCTACAGCGCTTATGGGGTCTTTTTTAGCGCATTAACTATTTGTTTTAACACATATGTGTGATCTTTTAGTGCATGTAGGTTGTAACTAAAATAGGGTTCTGAGTCTGACGCCTTCCGCAAATAGGATCTTTTCTGGCTTAAAAAGAAGCAACCCTAGGATAGACACAACAATTTAAAATGAACCAATCCTAGGATAGACATTGAATTTAAAATGAAGCAATCCTAGGGTAGTCACCACACATTGATTTTGTAGTTAAAATGAATCCAATGCTTGTTATGAAGCAACATCTTCACATAGATTAAATCATTGCCATTTGGGCTCTAAAAAGAGCACTATCTACTTTGTCTATGGCAATAGGTATATGCTCTCCCCTTAACTAGGTGATCAGAATAACAGACTTGCCTTTTCAATTTCTGCAATTTTAATGCTTTATTACATCCTGTAGAGGGCCTGCTCTTGTGGGAAAAAGTACTCACCCGAGAGGAACGACCCAAGTGGGTTCAAACCAAAGCCAAGTTATTCCACCCCACTATAAAATTTAAATCAAATTTGGGGAAACCCACTTTTTCGAGTAGTGTGCAAGATAACCATCCCCAAAGCCTTTGTTCTAAAGGTTGGGAGGTCTCCTGAGGGAGTTTATTATTGCCGCACCAAATGGAAACCCTTACTATGAACCTATTGTAGTAGCCAACCGTGTTAGTTTCCGAACATCTTAATAATCAAAGTGTAAGGGGAGGGAAGAATCTACCCCCAAGACACTCACCATATAACTTCCAAGGACCGTTTTCTCAGGGGATCCGGTATCCACTTCCGTCACTCTGAGTACGCACTTGGAAAAGACAAAAAAATGGGTGCCCCTTTGGGGGTGACATGATTGTGTGAGTCAACGCAGTTTTAAGATGTGGGTTGTGGTTATTATGATGACCTACTTGAGTACTAAGAGTGAGTCTGCCTGAATTGTCTTTTATGTGCAAAACCTGTGAAAACACTTTTTGAAAACAATTTTGAACATACACTTGATGTTTAGTATAGGGCTTAAAAACAATTGTTTTCAGAGTGTTTGTTGTGTTTTCAATCACATTAATTCAGATAAAAGATCATCCAAAATGAACATGCAAAATTTTAGCTGAAACTACTCAAAACTGTTTGGAAAACTACCTTGGAAAACTATTTTAGCGCATCTAGGGTATATATTAGCGCATATGATGTCTGTTCTAGCACATCCAGTGGTTAGTTCAATGCATTTAGAGCCTGTTTTCACGTATTGAGTGTTTTAGCACATAGGATGAATATTCTGTAAACAGTTTTTGATCACTTTGAAAACATTTTTTTGTAGCACATCTGAGACATATTGTAGTGCATCTGAGGTATGTTGTAGCGCATTTGATTGTTTCTCTAGCGAATATGCCTATTTCTACAGCACATATGGGGCACAGAGTATTGCATCAGTCACTTTTCCAAAATTTTTACTTTTGAAAGATGTGAGTTTGTAACATCTTCGGTCTGGTAGCATCTTGACATTTCTCCCATGCTTAGAGAATGTAAATCAACCAAATTTGTCAGGAAATCGATTGCCAATAGGATCAAGAAACCCAAGAAACATTTAGGTGCCAAGATTTTTCTAGGGGATTTATTGATGAGTACGCTGTAGAGCCTTTATATTCATGAGCCTATTTCTAGAGAAGAGCTCTATCACAACAACACAATCACAATCAACCTCTCAACTTCGATTATCTACCACAACCTTCTATTGAATATCCCAGTGAAATCCTTCAGTGAGTTTAATTAGTCTATTTGATATACTTATCATTCTTCAAAAAGAAGGATCAAATCTTAAAAGTGCACCTTTCAAACAAATTCCTGATATCCTTCATCATTGGAAGCGACAATCAAGAACTAGGAACATCTTTGATCATATCATAATATTTTTATCTTATCGGATCAAAACATCATCATTTTTGCGCTTATCAAACTGTGATCTAAGTCTAGAAGAACATTTCGAAATCATATGCCTATTTTTACAAGATCTCAATACAATAAGCTAAAAGAGGATATTCAACAAGAAGATCGTACCCGAAAAACTCAAGAAGAAGGTGAGAGTAGTAATCCCCTTTATAGTGTGTCATAATCCCCTTTTCAACAACATGGATAAAAGAGAAAAAAAAATGATCCCCTTCGACAAAGACATGAGCAAAAATCCTATAGATAATGATGATGAACGAGATGAAGAACGTCACCTTAGAGAGGCCGAGCAAGATCCAAAATTTCACAAAGCCTTAGAAAAGATTTTAGAGTGCAAAAAAGAGAAATATTTCCTATATTTAGCTGACAAAGGAGCTAAACTGCCTCATGATTTTGATACTGAGAACTCAAAGAGAAGTCTTGATGAAACACCCTTGTCTGATCTTAGTGCGTTGTCTCAACAAATTAAGGCACTTCAAGGACAAATTAAAGACATGCAAGGGGGAACCACAATGGAGACATATTCTTTGGATGACATCTATCCTTATCCTTTTGATCGACATCTCAACATGATCCCATTTCCCAAACATTGTGAAATTCCAAAGTTTGATCATTATAATGGGAAATTGGATCCAATCGATCATATTAGGGACTTTTGAAATATGACTTTAGAGTTTTCTCATGAGGACACATACTTGATGCATTTGTTTCCTAGGAGTCTTTGAGGCCAATCTATGGAATGGCTATTTAAAATCACACCGCTTGTCAAGAAATTTGAGGAATTGATTAACGAGTTCATATCACAATATTCCTACAACATACAACATCAAATAACCATGATTGATCTTTGCAAGGATAAAAAGAAACTTGGTGAACCATTCATTACATTTCTTTAGATATGGAGAGGATTGTTTGCTAGATACCCACGTCATGTTCCTGAAAAGGAAAAGATCACCGCTTTCATAAACAACCTAGATCAAGAGATGAGCTATCGTCTTAATCTTCATTGTCCTCCCTCTTTTCATAAATTGATTGAAAATTCCATCACCATTGAAGGCGCATTAATCCAGAGAGGGATAATAAAACTTGATAACGACAATCCTAGCTCTTCAAATCACCACAATGACAAATCTAAGTTTTGGACCCGCAACAAAAACATGGTGAATAATGGTGTTCTAGATGCAAATCATGTCTCGACTAAACAATTTTTTCTGAGTACTCCAAGTGCTTCTCGCAACAATAACTATAACAATGTCAACTTAGTCACAAATCAAGGAAACAATCCTCCTCCTCCGAGGAATAATGTGAATCAAACTTTTACTCCCAATCAAGGGAATGCCAACAATCAAGGTTACCGTGGAAACACTATCAACAACAATGCCTTAGGAAATGCCCCGAACACAAATCCACAACGATCTTCATTCCTCTCTAGTAGAAGAAATTTTACTCCACTGGGTCAATCTTTAGAATCTGAATTCAAAGAGTTGATGGCTAAAAATGTTCTTACTTTTCCACCTCAACACAACTTCAAACCCAGTGTGAAGCCTCCATCATGGAATGATGCATACTATTGTGATTATCATCAGTGCAAGGGCCATCGCACAAATAATTGTCAAGCCTTGAAAAATGTCGTTCAAGACTTAATCGAAAATGGCACCATCACAATAGAAGGACACCAACAATCAAACGAAGACCACCAAGCATTTCACAACCCTTTGCCCAACTATCAAAAGGGCGAGTCTTCTGGAAAAAGTGTGAATCATATCAATGATCATATAATCAATCATATCTACACTGATGACAAATGGGTGAATGTTATAAAAGTTAAGGAGAAGATGGAATATAGACAAGTCAACGCAACAACAAGGGCACAAGCTAAAGTTGTCTTAAAGGAAACTTCTTCACAATCCACTGTGCCCCCACCTCAACATCAATATGATTTATTCAATCAAATTAGAAAAACTCCTGCTCAGATTTCTATCTTAGAACTCCTAAAAATTTCCCCAGCACACAAGGAAATTCTAGAAAAGGCCCTTGTTGAAACAACTGTATCCATTGATCTGGATGTGGATCGATTTCAAGCCACGGTGGGAAACTTTTCCTCACCCACATGCCTCTCATTCTTTGAAAAAAATGACATTTCCATACTCATCCCCATAATTCATCATTATACTTAGAAGTCATTATCCACAAGTTTTGTTTCAGACGTGTCCTAATAGATGGAGGTACTGGTTTGAACATATGTACCATGAAGTTAGTTTAGGCTTTAGGATTTTCTGAGGACTCCATTGATCCCAGAAGAAAGATTACTATTAAAGCCTATGATGATGAGGAAAGAGTGTCCAAGGGTTTAATCATGTTGTCGATCAGATTGGGACCTGCTATCAGGAATACTTTCTGTCAAGTGTTAGACCGTGATCTTGCATATAACATCTTGTTGGGTCATCCATAGATCCATGAAATGCAAGCTGTCCTGTCCACATATCATCAATGTCTTAAGTTTCCTTATGATGGACAAGAGATCACAATACCAACTGATAATTCATATAGTCAGACTTGTGCCAACATCAAAGCTAGTCAAGATACTTTGGTTCCCAACAATTGGGAAGCTCTTACTAGTGCTTCTCCAAAGGTTGATACACAAATAATCCAGTTAACCAAAATCTTTGACAAGCAACTACGATTCAAAGAAAATGGAGTTGGGGTGTACTCTCTCTGTCTTGCTAATCTGCCTACATCGCCTCGGTCATATGGGCAACCTTCTGTCACACAACATCAAATATCTGTAGCGTGAACATCAACGCAACCACCAACAAAGCCAAGTACAAAATTTAATGGACAATTTATCAAAGAAAAATTCCCCATGGAAGATCCTGAGGATAGAGAAGTTTTAAAGTGGCTCTATAAAGATGAAGATGAAATAGTTCTCAATGTCAAGATACCAACTGACCAATATGGTCAAGGGTATTCAATCATGCAAAAGATGGGCTATGATGATAATGGTCTTATTAGAAAGAGAAAAGGAGTAGTTGAGCCTATTCACCTTCCGGGACTTGCCACAAAAGATAAAACAGGACTAAGCTATGATACTAACTCAAAGGAAAGAGCATCCAAGCAGTTGCATGATACTGTCCTCACATTGCAAGAAGGCTCTGATACAAGAGAAGCATGTTTGACAGCAATTCAGAATTTCATGGATAATAACTCTAACACAGACTCTGGTGAATATGAATGGCACACCATCTACAATGATCAGTTTTTGAGGGACAAAAAGGTTGATGTGATACACAAGTATACCCCAACTCTAATCGAACGTGAAGGGTCAGGGTCCCAACTGCAAGAATCTGAACTACAAGGTGACTATGATTCTAGTGATATTAAGTCAGATTTAAATGAACAAGACTATCGTGAGAATAGTATCATCATTGATTTGCCTCATACCTCGAATCCTAAAGAGAACTCCATTATGACTATAACCATAGCCGATTTCACATAGCCTAATGACCCAGTACCTCTGATCCATCCCAATCTCATTGATTGGGATTTATTTGAACCTATCGATATACTTATGTTTCCAAGCGATGAATCTATTGTGCACTTCCTTTCCTAAGATGACACAAATGATTGTTCCACTAGCAATTTTCAGCATAGAGTCTTTAATCATGAGAGTGTCAAGTCTCCTAGCTGCAAAAAAAAAGAAAGATCTAATGGTGAAAACCAGAATGTGGCAGTGTTAGATCAAAGAAAAGATAAAACAAAGAGCGCATCAGATGGTGAAAACCTTTTTAAGGAACCAAATGATGGGATGCTTGACACTCTCTCAGAGCACTATGATGAGCAATCACCTATCTTGATATAGCCTACAAAAGAGGTTAATCTTGAAACTACAGAAAAACCAAGGATTCTATAGTTAGCTGCATCAATGACAGATAAAGAAGTGCCTGAGTTCATGAAATTTCTAAGAGAAAATCAAGTCAACTTGGCCTGGTCTTATGCAGACATGCCAGGTCTTGATCCTGATCTTATAATGCATCAGTTGTCCATCAAACCAGGAGTTAAGCCTGTGAAACAAAAACTCAGAAAGATGCATCCTCATGTTGTACTATTGGTTAAAGAAGAGCTTAGAAAATTCTTTGATGTGGGATTTATAAGATCAATCGACTATGTAGAATGGATCTCCAACATTGTTCTTGTATCGAAACCAAATGAAAGTATTAGAGTGTGCACAAATTTTAGAAATCTTAATAAAGCATGTGCTAAGGATGACTTCCCACTTCCCATCATTGATATTATAGTTGATCTGACAGCTAGCCATGCCATGTATTCACTAATGGATGGTTTTTCTGGTTACAACCAAATCAAGATTGCACCTGAAGACCAGGACAAAGCAACTTTCACATGTCCATGGGGGACTTATTGTTGGAATGTCATGTCTTTCGGTCTAAAGAATGTTGGGGCTACATATCAAATTGCTATGACTACAATTTTTCATGACATGATGCACACATTCATGGAAGATCATGTAGACGATATATTGGCAAAGTCATACACAAGAGAGGGACATCTTGAAGTGTTATCCAAAATATTTGTAAGGTTGGAAAAGTTCAAAGTTCACCTTAACCCCAAGAAATGTGTTTTTGGGGTCACATTTGGAAAACTCTTGGGATACATAGTGTTATAAAAGGGAATTGAAGTAGATCCTATCAAGGTACAAGCAATCATGGAAATGCCTGCACCAAGGAATATCAGTCAGTTGAGGTCATTACAGGGATGACTTCAATCTATATGAAGGTTCATCACACAACTAGCAGATAAAAGTCTACCTTTCACACATCTATTGAATAAGAATGTTCCTTTCAAATTGGATGACAAGTGTGAAATGGCCTTTCAACAGACCAAGCAGTACCTAATGAACCCACTGGTTCTCATACCACGAAATCCAGACAAACCGCTAATTTATATATTGTCGCAATAGAGACATCTTTGGGGAAATTATTAGCACAAGAGGACTCTGCAGGAAAGGAACGTGCAATTTATTACATCAGCTGAACGCTAACAAGTCATGAACTCAACTACACTTTCATCGAGAAGGCTTGTCTAGCAGTAGTCTTTGCCTCACAGAAGTTTCAACACATGTTAATTGCTTCAAACATAATACTTCTTCAAGTGCATACTGTTGATGGGTTTGTCAAACAGGTCCCCTTCTTGCATTGACAACTATTATGCTCCTGAACCGTATACTATGATGACCACGTAAGGACCTAGCCAATTTGGTTCAAACTTTCCTTTCTTCTCTCTGTCTTGCTGATTTCGTGGGTTCTCTTTTAAAACAAGATCACCAACCTGAAAGGTATGTGGCTTGAATGTGTGATTATAGCTGCGAGACATCATCTATTGATATGATTTCAAATGATCAGTTGCTCGTTGTCTCTTCGTATCGAGGAGTTCCAGATCTTGCAGTCGAGAAAATTTGTATTCATCATTTGTTGTGAGACCCTTCAATGATACCTTGAGTGATGGAATCTCAACCTCCAGAGGTAATATGGCTTCTGTTCCATAGACAAGAGCATACAGTGTTGCTCTTGTTGGCGTTCTGATGCTAGTTTTGTAGGACCATAATGCGGGATTGAGTTGAACGTGCCAATCTTTCCTTGCATCATTCACAGTCTTCTTCAAAATTTTCAATATAGTCTTGTTTGAGGCCTCTGCTTGGCCATTCCCTTGTGGATAGTAAGGTGTTGAATATCTGTGCTAAATATGGAATCTCTCACAAAGTTCATCAACATCCTAATTCTTGAACGATCGTCCATTATTTGTGATGATGGAGTTGGGAATGCCATACTGACAAATAATATAGTTGAGTATGAACAATGAGATTTGTTTGCTGGTAACCTTAGTGAGAGGTACTGCCTCAATCCACTTGTTAAAGTACTCTGTTGCTGTGATGATGAAGGATGAATCTTGCCAACTAGATCTAACCCCCATTGAGAGAATGGCTAGCTCGGCGTGAACAGTTGTAGTTCTTATGCAGGAGCATGAATGAGATTCCCATGAATTTGAAATTTTGAGCACTTCTTCACAAAAGTGAATGATTCTCTTTCCATTGTAGGCCAGTAGTAACCCATTCTAATCAATTTCTTGGATAAGGTCAGTCCACTTGAATGAGCACCACAAATTCCATCATGAACTTCTTGTAAATCCTTGTCAGATTTGTCACATTCAAGACATCGAAATAAAGTACCATCAAGACCGCGGCGATAAAGGGTGTTAGAGATAAGAGTATAGTGAGAGGATTGGTGGATAAAGTTGCGCTTTTGGTTACGAGATAAGTCAAGTGGTAAGATGTCATCTTTTAGGTAGGCATAAATCTTACCATACCAAGGTGAATCAGATCCTACTAAGTGGCAAATGATTTGGCTTTCAGGTGTGTCATAAGTAGGTGTAAATGATTTTTCCACTAGAAATTCATAGCGAGCCTAATTTTCTGGGAGTTGCAATAATGATGAGATTGTGGCCATGGTGTGAGCTGCCTTGTTATCAAGTCTTGGAATTTTTATGAACTTGATATCTATGAAGTACTTCTTGAAATCATCAACCATCTTCTTATATGGAAACAATTTGTCATCTTTGGTTTGATAATCATCATTGATTTGATTAATGACTAACTGTGAGTCACCATAGACTTGTAGTTTTGTGATCCTCCATTCCAATGCTATCTTGAGTCCAGTGATTAAAGCTTCATATTCGGCTATGTTGTTGGTGCATGGAAAAATTAACTTATATGACCAAGGAATGGTATGTCCTTGAGCGGTGACAAAGAGTATGCCTTCCCCTGATCCATGTTGAGTGAAAGAACCATCAAAGTATAATGACCATGGATATTTTGATTCTCCAGTGAAGACATCAACATCTAGAAATTCAATGTGCATGGGATGCTCTGCTTGTAGTGGTGCTTCAGCTAGTTGATCGGCGATAACTTGTCCTTTGATTGCTTTGCGATCAACATAATGGATGTCAAACTCACTCAAGATCATAATCCATTGTGCTAACCTTCCTGTTAATGTAGGCTTGCTCAATAGATACTTAAGTGGGTCAATCTTTGCAACAAGATTGATGGTATAAGTTAACATGTAGTGCCGAAACTTCTGTGAGGCAAAGAATACTGCTAGAAAAGCCTTCTCAATGAAAGTGTAGTTGAGTTCATCACTTGTTAGCATTCAACTAATGTAATAAATTGCATGTTCCTTTCTTGTAGAGTCCTCATGTACTAATAATGCCCCCAAAGATGTCTCTATTGTGGCAATATATAAGATTAGCAGTTTGTCTGGATTTCGTGGTACAAGAATCGGTGGGTTCATTAGGTACTACTTGATCTATTCAAAGGCCATTTCACACTTGTCATCTCATTTGAAGGGAGCATTCTTATGCGATAGGTGTGTGAAAGGTAGGCTCTTATCTGCCAATTGTGCGATGATCCTGTGTATAGATTGAAGTCATCCCTGTAATGACCTCAACTGACTGATATTCTTGGGTGGAGACATTTCCATGATTGCTTGTACCTTGTAAGGATCTACTTCAATCCCTTTTGCTGATACTATGTATCCTAAGAGCTTTCTAGATGTGACCCCGAAAACACATTTCTTGGGTTTAAGATGAACTTTGAACTTTTCCAACCTTGCAAAGATTTTGTATAATACTTCAAGATGTCCTTCTCTTG
Organism: Sequoia sempervirens; assembly: GCA_007258455.2. Lineage (NCBI taxonomy): Eukaryota > Viridiplantae > Streptophyta > Pinopsida > Cupressales > Cupressaceae > Sequoia > Sequoia sempervirens. The sequence goes on from VDFB02000003.1 coordinate 759,908,742, forward strand.
AGTATGACTTTTCCAATATATTGTCTACATAATCTTCCATGAATATGTGCATCATGTCATGAAAAATTGTAGTCATAGCCCTTTGATATGTAGCCCCAATGTTCTTTAAGCTGAAAGGCATGGCGTTCCAACAATAAGTCCCCCATGGACATGCAAAAGTTGTTTTGTCTTGGTCTTCAGGTGCAATCTTGATTTGGTTGTAACCAAAAAAACCATCCATTAGTGAATACATGGCATGGCCAGCTATCAGATCAACTATAGTATCGGTGTTGGGAAGTGGGAAGTCATTCTTAGGACATGATTTATTAAGATCTCTGAAATCTATGCACACTCTAATACTTTTGTCTAGCTTGGATATAGGAAAATTGTTGGAGATCCATTATGCAGTCAATTGATCTTATAAATCCCACATCAAGGAGTTTTCTGAGCTCTTCTTTAACCAGTAGTGCAACAAGAAGATGCATCTTTCTGAGTTTTTGTTTCATAGGATTAACTCCTAGTTTGATGGACAAGTGATGCATTATAAGATCAGGATCAAGACCTGGCATGTCTGCATAAGACCAGGTAAAGTTGACTTGATTTTCTCTTAGAAATTTCATGAACTCAGGTACTTCTTTATCTGTCATTGACGTAGCTAACTGTAGAATCCTTGGTTTTTTTGAAGTTTCAAGATTAAGCTCTTTTGTAGGCTCAATCAAGATAGGTGATCGCTCATGATAGTGCTCCGGGAGAGTGTCAAAATTCCCATTATCTCGTGCCTTAAAAATGCTTTTACCATCTAATACGCTCTTTGTTTTATATTTTTTTTGATCTAACACTGCCAGATTCTAGTTTTCACCATTAGATCTTTCTTTTTTATTTTTATTTTTGCAGCTAGGTGACTTGACACTCTCCTGATTAAAGACTCTATGTCGAAAATCACTAGTGGAACAATCATTTGTGTCATTTGTGGAAAGGAAGTGCACGATAGTTTCATCGCTTGGAAACATAGGTATATCGATAGGTTCAGATGAATCCCAGTCAATGAGATCGAGATGGATCAGAGGTACTCGGTCATTAGGCTGCGTGAAATCGGCTATGGTTGTGTTTATAACAGAGTTGTCTGTAGGATCTAAGGTATGAGGCAGATCAATGATGATACTGTTCTCACGATAGTCTTGTTCGATTAAATCCGACTCAGTATCACTAGAATCATAGTTACCTTGTAGTGCAGATCCTTGCAGTTTGGACCCTGACCCTTCACCTTCAATTAGAGTTGGGGTGTACTTGTGTACCACATCAACCTTCTTGTCTTTCCAGAACTCATCATTGTACATGGTGTCCCATTCGTATTCACCAGAGTTTGTGTCAGAGTTATTATCCATGAAATTCTGAATTGCTGTCAAACATGCTTCTCTTATATCAGAACCTTCTTGCAATGTGAGGACAATATCATGCAACTGCTTGGATGCTCTTTCTTTTGAGTTAGTATCATAGCCTAGTCATGTTTTATCTTTTGCGGCAAGTCTTGGAAGGTGAATAGGCTCAACTACTCCTTGTTTTCTCTTTCTGCTAGGACCATTACCATCATAGCCCATCTTTTACATGATTGAATACCCTTTACCATATTGGTCAGTTGGTATCTTGACATTGAGAACTGTTTCGTCTTCATATTTATAGAGCCACTTTAGAACTTCTCTATCCTCAGGATCTTCCATGGGGAATTTTTCTTTGATAAATTGTTCATTAAATTTTGTACTTGGCTCTGTTGGTGGTTGCATTGATGTTGATGCTACAGATATCTGATGTTGTGTGATAGAAGGTTGCCCATATGATCGAGGCGATGTAGGCAGATTAGCAAGATAGAGAGAGTACTCCCCAACTCCATTTTCTTTGAATCATAGTTTCTTGTTGAAAGATTTTGGTTAACTGACTAATTTGTGTAACAAATTTTGGAGAGGTACTAACAGGAGCTTCTTGATTGTTGGGAACCAAAGTATCTTGACTAGCTTTGATGTTGGAACAAGTCTAACTATTTGAATTATCAACTGGTATTGTGATCTCCTATCCCTCATAAGGAAACTTTAGACATTGATGATATGTGAACGAGACAACTTACATTTCATGGATCCATGGATGACCCAACAAGATGTTATATGCAATATCATGGTCTAACACTTGACATAAAGTATTCTTGATAACAAGTCCCACTCTGATCAGCAACGTGATTAAACCCTTGGATGCTCTTTCCTCATCATCGTAGGCTTTAATAGTAATCTTTCTTCTGGGATAAATGGAGTCCACAGAAAATCCTAAAGCCTGAACTAACTTCATGGTACATATGTTCAAACCAACACCTCCATCTATTAGTACGCAGCTGACACGAAACTTGTGGATCATGAATTCTTAGTATAGTGATGAGTTATGGGGATGTGTCATGGAAATTTCATCTTTCTCAGAGAATGAGAGACATGTAGTGAGGACAAGTGTCCCACCATGGCTTGAAATCGTTCCACATCCAAATTAGTGGATATAGTTGTTTCAATGAGGACCTTTTCTAGAATTTCCTTGTGTGCTGGGGAAATCTTTAGGAGTTCTAAGATAGAAACTTGAGCAGGAGTCTTTCCAAGTTGATTGACTAAGTCATATTGATTTTGAGGTAGGGGCATAGTGGATTTTGAAGAAGTGCCCTTTAAGACAACTTTAGCTTGTGCCCTTGTTGTTGCGTTGACTTGTCTATATTCCATCTTTTCCTTAACTTTTATAACATTCACTTGCTCATCGTCATTGTAGATATGGTTGATTATATTATCGTTGATATGATTCACACTTTTTCCAGAAGACTCACCCTTTTGATAGTTGGGAAAAGGGTTGCGAATTGCTTGGCAGTCTTCGTTTGATTGTTGGTGTCCTTCTATTCTGATGGTGCCATTTTTGATTATGTCTTCAATGACGTTTTTCAAGGCTTCACAATTATTTGTGTGATGGCCCTTGCATTGGAGATAATCACAATAGTATGCATCATTCCATGATGGAGGCTTCACACTAGGTTCAAAGTTGCATTGAGGTGGCAAAGTAAGAACGTTTTTAGCCATCGACTCTTTGAATGCAGATTCTAAAGATTGACCCAGTGGAGTAAAATTTCTTCTGCTAGAGAAGAATGAAGATCGTTGTGGATTTTTGTTCGGGGCATTTCCTAAGGCATTGTTGTTGTTATTGTTTCCACGGTAACCTGATTGTTTGCATTCCCTTGATTAGGAGTAAAAGTTTGATTCACATTATTCCTCAGAGTAGTAGGATTGTTTCCTTGATTTGTGACCGAGTTGACACTGTTATAGTTATTGTTGCGAGAAGCACTTGGAGTACTAAGAAAAAATGGCTTAGTCGAGATATGATTTTCATCTACAACACCATCATTCACCACATTTTTTTTGCGAGTCCAAAACTAAGATTTGTCGTTGTGGTGATTTGAAGAGCTAGGATTGTCATTATCAAGTTTTATTATCCCTCTCTGAATTAAGGGGCCTTCAATGGAGATGGCATTTTCAATCAATTTCTGAAAAAGAGGGAGGGCAATGAAGATTAAGACAATAGCTCATCTCTTGATCTAGGCTATTTATGAAAGTGGTGATCTTTTATTTTTTAGGAACATGACGTGGGTATCTAGCAAACAATCTTCTCCATCTCTTAAGAAATGTAATGAATGGTTCACAAGGTTTCTGTTTAGCCTTGCAGAGATCAATCATGGTTATTTGATGTTGTATGTTGTAGGAATATTGTGATATGAACTCATTAATCAATTCCTCAAATGTCTTGACAGGCGGTGTGATTTATGATAGCCATTCCATAGATTGGCCTCCAAGACTCCTAGGAAACAAATGCATCAAGTATGTGTCCTCATGAGCAAACTCTAAAGTCATATTTCAGAAGTCCCTAATATGATTGATTGGATCCGATTTCCCATTATAACGATCAAACTTTGGAATTTCATAATGTTTCGGAAATAGTATCATGTTGAGATGTCGGTCAAAAGGATAAGGGCATATGTCATCCAGAGCATATGTGTTCATTGTGGTTCCCCCTTGCATGTATTTAATTTGTCCTTGAAGTTCCTTAATTTGTTGAGACAAGGCACTAAGATCAGACAAGGGTGTTTCATCAAGACTTCTCTTTAAGTTCTTAGTATCAAAATCATGAGGCAATTTAGCTCCTTTGTCAACCAAATACAAGAAATATTTCTCTTTGTTGCGCTCTAAAATATTTTCTAAGGGTTTGTGAAATTTGGGATCTTGCTTGGCCTCTCTAAGGTGACGTTCTTCATCTCGTTCATCATCACTATCTACAGGAGTTCTGCTCATGTCTCTGTCGAAGGGGAACATATTTTTTTCTCTTTTATCCATGTTGTTGTTGAAAAGGGGATTACTACTCACCTTCTTCTTGAGTTTTTCGTGTACGATCTTCTTGTTGAATATTCTCTTTCAGCTTATTGTATTGAGATCTTGTAAAAATAGGCATATGATTTTGAAATGTTCTTCTAGACTTAGATCATAGTTTGATAAGTGCAAAAATGATGATGTTTTGATCCGATAAGATGAAAATCTTATGATATGATCAAAGATGTTCCTAGTTCTTGATTGCGGCTTCCAATGATGAAGGATATAAGAATCCTATTGGGGAAGTTGAATAAAAAAAATTAGGAATTTTTTTGAAAGGTGCACTTTTAAGATTTGATCCTTGTTTTTGAAGAATGATAAGTATATCAAATAGCCTAATTAAACTCATTGAAGGATTTGAATGGGATGTGTTGGATATTTAATAGAAGGTTGTGGTAGATAATCGTAGTTGAGAGGTTGATTGTGATTGTGTCATTGTGATAGAGCTCTTCTCTGGAAATAGGATCGTGAATATAAAGGCTCTATAATGTACTCATTAGTAAATTCCCTAGCAAAATCTTGGAACCTATGGAGAAACTCACGGTAATGGAGCAAGACGAACTTCAAATTTTATACAAAAACTTTCAACGTTGCAAGGTTTACTTGTAACCTAAATGTTTATTGGGTTTCTTGATCCTATTGGCAATCGATTTCCTAAAAAAATTGGTTGATTTCCATTCTCTAAGTATGGGATAACTGTCAAGATGCTACTGGACCAAAGATGTTACAAACTCAAATTTGTCAAAAGTAATTTTTTTGGAAAAGTGACAGATGTGCTACTCTGTGCCCCATATGCGCTACAGAAACATGCATATGCGCTAGAGAAACAGTTAAATGCACTACAATAGACCTTAGATGCGCTACAATATGTCTTAGATGCGCTACAAAAAAATGTTTTGACAATGACCAAAAACTGTTTACAGAATATTCAGCCTATGCTCTAAAACACTCAATACGCGAAAACAGGCTCTAAATGCGCTGAACTAACTAGTGGATGTGCTAGAACAGACCTCATATGCATAATATATACCCTAGATGAGCTAAAATAGTTTTCCAAGGCAGTTTTCCAAACAATTTTGAGTAGTTTCAGCTGAAATTTTGCATGTTCATTTTGGATGATCTTTTATTTGAATTAATGTGATTGAAAACACAACAAACACTCTGAAAAATGTTGTTTTTAAGCCCTCTACTGAACATCAAGTGTATGTTCAAAAATGTTTTCAAAAAGTGTTTTCACAGTTTTTGTACATAAAAGACAATTCAGGCAGACTCACTCTTAGTACTCAAGTAGGTTATCATAATAACCAAAACCCACATCTTAGAATTGTGTTGACTCACATAGCCGTGTCACCCCCGAAGGGGCGCCTGTGTTTTTGTCTTTTCCAGACGCGTACTCAGAGTGACGGAAGTGGATATCAGATCCCCTGAACAAACAATCCTTAGTAGTTATATGGTGAGTGTCTTTGGGGTAGATTCTTCCCTCCCCTTGCACTGTGATTATTAGAATGTTCAAAAACTGACACGATTGGCTATTTACTAAACTAGGTTCGTAGTAAGGGTTTCTGTTCGGTACAACAATAATAAACTCCCCCAGGAAACCTCCCAACCTTTAGAACAAAGGCTTTGGGGATGGTTATCTTGCACACTACCAACAAAAGTGGGTTTCCCCAGATTTTCTTTAAATTTTATAGTGGGGTGGAATAACCTAGCTTTGGTTTGAACCCACTTGGGTTGTTCCTCTTGGGTGAGTAATTTTTCCCACAAGAGCAGGCCCTCTACATGATGTCATAAAGCATTAAAATTTTAGAAATTGAAAAGAAAGTCTGGTATTCTGATCACCCAGTTAAGGGGAGAGCATAGACCTATTGCCACAGACAAAGCAGATAGTGTTCATTTTAGAGCCCAAATGACAATGATTTAATCTATGTGAAGATGTTGCTTCACAACAAGCATTGGATTCATTTTAACTGCAAAATCAATGTGTGGTGACTACCCTAGGATTGCTTCATTTTAAATTCCATGTCTATCCTAGGATTGGTTCATTTTAAATTGCTGTCTATCCTAGGGTTGCTTCTTTTTAAGCCAAAAAAGATCCTGTCTGTGGAAGGCGTCAGACTTAGAACCCTATTTTAGTTACAACCTGCATGCACTAAAAGATCACACATATGCGCTAAAACAAACAGTTAATGCACTAAAACAAACCCCATAAGTGTTGCAGAAAACCTTAAATGCGCTAAAAGAAATCCTAAATGCACTAATCTAAGAAATTTTTTTAGACAATTTTAAATGAAGTAAGCTAAATGGATGCGCTATTTTGTTCCCTAGAAGCGCTAAAAAAATTGTCGGATGCACGCTGAAATAGTTCCCAAATGCACTGAAAGACCTGCAGAAGCACTGAAAGAAACCCTGTATGCGCTAAAAGAACCCACAGATGCACTAAAATGCAAAATTTTTCGGAAAGCCGAACTCCAGAATGCGAAATCCTGTCAAAAAACCTGCAAGTAGATGTCAAAAACGGGGCAAGGGCCCCATGGTGGGCGCCATAAATGTGTGGTCGATTTTAAGTGTATGACAAATGTAGATTAAAAACAAATCAAACACACCAATGCAACATTATATTGAAGAAAACTAATTAAAAAAAAACAAACTCTTTAAACAACAGTTCTTCAATGACGTCCCATTGTCCTCTATCTCCAGTGTTTTTGTTGATTCCAACTTGCTCTCAGATTGTATGCTAGGCTCAACAAATAGTCTTCCTAGAGAACAAGATTAAAGATGAATGCATGCTATGCTAAGATATGATTAACATGCCTAAACTAAACATGATTGCTAGAATGTAAAATTACGAAATTATGAATGCTAAAGTTGATAATAATAATGCTAAAATGCTAATCGCCTATCTCTAATGCATGTATGTGTGTGTGTGTGTGTAACCAATGCTTGGATTCGTAGGGGTTTTCGAAAGCTTCTGATTGGCTGATGTGATCAACGACTGTGAAAATTCCTAGCAGATCGAATGGTGTAAGATGAAAATGATGGAGAGAAAATCAGATGGAAGATAGAAAAGAAGATTTATTTCCTCTTTCATGAGAGATGATAAAGATGAATTGTAAAAATCATCTTTTTGTGAGATTGAGAAAAGATTATGAAGATAAATAATGAATTTATAAAATTCATTATTCATTTATTGGTGACATGGAAGATTTTCTTAATTAAATAAAATATTTAATTAAGATTTGGAGAAAATGGAAGATTCTTAATTAAATAAAATATTTAATTAAGATTTGGAAAGTGACATGTGAAATTAATTAAATAAGCATATTTAATTAATATTTGATTTAGAAGAAAGAATTAAATTCAATTAAATCAAAGATTTAATTAAACTTAAATGTGATAATTAATTTAAATAAACAATGATATTTATTTAATTAATTAAGTGGACTTAAGAAAGTGGTAATTAAATAAAATGAATTTATTTAATTAAAGTGGAAGAATAAAGTAGGTGAACGATATAAATAAATAAATTAAATTTATTTATATGTAGAGGAATTAAGAAAGAAATTAATTAAATAATAAATATTTAATTAAATGCCAGGATTAATTAGACATGACCATTTTTATGCATATACAAATATTAATAGGATCAAATACATCTAAATGATTAAATTCCAACACATTAGAATATGTATGGGAACTAAAATAAAATTGAACACAATTCTATTTTTCATATACAAAAATAGTCAAAGAAATCAAATTCAAGAGTAAAATCATTCATTTGCTCAACAAGATTTTTTTTTAACGTCCATAGATCCTTTTCAACTATGTGGCCCCTTCTCTAGTTTCATGTAATTTTTTCTTTGTAGGTAACTCTCTGTTTAAAGCATGGGATCACTTAGATACCTAGAAAGCATGACCATTAAAAATAAAAACAACACTCCTTTTAGTTTTTGATTTTGATGGTGAAGATATAGATTCATAGATTCTTCGCCATAGAAAGAAATAATTATTTCACTAGATAATTCATACATCTAGCTAAAATATAGTGCCCACATGAATATTTTTAGTCTGCACCATCTTACACCATCCACTAAAGAAAAAAACCTACATACTTCCATAATTGAGTTTACAAATTGATAATAGGTTGTGTGTGAAATCAAGGATATTCAATAAACTATTTATCCCCTTCACTTATGCATTAGGGAGTTAAATCTAGTTCCTTTATGGACAACTATGCTCAAATCAAAACCATGAATGAGGTACAATTTTAAACCATAATATTCCACATTTACTTTAAGAGTAAAGTAACCGATATCTCATCCATTTTGATTTTTGAGTAATTATTTCAATTGGAATTACTAAGTGGTCATACAAGTCTAGCAAAGGACACAATAATGTCATGCAAGAATCCTCCATTTTCAATCTAAAAGAGTGCAACTAGGTCATAATCATATTAAATATGTTCAAATACTTAGCCACAAAACTACCATAATCCATTCTTAAGGTGTATAGTTTATTTCTCTAAAAAAATTTATTAACTTGATAAAAGTCTCCCAACTTCTTCCAAAGAATTTCTGTGGTGACTTCTTCATGCACATTCAACAAAATAGAATTTTCCAAGAAGATCCTAATGCGGTCCTTCATTGTCTTATCCAGTAGATCCCAATTACTTGTAACATTTAAATGGGTTTGGATCCAAATATGTAAGCCTATAGAAATATATCTATCTACAAGTGTGTCCTCCATCTTGAGATTCCACAACTCAAAGTTAGTGCTGATGAACCTCTTCATCTCTATGCTTGATATACTTTCCATTTCATAACAAGATCTCCTTTTGTACAAACTTATACTTAAATCAAAAGTTTATGTTTGTTTATTTGTAACACCTTTGAATTGATGTAATCAATCTTTGATACCAAATGAAAGTAAGGAGAGTTGTAGAATATGCTTCCTACACTAACCTATGAGAGAAGGTATGCATAAAAGCTAATGAATCATATAGTTACAATGAAATAAAAAAAATGCACCATACAATACAATGATTTAATGTGGGGAAAAAATATTTTAGGAGAAAACCCCAAACTTCAATGCAACTTGATGTATCATTCAGTAAAAAGTTTGTTATGATACACTTAGAGTCTAAGCCTTTACATGAATATTGCTAGTAAGAGATCTAGAGCAATTATGATAGAATAATAGTACTTACAAAGCTCACAATGAAACCTCCATGTCAAGAACCCAATAAATAAGATAATCAATACATGAAACCATCAAATAATAATTCAAAAACCATTAGGTAAAACCAACCAAAATGTGACACCTAAATCTCTACTCAAGATCTAATCCCCAAATTTCAAGATCCATAGGGTAAAATAATAGTCCTTAACACCTTTGATAAGCTTGTCATAATACACTCACTAACTTGGGTGCTCTACGTTGGATCCATTATCTCCATTCAAATGTATCCTTTGATATATCATAGCAAGCATTATAAGTTGCTCAATAAGTGTAATTTACATATCTCTTTTGTTATAGATGCTCTTACATTTTTGATGTGGGAGACCCAACTTTTGGAGGCCATATTTTTTGGTCCAAAAATCAATTGAGTCTTTTTTTTTTTAAGTTGAATATTTTGAAGAAATTTGTGTCACTATAACCATGTTTCTCTAGTTGAGGCCCATTTTGACAACTTTTTTTGGGCCAACATTAACCTCTAAATTTCTTATTTTTGTATTTTATAGCCTAATTATTATAGTTTTTTGTTATTAATATTAGGATGCAAGGTTGAGACATCTTTCCTAACAATCAATACTTTTTTTTAAGATCATTAGAATAAACCTCTACATTACATTTCTCTTCTAGTTGAATGTTTAGTGATAGGTTGAATCAACATTTTTGAGGTCGTGCTTAGTATAACTATAACACTATTTAACTATTCTTTTTATAAGTGAGCTTGGATTTCTTTATAATGATGATTTTGTCAAGATAACTAATAGATGTGATTGTGGTATAATTAAATTTGAAGACCAATATGATCTATTTGAAGATAATCACTTTATTTTTCTTATCTATTTAGAAAATCACACCCTCTAGAGAGAATTCACACACATAAAGAAACATGTCAATATGAACTCACAAATGTGTGTTCAAATTAATCAAGAATAATAAATGTTGATAGTTGGTATTAGTTTTCCATAGTCCATTAGATAATAATAGTAAACTTTTGGATAAAATTGTGTATATTTTTTGCTCGATGTTTCAGATCACATTGAGTGACCCATCATTAGGAAGAGGAAAATGCGAGATTGGATTGCAAAATTAGCTTAAAAAGGAGAAGCAAGAAGGGGGGAGAGGGAGGCAAGGGAAATAATAAAAAAATAAAAAATAGAAGAAATAAAAGTACTTGAAATAATCAGGAAGGTAAATAATGGAGAAAGAATTATCCATTAAAAGATAGAGATGAAAGTATGAAAAAAATAAAAAGTAAAATACCAATAATAAAGTACACAATAATCAAAATGAGAAAATATAAATAAATACCAATTAAGAAATAAAATATGACTTTTCAATTTAAATGAAGAGCGAGAAAAGAAAGTTAATCAAATAAAACTAAAACAGTATAGGTTAAAGTTAAAAATTAATGAAAGGGAACAATAACAAATATAGTAAAATGAAAATTCAAAAAGAAGGTAAATGACAATAAAAAGGAAAGGAATTGAAGAAAGATAGAAAAATAGAAAAAGAAAAAAAATTGAGGATTAGACAAAGAAAGAATATACAAAGAAATAAAATGAAGGGATGAAAAATTAAACAATAAGGATATAAAAGGAATGCAAAAAATAAAAAGATCTAAAATCACAAAGAGGAAAAAATAAAATTAGAACAAAAGTAAAAATAAAAGAAATTAAACAATAAAATTAAGGTCAACATTATTCATGTTAATATAATAATGGTATTGAATGGAAAATTCACCATGAGAAAATTCACCGTCATGAAAAATTCACCACAAGTAAAATTCACCACTATCAATTCACCACCACGTAAAATTAATCAAATTAATTTTAATGTGGTTTTCGTGGCGATGAATTGCTAGTGGTGAATAATACTTGGGGTGAATTTGTCATGGCGGTGAATTTTCCCGCGGCGAATTGTTGATGTGAATTTTTTTTGTGGTGATGAATTGTTGGTGGTGAATTTTACTTGGGGTGAATTTTTCATGGTGGTGAATTTTCCCACGGTGAATTGTTGACATGAATTTTCGGTTGATGAATTGCTCGTGGTGAATTTTGTTGGAGCGTACGAAATACTATATTATACTAATAAACATAAGGCTGAAAATAGACAAAAGGAAGGATGAAAATTAAAATAAAAAGGTAAAGGAAAGGATAACATTAATAAAAAGAACCAAAGACATGAAGAGGAAAAGTGAAGAAAGATCTAAAAACAAATTGAAGAAAAAATAAAAGAACAAAGGTAAAAAATCAAGGATTTTAAATAATAAAATAGAGGTCAAATATATCAACTTGATAAAAAGATTAAAATAAACAAATAAAGAAAAATAATAAATAAAAGAGATGTAAAAAAAGGAGAGAGAGAAGGGGGTGGAGGTAAAAATAACAAAATAAGACACAAATATACAAAATCTAAAAAACAAGGTCACAAGGACAACCACAAAATTGAAAGAGAAAAATATATATTTAGGGGAAGTGGAAGAAGAGGAGTAAAAGAAAAGAGGTCACAAAGGAAGAGAAAGAGGATAAAACACGAAAGAAAGGAAAAGAAAGATAATCAAGGGTACAAGGTTGGTTGGGTTGGGGTTCAGAAATGGGGGGGAAAGAAGAGGAGGAGGGAGGGAGGGAGAGAGATATATATATATATGCAAAGGAAGAAAGAAGAGGAGAGGAGGGGGGGGAAAATAAGGATCAAAGAGGAGGAGGAAGCGGTGTGAGGGAGTTTAAGAGAGGTTCCCAGGATGTGCTCACATGCCAACCATCATCTCTATTGAGGTTCATGGTATACGTCTTTTGATGATGATGGCCTCGTGGAGTTTTCTTTTGAAAAAGTTATCTTCTTTGATCAGAGCTTGGGTGGACTCAAGAAAAATGTGGTGCTTGGTATTGTGGGAGTGCTCAGCAAGGGCGGATTTGGTGAAACAATCATGCCTGATGTCAGAACTATTTTCTTTGATCTTAGTGGTTATGGATTTGATTGCTTCACCAATGTAAGGGGTGTCACAAGAGCAATTCAATTTTGTAAACACTAGAGTGGTGGAGAGAAGGTAAGGTGTCTTTGGCAGAAGGGATGAACTTCCTAGTGGTAGAGATAGGTTTGAAGGTGCAAAGAATACCTTTTTTATGAATGATTTTGGAGATCTTGTTAGATATTCCTTTAACATAGGGGAGAGTGGAAAATTGGGAGGTTTGAGAGATAGGTTTGGGTAAGGGGTTAGCACAGAATTTGGCACGATTGAATTCATGAAGGATGCATTTTTTGTGATATCCATTGAGCTTGAAAACATGGTAGAGGTGGGAAAGCTCTCACTCAATGTGGTCTTTATCACAAATGCAGTAAGCTTGGGTGGCAAGGGTATTAAGGATGCCTACTTTTTGAGCAGGATGGTGGTGGGATGAGGAAAGAAAATAAAGGTCAGTGTGGGTGGGTTTTCTATAGACACAACGAGCTAGGGTACCATCATCTTTTTTTAATGATGAGGACATCCAGGAAAGGAAGTTGGTTATTAGTTTCAATTTCTTTGATGAATTGGATGCACTTGAAAAATCTATTAAGGTGTGAGTGAAAGAGCTCGAGTTGATCATGACCATGTGGCCAATAAATTTTCGTGTCATCGACATAACGTTTACACCAACAAGGCTTGAGGGGGAAGGAGTTGAGGGAAAGATCCTCAAAATGCTCCATGTAGATGTTGGCAATAACAAGGGATAAAGGGAAGCCCATGAAAACTCCATCCAATTACTCATAGACGACAATTTGGAAAGTGACGAAAGTGGAGCAAAGGCAAAGGTCAATGAGTGAAGCAATCTCAAGATTGGTTTTTCATTTGACTAGCTCCATGGAGTCAGCTACAGTAACTCTAGTGAAAAAAGAAACCACATCAAAGCTGACAAGGATCTTATGGTCTTCAACTTTCTTATCTTAAATGAAATTGATGAAGTGGTTTGAGTCCTTGATAAAGGAGTCATTTTTTCCAATAAGGGGGGAGATTAATTTGGCAAGGAAAGTTGCTAATCTGTAGGCAAGGGAGTGAGATGTGTCAACAATAGGTCGAAGAGGAATGGCAGGTTTTTGAATTTTGGGGGTGCCATAAATATGAGGGGTGATTTCTTTGTGAGGGAGGATGTGTTTCTTATTCGAGTCATCAAAGGAAGAGTGGGAGATGACAAACTTAACTTTCTTGGTTACTTTAGAAATTGGGTTGGAGGGGAGAGTTCTATAGTTGCCATCATTGGATAGGTGGTCAAGCATTTTGGTGACATATTTTTGTTTTTCCAAGATGATCATCGCATTTCCTTTGTCAACTATTTCTAACAATTTTTTTGAAAGAAATAAGATCTCCTTTGGGGACATTGCATTTGCGAGGTTTTGCATGTCAGAGGGTGACAACACAGTCTTTCCTAATCTCCTTTACAATGTTGATAGGAAGAGATTGAATGGCATTTTCAATTTCAATTAGAAAATCCACCTTGGGTATGGAAAGAGGAGCAACAGTGAAGTTCAAACCATGTTTCAAGAAATTGAAGGCAAGGGGATTGAGAGAGACTTGGGAAAGGTTGACTACTAGTTTGGAATCCCAATCCTCAATGAAGTTGGAGCAGAAGTTGGAATGGTACGGTTTAGAAAGGTGTTCAAAAGAGCGGGTGGTATGGGAGGAAGGCGACAAAGAAGTTGAGGGGTGAATCAAGGCAGGGAAGTGATCAAAAATATTGGTAAGGGGGTTGAGAGGGGTGAAAGGAGTAGAAGATGGGTCCACGTGGCAAGCGATGAGGGGGATCGAGTCACCCAGCGTAGAGACCAAGGAAGAAGATGTGATATTTGAAGATTCAGTGGCAGAGGAAGTGGGACAAGTGGAAAAGAGGAAGCTTGGCTTAGAAGATAGCTCGGAGCTCGAGGAAGGATGAAGAGGGGTTTGGCGTGAGAAGGTGATTAAGAGTAGTCAGGGCTTAAATTTGATGGTCCACCTTGCCCATCATGATTTTTTTTTTCTACGGTTTAGTCTTCATTATTTCCTTTCACATGACAATTATTTTTTTTACTGCAAGTTAAATTTTATATAATAAGGCACTGATAGGTGAGGGAAAAGAACATTTTCAGCATAAGGAACATGCCTCCTCTCTTCCATAGAAGCACTTGTCAATATGTAGGCGACTATCTCTTGGAATAGGTCAAAAAAGATGACAATTTTTTCACCTGCTGTCCATTCATCTCAAATTTAAAAAACCTCAAAGTCTGTTATAAATTTGATTTATGATAGTATTAGTATAGAACTTGTAGCATATTGACATTAAAATGAAACTAACGAATCATAATGCATTGGTGTGTTCTTCCTCATATGGGATACATCACCATTACAAATGTGAACAAAAAAATGACTTTTAAAACATTTTAAATTCTTGTTTGTTTGGCATCTTTCCAAATTTCATACACTCTGCTCCATTCCACTACTGATACATCAAGCGTTGTTAGAGACACTCTCATCAAAGCATCCAATATATCTAATGTTAGAGTTATTCGTTGAATATCTTTTATTATGTTTTTCCTTAAAAATCCTCTTTCACATGCCACTGTACTTGCTAGAATAGTAAGGATTGTTTGCCATAACTTTGTCATGTTTGGAAAACTTGTATGTTAGTTTGTGACACAAAAACCCTCCAAGCTTCCTTCATTGATAATGCCTCACAACTAAGACGAAGAGTATCAACAAATATATGCAGCTCTTGTTTACAAGCTTCAACATTAAATAATGTTTCATTTTCTTCTCCCTCACATAAAGTATGTTGCATGTGTTGAAAAAGATAATCAATCCAACACTTTGAATTAGCTTCTCTAGCATGAGCATCCATTAGATAATGACAAGGACTAAACAACTTTACAGAGTTGAAAAAAACAAGATCAAGAAATCTTCCATTCAAACAATCTATAAGTGCTTGAACATATTCTTTTGTAAGTTGTTTACAACTCTCTAATGAACCGTGAATGCAAGGTTTTAGTGATTATTTTTGTGAATCAACATAATCACCATGTGCATGTGAATTTGCCACAAACTGCAATTCATGCCTATGAACAATTCCCTCTTTATTAGTAATCTCTAAATAACCAAATTTAGAGGCATCCAAGAATTTAGATAAGTAACAGGTACCATCAAAAAATGTATCACTTCTCATAAACCACCTGCTTAAAGTGTTTATAGTAATATCAATAGATGCCCCCTAATGATGTAACATCAACATACTCTTCTTTAATTTTTCTATTCAGCTTGTTCAACATAAGCATTATATCTTCAAGCATGTGTAAACAAAATTGAACTAAAAATATTCTTGCCTTATCATACCATGACTCTCTCTTTTAATTTTTTCATAAATTCAATATAGGAGGAATCAATACAACAACCTTTCAATAACTTGTCCTCTTGAAAGCCATCTAACTCCATGAATTTGAAGAGCTTGAAGAGTTTCAAGTTGCATGACTTCCTGTAAAGAAATGAGTTCCTTGTTTCTTTTAGTAGAATTTTGTACCTAAGAATACACCTTGTTTGCTAATTTCTCAACAAATAACAATTCAAGAATTTTTTTGGAAGCATCTAATGCAACAAAAACTTTATGACGAACAATGCAATGAACATCTACAAGATTAGGAACATCTTTTTTCATAAAAGAAACAAACCCATTTTCACTACCAACCATGGATGAAGCACCATCTATGGAAATAACTATTAAGCGTGTATTTGAAATCCCCGTTTCTTCCTTTAAAACATTGATTGCATCATAAATTGTTTTTCCTTTTCCATCACAAACATTTATGAGATTTAAAAATTGCGAAGTTGGCTGCCCCAACCCTTTTGAGTCTAAAAAAGTTGCATAGACCATAAGATGCTTCTCTAAACTACGATCTGTACTTTCATCCAACATCAAAGAGAAAAAGGACTATCCAACATTCTAGCAGTTTGTACCTCTTCAAGATACTTAGATATAGTAAAAAGAAATTGATTTGCAACCATCTAATTTGTGTATGAATTGTAGTCCTTATTCTTTGGCATGTTTGGTAACTGTAATGTCATTTCAAGAGAGCAAAGTGATTCATATTTTGAAAGGGGTAAATCCTCTTGAACCATCCAAAAAACTAATTTCATAGTTGTGATGACTCTTTCCTTGTTAATGCCATCGATTTTTGCTATATGTTATGTAATAGGTTTTGCTTTCTTTTCATTCCCACATGTCCATTTAGCTAGTGAAATCTTATGAATGTTTGAATTGGCATGAGTAACTAATGAATCATGTTGTAAATTAGTGCAACCATTACTTGCTCCCCATGGTCTAGCTGCATTATGTGTTTCACAATATATGCATTTCATAACTTTTTTTCCTTCATATATTGTACATTTCAACCATTTAAACTTTACTTTCCATTCCTCATGAAATTCCCGTTTTACTTAAAGTTTTTTTTTCTTTTTTTGTGTATTGTTTTCTCTTATTTGATATTCATCAACATACTCTTCAGTGTACCCCAAAATATCTAAGTCTTCATTTAAATCAAAATTATGATCTTCATTGGGTACTACAAATTTGGATGTACTTGACCATGGGAAAAAATGTTTGATAGAAGGCTGATTTTTTTTTCTCTGAGACATTTTCAAATTGTAATCCCAACATATTTTAAAAATAAGAAAGATTTAGATATTTTGTTCGAATTCATCTAAATTTATAAAAAGTGAACCATAAAAATAATAATTTAATATAAACTAGCAATCATATAGAGAACATGGGTTGTAGTGGTTGCATTAGAACAAAAAAATAGGAAAAACAAATCATGGAATATTATCAAATGCGATCCAAAATGTTTGATAAAAAAAATCTATAATGTTTAATTTTACTGTGATAAACTGTTACAAATTTTTAATATAGGATTTGTAAATCATTATTTTTTTAAAAGAACAAAAGATAAAATGAAAATCATCTTACTCTTCTTACTGTGCAGCAAAATCATTTTCTTTTTTGTTGTAAGTTGTAACTATGCAGCAAAATCTCTTTACTTTTTGCAAATCTGCTTTCTTTTTTGTTGTAAGTGTGCAAAAAAATCTTTCCCTTTTCTAACTTTTTGCTTCTTCTTTGCACCTCTGGAGTCTCTAAAGGAAAATTAATAAAAGAAAAATGAAATATTTTGCACTAGTAAAACAAAAAAATGGTTTGAAGGGGAAGATTGTTGTTTTTATAAAAAATTCTATTAAAAAAACTCAAGAAGTATTTAGAATAAAAGAAACTCAAAAATATTTAGAATCTTTAAAAAATTCTAAAAAATTGAGATTTGTTTTTTCAACAATAGAAGTTTGAATTTTTTTTAAAAATGTTTCTATTCTTTTATTAAAGCATAGAAGAATTTTCTATTAAAAAATTTAAAAATAAAAGTGTATATATATATATATATAGGGTCAAATTTTCATATATTGTTTTTTTTTCAATTTCTAAAATAAATTGCATGTATTAACATATGGTTAAATATTTATTTTTACTATATTTTACAGTTAAAATCTTCAAATATAAGTATACGGCCATCAAATTTAAGCCTTTAAGTCACAATCAAAGGAACGTTGGGGGAATGCATACAACAAACATACTTGGAACAAAAGCATAATGAGATTTTGGGGCTGATCTGAGATTTTGGTTGGACATTGCTGAATGTGCGCTATTGGTCCCTCTTTTTGGCGTAGCAACAACATCTGCAAGTTGAGATTTACAGACCCTTTGAATCTCATAGTAGATCGGCATGGGAGTGTTGAAGGCTACTCTCTTTGGTAGAGATGTAGGCAAGACGAGGGGAAGAAAATGTGTGCAATCGGTGGTTCGCAACATTTCAGAAGGTGTTGAGTTAAGAGGTGCGGTATTGTGGGCCAATGGTAACCGTGGAAGTTCCAGACTGTTGGTAGAAAGGAGGTTATGAGAGGCAGAGAATAGTGGAAATGGTTGGGCGTGGGAGGTAGCGGGATGAGGGGGTGGGGTTGGAGATGGGGAGTTGAAAATGGTAGGTGTAAGAGGTGAAGCAGTGGGAGGAAAGTTGAAAGACAGGTGAGTGAGAGAGTGAGGAGTGAAAGCTTGCCGGTGTTTGGTTGCTAATCTAGAAAACTTCTTTTTTTCTTTGATTCCCAAGAGGTTTTTACGCCTGCAACACGAGCATGGGTTTGGGTGTCTAAACATACCCAAATATCATATCTCAATGAAGAAGCCAATTCAAGATGCAAGTAGAATAGCCTGGTAGAGATTTGGTTGATCATAGCTCTAACGCCTTGAATAACTGACCTTAGTAAAGAGAGACTGGCTCGCTCAAAGATGGAGTGATTGTGTTGGTTTCGAAGATGATGAAGAATCTGGGCGAAGGAAGGAATGATGCGGTTGTCTCTGCAATGTTTCAAGAAGGCTAAATCTGCAATCCGCTTTGAAAGCTTGAGATTGCTTCACTCGTTGACCTTTGCCTTCATTCCACTTTCTTTACTTTCCAATATGTCATCTATGAGCAATTGGATGGAGTTGCCATGGACTCCCCTTTATCCCCTATTATTGCCAAACTTTGCATGAAGCATTTTGAGGATCTTCCCTTCAACTCCTTCCCCCTCAAGCCTCGTTGGAGGAAACGTTATGTGGATGACATGAATGTTTGTTGGCCACATGAGCTCTTTCACTCACACCTTAATAGCTTGGTCAAGTGCATCCAATTCACCAAAGAAATTAAAACTAATAACCAACTTCCTTTATTGGATGTCCTCATCATTAAAAAAGATGATGGTACCCTAGCTTGTTGTGTCTATAGAAAACCCACCCACACTGACCTCTATTTTCTTTCCTCATCCCACCACCA
The DNA here is from genome assembly GCA_007258455.2 of Sequoia sempervirens. Classification (NCBI taxonomy): domain Eukaryota; kingdom Viridiplantae; phylum Streptophyta; class Pinopsida; order Cupressales; family Cupressaceae; genus Sequoia; species Sequoia sempervirens. The sequence continues at coordinate 759,928,232 of VDFB02000003.1, forward strand.
TCCTTTTCAAAAAGCAGGAATCCTTAACACCCTTGCAACCTGAGCTTACCGCATTTGTGATAAAGACTACATTGAGCGAGAGCTTTCCCACCTCTACCATGTTTTCAAGCTCAATGGTTATTATAGAAAATGCATCCTTTGTGCCTTCAATCGTGCCAAATTCCATGCTAACCCCTTACCCAAACCTATCTCTTAAACCTCCCATTTTTCCACTCTCCCCTATGTTGAAGGCATATCTCAAAAGATATCCAAAATCCTTTGTAAAAAATATATTCTTTGTGCCTTCAAACCTATCTCTACCACTAGGAAGATCATCCCTTCTACAAAAGACACCTTACCTTCTCTCCACCATTTTGGTGTTTACAAAATTGATTGGTCTTGTGACACCCCTTACATCAGTGAAACAAGCATATCCATAACCACTAGGATCAAATAACATAGTGCCGACATCAGGCATGATCATTTCACCAAATCCACCATTGCTAAGCACTCCCACAACACCAAGCACTACATTTTCCTTGAATCCACCCAAGCTCTGATCAAAGAAGATAACTTTTTCAAAAGAAAACTCCACAAGGCCATCATCACCAAAAGACATACCACGAACCTTAATAGGGATGATGGTTGGCATGTGAGTGCATCCTGGGAACCTCTCTTAAACTCCCTCACACCATATCCTCCTCCTCTTTGATCCTTCTTTTCTCCCCCTTTCCCTCCTCTCCTCTTCTTTCTTCCTTTGCATCCCTCTTGCCCCCCACTCTGCCCCCTCTCTCTCTCTCCCCCTTCCTCTTCTCCCCCCATCCCCGCCCAATTTCCGAACTTGAGCCCAACCAATCTTGTACCCTTGATTATCTTTCTTTTCCTTTCTTTCGTGTTTTATCCTCTTTCCCTTCCTTTGTGACCTTTTTTCTTTTACCCCTCTTCTTTCACTTCCCCTAAATATATTTTTTTCTCTTTCAATTTTGTGGTTGTCTCTATGACCTTGTTTTTTAGTTTTTTATTATTTGTGTCTTATTTTGTTAATTTTACCCCCACCCCTTCTCTCTCTCTCTCCTTTTTCCATCTCTTTTATTTATTATTTTTCTTTCTTTCTTTATTTTAATCTTTTTATCCAAGTTGATATATTTGGCCTTTATTTTATTATTTAAAACCTTTGATTTTTTACCTTTGTTCTTTTATTTTTTCCTCAATTTGCTTTTAGATCTTTTTTCGCTTTTCCTCTTCATGTCTTTAGTACTTTTTATTAATGTTAGCCTTTCCTTTACCTTTTTATTTTAATTTTCATTCTTCCTTTTTTTAAATTTTCAGCCTTATGTTTATTAGTATGATATAGCATTCGATACCATTATTATATTAATATGAATAATGTTGACCTTAATTTTATTATATAATTTCTTTTATTTTTATTTTTGCTCTAATTTTATTTTTTCCTCTGTGATTTTAGATCTTTTTATTTTTGCATTTCCTTTTGTATACACCTAAAAATGGTTTGGATAAATCTAATTAATTAAATACTATTTATTTGATTAATGAACCCTTCTATTTTCATCTACTTATAAATAAATAAAATTATTTATTTATATAGTTCACATTTAATTCTTCTATCTCTATCATATTATTTCATCTTAATTAAATAAACAAATCACATACTTTGTTTTATTTAATTACCACATTTCTTCCATGTTTATTTAATAAACAGACTTCTATAGTTTGTTTTATTAAATTAAATATCCTCTTTTGCTAATTTGAATAAATCCAAATATTTAATTAGAGCACGTTTCTATAACTATTTCCTCTTTTCACTCATCATATGCACCTACCAAATTAGATATTTGATATCTAATTAATTCAACTCAGCCTTCACAGAAAAATTTGGAGACAAATTTAAGATAAATTACAGGAAAACTTCTTCATCTTCTTCCATTGATCATTCCTATCCTTTGGTGAATGTTTTTGTGGGGAGAAACAATCTCCATAATCTTCTCATATTTCATCTTTCACCATTGATTCTTTCAAATCAAATTTAGACCTTTGCTTTGCTGCCACATCACAAATATGTTGTCGGGAATCTATAAATACAACTTCTTTCCACATGAAATGGATCCCAACTTTGTGTAATCTTACTCTGCAGAAATAGCATTAGAACAATTGAGCATTCAATCAATTAAGCAAATAGCAATAACAATCAGTTTAGAATAGCAATCGTAGTCATGGCTTTTCATTTAGTTGCATCTTATTTTATAGTAGTTTGTTTTATCATATAGGATTAGTTTTCTACATTTAATAACATCTCATTCTCTAGATTGTCATTTTAACAGTCACAACGCTTACACAATCTGAAAGCCACAATGATCTAATAAATCTTTGGAGATAGAGAGCAATAAAACACTTTTAAGATATTTCCTGCTTTAATTAGATTAATTGTTGTTTAAATCTCTTGATATAATGTCTTATTTATGTGTTTTTCATTCATTATGCATATTTTACTCACACATAAATTGGCACCCACTGTGGGGCTAAACCCCAATTTTAACCATTTTCTGGAAAAGTGTGTTCGCAGGTTTTGACGTGTTTTTGTTTTAGCGCAATCGAGTGTTTTTATGGCGCATATGACAAATCTTTTAACACATAGAAATACTGTTATGGTGCATTGATGGAACAGTATAGTGCATCCATTGATTTTTCTAGTACATACAACAATCTTTTAGTGCATTGGATCTCTATTTTAGCGCATAGATCTCTATTTTAGCAGTTTTATAGTCAAACTTAAAATGGCCATATCTTGGTCATATGGAGGTCTTTTTCAAATTTTTTTTTTTTAAATGGGGTAGAATTTCATAAGCTATGCAATGGTGTAGGTATTTATCTATTTTTATAGAGTTAAAATTTTCAATTTTACATTTAAAGTCAAATCACATTGTAACTTGGTCTAAGTTTTAAAGTTTTTATACTTAATCGTTCATCTAACCCTTATATCTTTTTATTTCTTGATCTCATCTAACATTTTGAGCATTTATTGCAGATTTTAAGAGGAACATGGAGCATTTAAGTGAAAGAAAAAGCATTTGATATCCATTGTAATAGTGTTTTCAAACACTCATGGGAAAATAACCCATCATATGTTATTTTTCATTCATGCTTTAGGACCAACTAGCATTACTTTGGGCTTAAAATTAACCATCTACACAAGCTTTGTCAAAGTTGATTAAAAATAACATTAGAAACTCACTATTTTTTGGATTTGGATTAAAATTGAACAAACAACTTCACACTCAAGTTTGGTGTTTTAAAAAGAACTCATTATTTAAGATAGGCATCTAGCTTAAGTAAGAGGATTAATTGAACCCCTTGTCTGCTATGGTTGAAGTGATAGGCCTATGATCTCCCCTTCATTGGGTGATCAGAATGCTAGACTCACTTTTCATGCTTTAAATCCTTTAGAAGGTCTACCATAGTGGGAAAAAGTACTCACCCTATGGGAACAACCTAAGTTGGAACAACCAAAGCCAGGTTTTCTAACCCACTATAATCAAAAGCGAATTTGGGTAAAGTTTGAATTTGATGGAAGTGTGTAAGATAACCATCCCCAAAATATTTGTTCTAAAGATGAGAGGTCTCCTGAGGGATTTTATCAATTATCGCTTCGAATGGATACCCTATCTATGAACCTTAAGTTAGTATCTCACTGTGTCAGTTTCCAAACACATTTTATACCACAGTGCAAGGGGAGGGAAGAATCTACCCCCAAGACACTCACCATATAAATATCAGAGACCCTAGCCAAAAGTGGAGGATTCAACTCTGGCTAAGACTCAGGAAAGGAAAAAACACAGGCGCCCTCTAAGGGGTGACATGACTGTGTGAGATGACATATTTTTAAGATGTGGGCTATGGTATCTTAAGTGACCTACTTGAAAATTAGAAAAAGTGCTCGAACTATCTTTATTTGTGTCAAACCAGTGGAAATTGAAAGAATCAGACCTGATTCTAGAACACTCACTACATGTTTAATGCATAGAATCTGAACAACTGTTTACAATTTGGATTTTGTGTGTGAAGTTATTTTTCAAAAAGAAATCATCCAAATCAAAAGTAATTAATTCCTAAAATTTCCAGGCAAACAAATGAATTACCATATAAGTAATCAGAAGTTTATACACTGGAGATAACAAATTCACTGATTAAAACTAGAAAAACTAGGCAAACTGTCAGAATCAAAAAATATTTTCAAGAAAAGCGCATTCACTGTCTATTTTGGTGCATACAATTTGTTTAACAACACATCTAAGAATATTTTAGTGCACTGGAGGTCTATTTTAGCACATTGAACCCAAACTTTAGTGCATTAGAGTAACAGTCTGGCACATAGAAGCAACAATCTAGCGCATTCAACCAATTTTCTAGCGCATAGATGAAATAGTACAATGCATTCAACCAGTCTTTTAGCACATCAAAACAAAATTTTAGTGCATCTATCAGGTCTTTTAGCTCATCAGAAGACTAATATAGTGCATCCAGAAAATCAAAATCTAGAGAGCTATTTTTAGTGTCTGTCAAACTTTTATCATCAAAATTCAAATTTTTCTCAGAATAGAAACTTTCCTAAATCAAAACAAAGTCTTAAACCTACATAAACTGGACTTTACAATTAATTTTTTTCTAATCAAACCAAGATCTACCATCCAAAAGTTTCTCAATCAAACACATTTTATTAGTAAGTTAAGTTTCAGGACCAGTCATCCTAAATTAAAGAAACAAAACTATATAATAAAACTTATCAACTTAGTCTAATCAATAGAATCTATCATTCTATTTGACTTGAGTTAATATCCTTGACACTATACCAAACTAAGATCAAAAGTTTATTGAAAACAATAATGTTCGTATGCCCATTTTAACAAGGTCACGAAGACTAAAATTCCAATAAAAGGAAATTAAAACTCAAACCACCATGGCTGAAATAGATGATGATCAATTGAATGCTTTCACTCAACAAATGAAAAACCTTTAACAACAACTCCAAGATATACAAAGAAAAACCACAAAAAGAAACAAAACAATGAACATGATACCTTCTTCACCAAAAACTACATCATCCAAGTTCAATGTCTTTGAATTTTTGCAAAATTTCAATAAGCCTAGATCTAAGTCCTCAAACACAAATGATATTGAGCAATCCTATCATGTCATGCATTTATCTCCATCCACCATAAGCCAAAATAAACCTCAATATTCTTTCACTCAAGTTAACAAATCCATCTAATCATCCTCTTCTATCATATCTTCAACATCCAATGATTCACATCAATCTCTCAATCCAAAGCATGCTAGCATAGAATCCCCTACACATCAAGATCAAAATATTCTTTCCACTCCATCCAATGATATCAAAATTCCACAAATTCTTCCAATCTTGGATCAAGACTCATTTCTGAAGAATCTTATGACAATCCCCTCCTTTCACTTTTCATCCAAAATAAGTCCCTTCCATCTCAAGAGACAAGTATCCTTCCAAGTTCTTTCACATCATCTAATTAATCCGTACCATCTCATGATTCTATTACATCACAAGAGCATGATAGTTCTTCCATCTTATCTAATGATTTCTTACCAACTGATGATCAAGACATGCTTTCTACAAAATCTTATGATTCCCTTCCTCATCAAGATCAAGATATGCTTCCATTCAAGGATACTCTTTCATCCCATGAAGATTTTTATCCTTCTCATGATCAAGATATGCCTTTCATACCACATCATAATGATTCCATACTTAATAAAGGTCAAGCTACTTCCTCTCCTACCCCTCATGATACTTTTCCAAGTCAAGATCAAAACACCTCATCATCCCCATGTCAAGAGCCTATCACACCTATTCAAGCTATCCATGAACCCCACACCTATAAATTGGGATCCTCCACCTTTATCCATTCCGGTTTACTTCCAACACCTATCCTCTCATCCATATCATATCCTCCCCAAAATGGACTCGTATCTTGTTTCACAAACAATACATATCCCAGAGGTAAACGAATGTGTCAAAGTATGAATTACAAAGGAAAAGGATTAGGCCTTCATGAACAAGGTATCCTAGAACCCCTTTCTATTCAAAGAAACCTTCCATCTATCCTAGGTCCTCATCCTAGTCCATCAAACCTTCCCTCTATCCTAGGTCCATATCCTATTTCTCAAGAACAACAAAGGAACACATCCTTGACTCCCTTTCAAAATTCTACCCACATTAACTCATCCATAATACCTCCATATCATTCATCTCAATCCACCCCTCCCATTGCTCTTGGAAGCAATTTGGGTGCCAAATATAAAAAGCTTCTATATCAAAATCCACATGTATCAAAGGATGAACATGTCTCCTTGAAGATACATGCAAAAATAAAAGAAAATTTGATCCAAAATCAAAAGAAAAATCTAAAAGGCCACAAAGGCCCATCAAAGCAAAAAGACAATTTTCAAAGACCACAAGGTCCATAAATCAAAAAGAAAAATGTCAAAGGCCACAAAGGCCCACAAAGAGAAAATCAAAGTCAAAAGTCATGTGGATTCATAAAAGTCTCATAGAAGCAATAAAATCTAAATTGGCATCCAAAATGGCTAATCCAAAAGCTTCCTAAAATTTTCCATCTAATAACCTATCACCTTCCAAATTCATTTTTCCTCCATCGCTCCACCACCCTTCAAGGTGTGTGCCAATGTTGATCTTTCCATCCTTTCCATCTATCCATCAACAGGCCTTCCAACCTCCTATCCATTATCCAAAATTCCCCATCATTCTCCTTTAATCCAAACCTTTGCATAAGTCCTTAGATTCTTCCATCATATCATTAATTTTCCAACATTTAGGAGTCTAATTCACATTGACATGGTTTATTAGAGGGATATTTGGTTGTGAAACTTGATGCTTAAGTCCTTCCTCCATCTCCCTATCATCCATATCCTATCTTCTATATTCCTCTTGCACTCTACACTTAGGGACAAGTTTCGTCCATCTTATCATTCATGGTCATTATCCTTTCTATGCTCATTCCTTACATTTCCACCTTTTATCTTGACAAGGTTAAGGATCTTCTTGAAGATAATATATCTTATCCTATATGCTTTATCCATATCTTCCATACCATATCTTTTGTCTTATCTATATTCCATCATTCTTACTAAATACATCATTTCTTCCTTTCCTTGGTCTTGATGAGGAATAGGGGAAAAACACTTGGGCCTTGTGTCTATATCTTATCTAGTTGATCTTGATCATCCCATTCATTATTTTTATCCTTGGTTTCTTCCATTCCATATCTCCTATCTTATCAAAATCCATGTCACCATGTCCCTTTGCAACCTTGAATCTTATCATGCAAATCATATTTGAGCCTAGCTGTAAAACATTATCCAATCCGCATATCTTTTGTCAATCAATCATCAACAATCATCAATCTTATCGTACTTAGAGGAAATTAGTGATCCTAAGTACTTATCATCATCATGCCTTATACAATCAATCAACCATTATCATCTTTTGACAAGAGATGTGTTGCTTGTGTGACATGTTTTGCAGTGAATCTTTCATTTTGATCTATCATTTATCCATGGTTGCATTACCCCTATTTTGGGGCATCTTGTTCCTTCAATAAGTCATATCATCTCATTTCATCTTAAATATCTTGAAAAATCCAAAAAAAAAAAAGAATTTGCAAAATAAAAAAAATCAAAAATAAGAAAATCCACAAAAAAAAAGAGAAAAATACAAAAAAAATTTGAAAATCTGAAAAAGTGCAATAAAAACACGTAGTGAAAACTTGGAAATAGGTGCTACTTGTGATTTAAACTAGCTTTTCCATCTATTAGATGCATGTCTTGATCGTTCACTTTTGCCATCATTCTGCATATCATTGAAGAGAAAACCTCATGTACATATCCTAGCAATTTGGTCGTGTCTCACCCTAGCTTGGGGACAAAATCCTGAACTCACTGGGGGAAATAAACTTTGAGATTAATCGAATTGACAAACAATAGTATGACAATGAAACAAACACAATGATCATAGGGAAACCCAACATTGAACATACATCAAACATCAAAACCTTGTAGAAAATCAACCATCCACATCAAACAACTGAAACCAAATCAATCAAAACAAACTTTAGGTGGATGATAGCATTTTGAATCATGATTTTATCACTTTATCTTGAATGTTCAAATGTTGTACTTTGATTTTTGTTATCATTTCTTTGGAGCAACTCAATGATGTATTGAGTTAGAGAAGCTAGGAAGGAGAATGGTTTTTTCTTTGTCTGTTGTCTGTGAGTTGATCATTATTATTGTGTGAATTATCACGAGACGTGCTCTATAAAGTATCTGTTATCTCCTAGAAATGCACCCTATGCAAAGTTATAAATTGATCTTTCTAGAGAAATATGGGATCATTTCAAGGCTGTGGGTCACCTAAGTTTGAAATGAACCTATGGAGAAGGCCGGCTTCCTTTGGTATCACCTAAATTACTGATTCTTGAAAGAAAAGGGAGAAGGAATGCATAAAATAAAACTAAATCCTACGGTGATACACCTAAATGATAAGAAAAATGAGATACTCGAGTTACACTTGAATACTGATGATGTATATGGGTCTGCACAACAAGATTCTGTAGATTATGCATACAAACAGGTTTGACATGCATAGACTTTCAAGAAGGAAAAGCAGATTTTCACAAATTAAAAGCTCATGTGCAATTGAGTAAACACAGTTTATAACCTACATGATACTACTTTTGCAAAGAAAGGCATGCTAACATGAAACAAAGCTATAAGGAAAAGAAATATTTCACTAAGTATCTTGATGAATCACTTAAAAATGCACAATACTTCACAAGAACCAGAAGGCAAAAAAAAATGAACCATCAATGGTAAGCAAGGTAAATTTTATATAACATGCTCCATAATGAGTTACCGAATTTTGATAATCTGAGAAAGGACTGTAGAAGTCACAGACTTTTAAAAAGCATAAGGAGAAATCCCTTACAAAGAGGCAAAAATGCCATATATACAAAAAGATGTCGGCCCCCTAGGGCTTACAAAAATATCCGACTCAGAAAGATCTGTCCTTAGATCTTTTTCTAAATCGAGCTACTTCTGCATTCAATGTGTATCCTTGCTGTCCACTCTTGAATATCTTTTATCAGCCGACATCTCAGCTGTCCCTGTGACTCCTGGCCTCTTTGCACCCCTCTTGTTTCAGATCTTACTTCAAGTTGATCCCCCCGCCAGTGTTCACCGAGCTGCTCCATCGCTTTTGACTTCAGAGCAGATCCATGTTGGTTTACATTTTGTTGATCTTCCTCTCACCGGTCAAACTACCACGACTTGCCTGTAACTTCCTCCAATTGGTCGAACAAATGCTGCATCGGATCGCTAGATCATCAAAGGTTGCTCAAATTGAATCGCATGTCTGTGAGACACTAATCGTGTCTCCTCGATGCGATTATGCCCTTCAGCGGTTATCGACATAGCTTACAACCATCGGCAAGAGTTCATAGTGAGCCCAAAAGTTATATTGACATTCATAGTGGCGGTCACCCAGACCATTGGAAAGACATTTCACTTTTGGGAAGACCTCATGGCGAGCCTTCAGGAGTCATACCGATATCTCTTTCCATCACTGAGACCTCCATCCCTCGGCGAGACCTTTCTCTGAGCGCATTTCACTCTCCCCGAGCTCCGATCATTCCTTTCGATAAGACTCCCATGGGTCGGCAAGACCTCTCGCCGAGCTCTTTCATTCTTTGGCGAGACCCCTGGCCTTCGGCGAGACATTATGCCAATATCAATCCCTCTCGGCGAGCTCACTTTACTTCGCCGAGAGCTCACCTTATTTCAGGGAGACATCCCTATGTCGTCGAGACGTCACAACGAGCTCCCTCATTCTCCTTGAGCTCCTTCATTCTCCCCAAGCTCCAATCTTTCATTTGTTGGGGAGACATTGCTATGTTGGCAAGACTTTATGCCGAAGGAAAAACCTTCGGCAAGACCATCAGTAGTCGGCCAGACATCATGTCAAAAATGCTTCTCTTTTGCGAACTCGTTTCATTTCGGGGAGACCTCGCTTGGTCAGTGAGACCTTTCACCAAGCTCACAACTTTCGCCGAGACCTCCTCTTATCGGTAGGACATCTCCCCGAGACCACCGTCTTACGTTGAAGGCATTCTATTTCGGTGAGACTTCGTTTAGTCGCCAAGACATCCCAACAAGGCCCTTTCTTTCTTTGCGATGACATTTCTTTTTGTCGAGACCTCTCAACAAATGTGAACCCCTCTCCCCGACGCCAGCCTTGGTGAACAACTTTCGGCGAGCTCAAACCTTCTCTTGGGGAGAGCCTATTCTTGTCGAGGAGACACCACGCGGTCGCCCAGAATTTTCACCGAGCTCCAATCCTTCACCGATGCCGCTTCACTTTGGTGAGACCTCTTGCCAAAGGTAAAACACATCTCGAGACCCCCATTATCAGCTGGACCTCATACTTTCATCGAGACATCACGACGACTCTACTTTCCTTTGCATCGAGTTCATCCTACTTCAGCAAGACCCCTTTGGTATCGGTGAGACCCTATGCCAAAGGCATAACCCTTTCGGCAAGCTGAAACCACCTCGGGAGGACATCATCTAGTCGAGAAGACCTCACAGCGGGCGGCCAGAGTCTGAGCGATGTCCCTTATCTTTCGGCAAGACCATCAGTGGTCGGTAAGACCTTTCACCGGACACCAAACATTTCACTGAGCCCCTTTGTTTCAGAGAGACCACCTTTTGGTTGGAGAGACATCTCCCCGAGCGCAAAACACTCCCCGCGACGCCAACTCCTTTCGGTGAGACCTCTATCCCTTCGGCGAGATGTTACCCTGAAGGCAAACCATTTCGCCGAGACTTCCGTCATTCGACCAGACCTCTCCCCGATGAAACCCTTCTTTCGGCGATGCTAGCCTTGTACACAAGGGTCGGCGTGACTTCAGTAGTCAGGGAGACATATAAAAACCCATGGCGAATAAAAATTTCTGGGTGACCTGAGGACTTTCGAATGAATATAGCACAACAGCTAGTCGGCAAGAGATCTAGCTGGTCTCAGCGACTTTCATCCTCAGGAGTTTTATGCCAAATCTAAAGGAGGGAGGATTTTCCAATAGACTTTACCAATGAAATCCGAACACCTGCGTGCTGGGCTCAACCCTTATGGGAGCCACATTTAACCCACGTGCCAAATTTAAACATGATTTTCCTTGATAGAGCCTGTAGGTGAAAATTGGGTAATAGTATCATTGATGACATTCAGAATTCGCATAAAAAAATGATTGATTCTTGTCTATTTACACAAGAAATGCTCAGGTCATCTTGGTTTAATTATACCTAGATGTTTGTGTTAACTTGTAATATCAAAAATCATGAAAGTAGTACTCAAGTCATCATTGGTCTAAATTATACCATTGATGCTTGTACTCACTTTCAACATTTTAAAGGCTCAATGATGATAAAAAGCACGATAAATGGACCGTTAAGGTGACAACTTTAGAATATGTAGATTTTCATGGTAAAATTAGATTGCATTTATGTTAGTTTTGCATCTGTAGAGTATTTTGTTCCAAAGGTTGGCGAAGAATTCAAAAACGATGTTATCTTTTATCATTGATGGATTGAGTATACTTGAAATTAACAAAACCATCATCATTATCATGTAGTTGCATAATCATTTCCATTGCATACATTAGAAAGCATTATTATATCATTTAATCATTCATACATTCGATCATATATTTGCATTTATCATACCATATTTTTCATTTGTGCATCACAACATCTAATTGCATAAGAAAGAAAAAAAAAAAAATCATCTACATAGTCATATTTTCATTAAAATTATCATTTCATACATCAAACATTAGAAGTATCATCATATTGACCATTCATTACATCATATATTTGTATTTGAAATATAAAAAATATAATGCATTATATTCCATTTACATCATTATGTCATATATCATAGAAACATCATATCCAAAATCATACATATAGTTGCATTATCATATAACTGTTGATCCATGTAAATACTATGGGCACCATGCATCCATACATCATCATTATAAGCATAATCACATGTAACATCACAAATAAAACATCATAAAATCATAGCATGTCATCATGATCATAAAATTGCATCCATAACATTATCATATAAATCATCATATGGCATGTAGAACAGGAAATTAAATGCATCCATCATAGAACCATATAGAACACATATAGATTGATCGATCTGCCACATATCATATAAATCTCAAAAATATAATGTCAAGTATACAATGATATCTGAAATGTAAAAAGATACAACATCAAAAATGGTTGTGAATAAAAAAATTAGAGTATACATCATGTCTCAAAATACATAAGGGAATCCAATCATGAGGCTATGTGCTACTAGCCCCAGACAGTGCTGACATCTCTAGACCAGTGCCTCCCCCACCAGATGTACCGGGATCTCTCAGATCTCTTGAAAGAGGCCGTGTCACACTCTTGCTCATAGTCCTAGAATGAGTCCTGCCCGATCGAGACTAAGCATAACTAACTCTCTACTCTGAAGGAACTACATCATGGTATCGACCTCTATACTCGGCCTCTCTACCCACATGGAGAACCTCTCATATAATCAGATATGGAGGTACCATCGGCTAATCTCTGCAGTCTATCAGCCAATCCCTATGCCTACTCTGCAACCCATCTAGCTGCATATCTCTCGGCTGTCAAGGAGGCTATTTGTGCCTGTGTAGCTACCAACTGTGCCTGTACCTGTGAGAGAGCCTGTGCATGAGCCTATGCCTATGTTTGCATCTGCATCTGTGTCTATGTCCAGGCTAATAACCCCCGAGCCTGTATCAACTTACCTTGCAGTGACTGCACCTAAACTTGTAGGCTTACAGTCTGGGTCTACTGCTGCTAGGAACGTACTCCAATTTGCACATGTTGCTCTGCGGGAGCTACTAGTGATTGCCTCTTATGAGGCACCATGAAGTATCTAACCTCAAATGTTGGGCCTCCTCCACCACCTGCTCCACCATCTCCTCCACCCCCATATCCTCCACCATCTCCTACACCCCCATCTCCACCATCTCCATCTCCCTCCTCATCACCACTGCTCTCCTCGTCATCACTGCTCTCCACATCCTCCTCCTCCTCATCTCCCTCATCTCTCCTTCATCGGCGACTGTGTACAACTGCAATCTCCTCCTCACCTAGTAGCAACACTCGCTCATCTGGGACAAAGATCCGATGGAATGGATGTAAGGTGAGGTACTGTGCATGATCCATGGTAATTAAAGCCTCGATGATCTCAGGATGAATCTCCCAAATAAAAGGCTATAGACCCTAGTACTCCTGCACTGCAGTATCATATGATAGGAAGGGTTCCCACTCAGTGGCATCTATCTGATGCCAGGCATGATGTGCAACACCCTGGGGCATGCCCTGTACAATGTCATACTGTCTGAGCACCCTCCTCAACAAAAATATCTCAATAACAAAATGTGTCCTACCAATCAGGTACATGGACTGGCATAAGTATGACATCTTTGTATCATCATCATCCCAGTGCTTGCAATCTAGATAAGGCTGCCATGTAACTGTCTCTACATCATCAAGGACTCTCCTCCAATGTTCCAATTTTCCCAGTCTAGGCTGAGCAAGTCAACCTGCATATATGTGAACGTATGGCCTCATGGCGGGTCATTTTCTAACCATAACTGGATGAGTAACAGCTATATGCTCCCACGCCCACACCTGAAGTAATGTAACTCTTGAAGAAAAACTGGCCCCTCAGAGGTAGACCACCTGATGCAAATCGTGGTATAGATGAGCAAGCATACACATACCCCATGAATATTTGGTACCATGGATGATCATGCTCTCCAAAATATGACCCCACCCAATAGAAAGTCCCTTTGACCTGCAATTAGGACAAAGGAACCCTCCAATGAAACCAACAAGTATCATTGGCAAGGTAGCATAGGAATCAAACATCTCTCGCCATGGAATCTCATATTCACTAATTGTATCATCCTAAAAAACTCGGCGTAGTGCATCGGTCCCACCTTGCTCAAAATAATCATAAACTACCAGCGCCCCAGCAACAGGTATCCAAAAAATATGCCATACATCCTTAGGAGTCATTGTCATCTCGCCGATAGGAAGGTGGAAGGTATTGTGCTCACTATGCTATCTCTCTGCTAAGGCTGTCAAAAGACTCTGATTAATCCTAATCTGGGGCATATCTAGAAGAGAGGATAAACCACATCGTGTGATAACTATTGTCTCAGGCTGCACTAGCTGCGATATCAAATCAAATTTACTAGGAAATCACTCTTGGATTTGTAAGTTCGTCAATGACTCCTATCATCACAGAATATTGAAAGTCAGTAATCTTTGTCAATTGATCAAACATCAATCAACGTATCAAATCTAATCAGCTCTAGTGGGACTTTGATCAAATATCATGAGCAACCATCATTGAACCTCACCTATCATGAGGTCAATCATTAATCTAAAATTGCACCTTGCCTATCATGAGGTCAATTAATCAAATCAACCTCGCTTATCATGAGGTTTATCAATCAAACTATAATTATTCCTCGCCTATCATGAGGTTAATTATCATCAATCAATCATCAAACCTTGCCTATCATGAGGATGATCATCATCTAATCTATTAAGATCATCAATAACATCAACTAAATGGCTAATGAAACAAAATTCATCAAAATCAAGGAGTTAATTGACAAATTTTATCATTCAAACTTGGATGCGCTAAAGTAGTGTTTTAATGTGCTAGAGAAGTCAATGCGCTGTTAAAACTCATCAATGTGCCACAATAGACGGTCATTGCGCTAAATCAACGTATGCGCCATTTCAGCAAACCAGTGCACTAAACCAACATGATATGCACCATTTCAGGGGGTCGATGCACTAATCTACGTGGTCAACGCATCGAATCAGTCTATGCACTAATCTAGCCTACAAATGCACTAAATAATTTTTCCAATGCACTAATTTATCCTATCTATGCGCTAAAATAGTTGACCTATGCGCTATTTCAGTGAATGTGCTAAAACAAAAAGTGTATGCGCTACAAACAGAAAGTGCATGCGCTACAATGGTGTGTGTATGTGCTAAAAGAAAGAAGACGAATTCAAAACGAGAAAAATGCGTGAAAATCGAAAAAACACAAAATATGAGGAGGTTTCTAGGGTACATACTGAAGGTCCGTAGGCGGTCGGGTGGTTGTATCAACACATGCGCTCGAAACGGTGAGTGTGGTATGGAATAGACATTTTGCTCAAAATCACTCACTCCAAATTTTCAAACTCACAAATGCACAAATGAATTCTAAATCCACCTTTTTAATTTTTAAAAGAGTGATTAAGAAGGATTTTGGTGGGATTTATTTATTTTATTTTCAAAGGGGCTTAATTCATCAATGTAATCATTTGGCGGACTAAACATCATTTGTCGGGAGATAAATCGATTTTGAAATTCATCACATCTTTATCAAATCATCAAAAAATCATAAAAATAAAAAAAATAAAAAAATTCATCGATTTATCTCCTGAGGGGGCATATATCCATCATCACCTAAAAATCAACGTCTGGGGCATATCGAAAATTATTTTCTTTAGTACTAGCAGCAGCAACAAAATTTTCTTTGAAGCAATGTGTAAACATATCACTTCAAAGAGGGGAAAAATATATACACCTAAAAATGGTCTAGATAAATCTAATTAATTAAATATGATTTATTTGATTAATGAACCCTTCTATTTTCATCTACTTATAAATAAATAAAAATATTTATTTATATAATTCACATTTAATTCTTCTATCTTTATTATATTATTTTATCTTAATTAAATAAACAAATCACATACTTTGTTTTATTTAATTACCACATTTCTTCCATGTTTATTTAATAAACAAACTTCTATAGTTTGTTTTATTAAATTAAATATCCTCTTTTGCTAATTTGAATAAATCCAAATATTCAATTAGAGCATGTTTCTACAACTATTTCCTCTTTTCACTCATCATATGCACCTACCAAATTAGATATTTGATATCTAATTAATTCAACTCATCCTTCACGAACAAATTTGGAGACAAATTTGAGACAAATTACAGGAAAACTTCTTCATCTTCTTTCATTGATCATTCCTATTCTCTGGTTGAATGTTTTTCTGGGGAGGAACAATCTCCATAATCTTCTCAGATTTCTTCATCTTTCACCATTGATTCTTTCAAATAAAATCCAGATCTTTTCTTTGCTACCAAATCACAAATATGCTGTCGGGAATCTATAAAAACAACTTCTTTCCACAGGAAATGGATCCCAACTTTGTGCAATCTTACTCTGCAGAAATATCATTAGAACAATTGAGCATTCAAGGAATTAAGCAAATAGCAATAGCAATCATTTTAGAATAGCAATCGTAATCATGGCTTTTCATTTAGTTGCATCTTAGTTTATAGTAGTTTGTTTTATCATTTTCATGTCAATTTCATCTATAGTATCATCACCATATCATTTAGCAATCATCATATAAGGTTAGTTTCCTGCATTTAATAGAATCTCATTCTCTAGATTGTCATTTTAATAGTCACAATGCTTACACAATCTGAGAGCCACAATGATTTAATAAATCTTTGGAGATAGAGAGCAATAAGACGCTTTTAAGAGATTTCCTACTTTAATTAGATTAATTGTTGTTTAAATCTCTTGATATAATGTCTTATTTAGGTGTGTTTGTCATTCATTATGCATATTTTACTCATACACCTTTTATATCCTTATATTGTTTAACTTTTCATCCCTTCATTTTATTTCTTTGTATATTCTTTCTTTGTCTAATCCTCCTCAATTTTTTTGCTTTTTCTATTTTTCTATCTTTCTTCTATTCCTTTCTTTTTTATTGTAATTTCCCTTCTTTTTGAATTTTCATTTTACTATATTTGTTATCATTCCCCTTTCATTCATTTTTAACTTTAACCTATTCTTTACTTTATTTTAGTTTTATTTGATTAACTTTATTTTATGGCTCTTCATTTAAATTGAAGAGTCATATTTTATTTCTTAATTGATATTTATTTATATTTTCTCATTTTGGTTATTGTGTACTTTATTATTGGTATTTTACTTTTTATTTTTTTCATACTTTTATCTTTGTCTTTTAATGGATAATTCTTTCTCCATTGTTTACCTTGTTATTTTAAGTACTTTTATTTCTTCTATTTTTTTCTATTTTTTTATTATTTCATTTGCCTCCCTCTCCCCCCCTTCATGCTTTTCCTTTTTAAGCTAATTTTTCAATCCAATCTCTCATTTTCCTCTTCCTGATGATGGCTCATTGAGTGTGATCCGAAACATCAAGCAAAAAATATATATAGTTTTATCCAGAAGTTTACTATTCTTAAGAAATGTTGAACTATATACAAATTGATTGTTCAAGGATTGTGTGAGATAAAGAATGAACAACTAAAAGATCTATCATTTATAAATGTTTTTATACTCAGACATCTAGATCATGGGAGGCCCATGGTCAAAATGCATATTCCTCACACACTTGTTGATCTAGGCCCAATAATAAATTTTATTAGTCCAACTAGATAAAAGATGAGTTTTCATGCATTGATGACCACATAAAATATGCTACAAATGGATGATCATTCATTAAACAATCTCTAAGGTATTTTTAAAGATGACTATTAATTCTTTGGATTATCTTAATGATCTCATGATCTTATAGCATCAAGTTAAGTTGAGGGGGAATCCCTTGAATTTTGAAGATCCTTGGTTGAATATTAATAAATCCTTCATTAAGTGTTGGTTTAATTCTTCTCATAAAACCATGTGAGTGATCTTTAGACCAAATCAAGGTATGCATTCTTTTGTCACTTGGAATTTAATTGTATTGTTTCTACACAAGCAATTATTGTAATATTACATTATATTCATCTATTTTTCCATTATTAAGTATTTATTCATATTAATAACTTTATCCTCCATTTTCTAATAAATAAATCAATTGAATGGAGAAGTTATTAAATGGATAATATTTCATTACTATACTTGGTAAGCTTGGTCATGAGAATATGGTTGCAAGTTTTTTCTCTCTGGTTACCCAACACTTTTGCACCAATACCAATTGATGATGCTTCTCTACATGTGCATCCAAAGATACATTTTGTTGGCCTTGCCAATTTTATGGTGAAAATCAAGTTTTCTTTGTGATTCTCTTGGAGATTACAAGAGGATTTGGGAAAAATGTTCAATATTCATGGGTAGAACTTCTCTTTTGCACCATCCTTGATGTTAAACCATGTGAGAGTCAATATGAAATTCAGCGTATGAATACCATAGTTCTTGATTGATTCTCCACAGGACACACATCCATGGATAATTTGAAGACATGAAAAAAATCTTGAGGACACTCTAATAGAGATCATCACACTCCATTGTAGAGCTTGATTCATCTACCTATCTAAAGCTATATGGACATATTGGATAAGTTGGGAGACTACCATTGGTATTTCACTACACAACCTTATATTTTGAAGATTGCTTTTATTGTAAGTAATTCTTTCAACCAAGTGATTAGGCATGCGTTCCAAAGCTCTACAAGCAACTTTCAAATATAGTGGCATGAGCTAAATAATATAAAGATTTTTTGTAGCAATGGTACTATGAACTATTCATGACACTAGTAGAATTTAGAAAATAAATGACTACGTGACTACAAATTTTAGTCACAACAACTAAAAATGATTAATTTTTTTTTTTTTTTGGAACTCAACTATAAATGAGTAAATAAATGACTAACTTGGTCATCGACTAAAAAATTATTTAGTCATACAAATAAAAATGACTAAATAGTTAGTCACACAAATAAAAAAAATTGAATTTGAAAAATTATTGGCGGGATGCTAATCATTTCCTCTCCATTACTACAATTGAGAAATTATTGGTGGGATGCAAATATTTCCTCCATTGTCCTTTCGTTAGTTTGAGAGCCAAGAGCCTAACAAAGGAATGTAAGCTCAAATTGATATCTTTAGTACAAAAAATCCTTCATCTTGTTCTCGCTGGATGCTCATTAATGAACGAGTTTGTCATGTATGAAGAGGATTAGGTTTTGAATCTCAAGCCTTTTTGGAGACTTTTGATGGAGAATAGAGGAATTCTTTGGCAAGTATAACTTTATGACACAAGGATATCAGTAATGTAGTATGACTCAGTGCAAACTTCTTCCCGTATTTTGGGTTTTTTGAGCTTATATTGAGAAGCCCTATAAAACTTCCAAATGTAAGGGTTTTTGTTTAAAATGGCATGTAAAAGTTCCAGCATTATGCAAACTACAATCCTTTGGTTAGTGTTCAAGTTCCAATAATTAGGGTTTCAATAGGCTTATTCTAGAATCCCTAGAAAACCTTCCAATATTATGTTATGAAAATACAGCCCTACACATAATTGAGGGCATTTTTCATATAGACACTATCTGGCTAATGTTATTATATTTTAAGAAAACACTATACTGCACTATACCAAACAACATGGATACTTATATAATCTAGGTTTTGATCTTTTAACCATATAATATCTCACATAAGTGTTTACAAGATGGATTTGGTGTAGTCTTTTCAAAGTTGTGCAAACACATTTCTAGATGATAGCAATTTCATAATGTTCAATGTGTTTTTTCAAGGGATTCCTTTAAATAATAGACCTTTTTGCAGTGGATTCAATAACAGTGATATGGGGATTTTATTATGACATCTTTTTTGTGAAAATGTATGCCAAATCAATAGATTTAATTTATTTAACAAGATGAAATTGCGAGGGGGATTTTCCCTAAGAAGAGGTAGCAAATCAGTGCCTTAATGTGTAATTTGTCTTTTTGGTCTATGAAGGTTTTAAGCTAGATACATTGTGAAAATAAGAAAAGAGAAATTTTTGTTTAGGGGATTTAGATACGGGAAAAACCATAGGAAGCCCTAAAACTAAATAACCTAGAAGTTACATTCTGGTTGATGAATAAATAAGAACCCAAATAGAGGTTATTATAATCAAATTCTCCATCCATGGTTGTTGACCTATCATGAGAGTATCAAATGCATTATGAAGAAATGGAATGAAAGGAAGATACTAGGCTTTTAAACCCTCTCAAGTTGCAACATGCTACAAGAGCAACTTGAGGATCATATGGTTTGGGGCACTTAAAAGATGAAAGACAGATGTTTTCAAAGCCTAAGGGCATAGGAGAACTTCAAGATCTAAATTTTCCACATGTTTTATGTCTTCAATATTCTCTTTATCCACCATTTGTCACCACTTAACTTTTTATTTTTTTTATCAGACCCTTTAACATAATTGCTTTGTGCTTCTTCCTCTATCACTATCCCTCATTGAAACTCCTTGATAAACTTCTAGAAGGTCATCTTCCTTTTAGGATTCATGATGGTTTTCTTTTTATACCACTGGAATGTTCCTTAGATTCTACTATGTTTGCTCACTATATGACTATATTTCATTCATACCAATATACAAAAACACTATCAATAGATAGTAAACTATGGAGGGTTCTTCTTGTTGTCACTATATCATGAAAAACTACTCACTAACCCTGCACTATCATACTCATTGCCATTGCTACACACAAGTATATAAGGTTTCACACAAGTGATTGGCACTTTTGAAGGAACCATTCCATTTTACTAATGGGATAGTTGTTGAGGGTCTTCATATGATTGTTTAAGCTTTAACCTCATCACAACCTTAACTTCCTTAAAACCTATAACTGGTTGAAAGGAATCTCCATCTCAAACCACCACAAACTGCCCTTTTCCTAGTGACTTAATCATTTATTTGTGTATTTTCTTAGACTATGAGCATTTTTATGATCATTATTATGAGAGATCAACAATTCCATACTTTCACAACTTTGTCCTACAATCCTTTGATTATTGTTCTCTCATGGAAAACTCCACGATAGACTCCAAGGTTGTCCTTTAGGACTATGAGTGACTGAGAAAAATGGACATTTGACTTGTTATTTCCTTGATTGAAACTTTGATGAAGGCTTTTTATACGTCCATCAACAACTCTTGGGTGATCCCACAATTCTGGTTTACAACTTTTGGCCAAACTGGACATTGAAATAATTTTTTCTAACTAAATCTTCACTTTCGGGAACCTATAGCGGCTAAACCATGAGGAATTTGAAGATGATGCAAACTAGTGATTTGTGATAGTTTGTTTGTAGATTCTAAATATATTTTTTTCAAAAATTTTGGAATCAGATTGCACTTCTTTTTCCATCTCCTTTGAAAACTAGTTTTTTTCAATTAAACACCATTTTTAAGGAGTGATGCTCACCGTATAAAACATAATTCTTTTTCCATGAAGGATAAAATTCTTTTTTTTTTGAATTTAGATTTGTAACTATGATATATAGTGCTTCCAATTGGTTTCATAGTGTTATATTGAATATTTTTTCCTTAAATCAAGTTTTGAAGTCAAACCAATTACAATTCAGACATAGGCAGACCGTATAAAACGTAACTTTTTTTGTATGTATCAAAATTCAAATTTTTTTTAATGGGATAAAGGACTTCAATATCTGGCACAATCATATTTTTCAATTTTTTTTATTTTATAATCTACTATTTTTCCACGTGTAGAACAAAGAACTTGATTTTCTATGAAAAACCTATGTTTAATAAGACTAAAAAAACAAATACATAATAAAACAAAAACATATTAAAATTGTATTAATTGGATAGCTTGTTCTGAGAACTACCATAATCCAGTTGGGTCTGTGAAGTCTCCTCCATTTTCATCCTCAACCTAAGCTTCGAAGGGAAAAATTCTGGAGTTTTTTGGTGTTAGAGGGTGGGAAGGTGGGAAAAGGGGGGTTCGAGCGAACCAGGGGGTTCACTCAAACCCCTAGGGGTTCGCTTGAACCCTGGTTTGAACGAACCCCCTTTCCACAAAGGTTTTCTTTTTGTTTTTTTCCTAGGAATGGTGGGACCCTGCATTTAATGGGTTCACTCGAATCAGGGTTCTAGCGAACCCCCTTTGGGTTCACTTGAACCAAAAGTTTGTATGAACCCCCAAAAACCAATTTTTTTTGCAACTTTTCCTTCTTCATTGGAATTGTAAACCACTTTTGTGTGTTTACTCTCTTCTATGCGTGGATTGTTCATAGTTTGAGCCTTCTTATGAGAATCACTATCATGATATTTCCATTTAATGCACAATGTTCTTATGTACAGACCTCTACAATTTTGACCTTCTGATTGTTGAATTGATCACTTGGATGTGAAATCATTATCATTTGTGCACAAACTACACATTATTCCTTTCCCTATCATTTGATGGCCATATAATAACTGCATCTCTCATGTAATTGTCACCTTACTTGATTTGAATTGAGTTCCTTATTAAAATATTTAATGCATCCATTCATCACAAAGGTCTATCTTCAAGGTTGCCATGCTAGATTGACTACCCTCAATCTCTGTTGTTTTTTTTTTAATGTGAAGTAGAGATGATTGTATAGTCATCAAGACTGTTTTCCTTTCATCTTGCGCTATTATGCAACAACCTTTCACTCCTCTATGTAGATTGCCATTGTGACATTCTTTATGACTATCCTCTAAAACTATGACTACCCCCTTGCTTATGTTCATGGAAATTTTAGCATTACAATAGGATTGTGCAATTTTGGATTCACACATCTTCAGGACTATCACATATAAACTGCATTCACTAGATTCATATTGAAATCCTTTTACCCTATGCAAATGTTCTTACCATGAGATAGGGATCTATGCAAGGTTTTATGAGGGTTTAGGTAATAGAAAGGAACTTCCACTACTTCTCCATCCTAGTGCATGATTTTTTCCTTCCACGTGACCTACTTGTCATGACAGTGTCCTTAAGCCTGTTATGTGTATGATTTTCCTAAACTTATTTGATAGTCTATTGAAATGTTTTGTCTCTAGATTCATCAATTTATGGACTATTAATCATGTCAAATTATGAAGGTTCAGAGGCTATGTATGGTTTTAAAGAAGCTTTCATACATCTTATTGGTAGAAACAACAACCTTTGAATAAAATGTTCATCAAATACCCCTTTGTTTGGTAGTCTCTTTGGTGTCAAACTGTTAACCCAAGAACTCATTAACAGTGAGGTATTTAACATATTTTGATCAAATTATTAGCTTCCACAGTGCTGCAAGCTTGTTAGCAAAGTATTAGCTTGACAACACAAATAAAAGGCCTTGTTCAAAGATCTTGAATCATCCACTACCTTGATTTGGAATATCTCAATGTCTTCCTTCCTGACCTAGATTGTCATACTATACTTGATACTTTTCTTGTAGGGTGTACATATCTCATAGAACTCTTCATTACCCTTTCCTATCTGTTATTTTGTGATCTTAGACATATGTTCTTCCTTGATTGTACATTTTCATCGGTCATTTGCTATCTCCATCTTTCTGGGTATGACTCTTTTCCCTTAACTATCAATGCATGTTGTCATTGATCCACTATCTTTAGGTTCTTCATAGTAAAAGTCACATAATTATGACATGTCCTTATTTATTGCTTATGTCATGGCCATCATCTAGGGTTTGAGGACTAGTTGTTCCTTGCATAAAGTGTACAAATATATTCATTGTTATTTCCTCTTTTGAAAATGTCACATATAGTTGGTAGAAAATTTCCCATGATTGTAGAAGTGAGAGCAAAATCTGAGTGATTTAAGGGTTTCCTCCATTTGGAAAACCTCTTAATTCCTAAAAGGCTACAAAAGATAGATGAAACTTAATTGTTATGTTGTACTTGATTTTAAATTTGAATCCATTTTTTATGGATGACTTCAAAGCATTATTATTACTCTTAGATTTCTCAAAAACCTTGTCACATGCAACTCCCTTGAAATTTGATAATTAGAAGAGAAAAACTAGGGTTGTAGAGGCCAACCCATTTGATCTTTGTTCAGCCTATTGTAGTTTAATGAGCTATTCATATTACTATCATTAAAAATATTTATCATCTCACCTTTATGACCTATGGTTAGGTCACTCCAATAGGTGAGGTTGTCATTTTTGTCTCCCATCTCATTGTTAATCTACCTTTGTCTAAACACAACCTTTGCACTAAGACTATGATCAAATGCTTCTATCAAAGTTGTTGACATCTGCAGTCCCTCTCAAGTCACTACAAAACTTCAAACTGTAAAATAAATTGAGAAGGGATTAATATTAGGAATTTAACAAATTTATAAAATATTATTACTTTGCCACTCCTAAAATGTTGTTTTCCTTCATCTTGTTACATCATCTTTGTATCTTGCTACATAATCCTTAAGCAACTTGATCGAGCCATCTTTAAACATCTTGTTGTTAAGGTGTATACAACAATGAAAAACTAATTATATTCCTATCTAAACGAGATTTTACTAAAAATCACATCAAACTAATGGGGTTAAAGGAGAAGAGCTTCAAATGTATAAGCTTTAAAGAATATAAAATGAAATAACATGAATGCTAAATATTTTGCTACAATTCATCATTATCCAATGATGTATCAGTAAATTTGTATTCAATCATATACATCTATCGTAGACCTTATAATGCACAGATCTAGTATATACTCAAATCTTGACACAAGTTTCCCCGATACATAAGATAGCATGTATTGTACTCTATTCCATGATATCCACCTAATTCCATACCACCCAGAGAAACAATGATTGAGAGTATATGTGCCCTATATTTTTCAGCCCAAATGTGTCTTTCTAATGGTTTTCCACAATTAGGAAGAAGGTATGTCATGAAATGTTTGTGCCCACCCAAAACTAAGCCCTACAAAGAACGTTTGCACCTATGCAAAATACCATAAGTTGCTTCAAAATGTTATGATCCAACACAAGAGCAAGCTATTAAGGGAGACTTGGCTTTTCCATTGGCATCTTTATGATTACATACTCAACATTTTTTTTGCCACAGTTTCAAAATACACATTTATGATAATATTCACACAACAAGAATCTTGAAAGGCGGAAACCTTGCTCTCATTCTTCCTAGGTCACTCCTCAAGAGCCCATATTAGTATTTGTGGGCTCTTTACAATAGCTTATCCACTGATGAGAAGGCTCCCATTCTTTGCTAATGGAATAAATTTTCATCTTCTCTGTTTGAATGTGTAATGTGATGTAGCATGTTCAATTTCAAAAGGAACAGTTTGAGAGTAGAATTTGAGACTTGATATCCATAGAATCCAACTTCTTGCAACACAAAATGTAGAATTAGCATCCCAACCAAAGCAACTTAGTTTTAATATGCACCATAACCAATGTTTTCCCACATGAATGGTGAAATTGAACTAACTTTTGGGGGTCCCTTGAATAGAAAACATACACAGACACAAACTACTACGGTAGCTAGCAAGGAGAAAATAAATGGATGATACATGGCTCCATGATAGCACATCATCCTTGATACTCTCTTGGAGGAAAATCTTGCACACTCACCACATTTCTAAGGAAGCTTAAGTACCGTTTGCTGAGACAAGTTTGTGTCTAAACCAACTTCCTAAATCACACTCACATTCAAGGAAGGTGCTTTCAAAATTGTTATTGCTAACTGAGCACTCATACTATCTCCCAATTTTCTTCCAACTAACCAGCTATATGAATGATTATTTCTTATTAAGGTATAAGCATATTTGGAAGTGGATTTTTATTAGTTACTATAGTGGAAAGTTCTACTTTAGATCACCAAATCCTTCACAAAACCTTCTGCACAACCACCATTGTGTAGTGTTGTAGTGGTTGTGTAGAAGGTTTTGTGAAGGATTGCCTCTCTGTTTTGGTGATTAAGAAGTTATCTCGCTTGCCTACGACCTAAACCAGTAGAGGGACACACCTAAGATGTGAAATATTGGTATTGGTTGGGATGGTTGATTTTCCAGCCTCACCTCGACATATGCTTCTACCTGAGAAAGGTTATCATATCTGAATCTATTAATGGTTAGAAGGGAAAGCCCTAGATGCACGTGAGGAATACCAACTTTTGATCAATCATCCATCCCACTCTCTCAATTGATCTATTCCTAATACGTATAGTTGTCACTACTTCCTAGGAAAGGAGTGGTAGAGAATAGAGCGTTGACATAATCCCCCCTCCATAATTTGAGCTGAGGAAGCCTTCACAAAACCTTTTGCACAACCACTACAACACCACACGATGGTTTTTGGGCCTTCATGGTGATGTGGGGACAACCACCGCAACACTCACAGTGGTCATTGGGCCTTTACAATGATGCAAAAGGATTTCCCCGCATCATCGCAAAGGCCTAACAACCACCATGTGGTGTTGTGGTGGTTGTACATAAGGTTTTGTGAAGGTTTTGTCACATTTCTTTGAGGCATTTTTTGAAACAATTCACTTGCTCTGTCTATGCTTCCACATTTTCATGTATGTCTAGCTGGGCACTTGTAACTACAATATATGACAAAAAAAATGCCTATTGTTATTCTTTGATGGATGTCCCTTTGTTATTACTGGATATCTTATGTAGTGCACATTATTATAGTGCAAACCTATTTTTTAGATTATTTCATTTAGCATCACCAATATTCTCCACAAGAACATTTGTAAAGTCCCTTGCAAATTCTATCTTAAATTTTAGTTTTGGATGATTTAGAATTTTGTCAAACGGTTGTCTTGCAATCTCTTTTTAGCATATAGATGATGACTCTTTGAATTTTTCTTATTGTATACAATAACATGCATGAAAAATTGAATAACCAGTTGCTAAGAGATGCAACTGACAAAAAAAAAACATGGGAATGTTCTACAACTTCAAATCATCTATATTAAACCTGACTGCCTATTTGCATTACATAAAATAGTTGGCTTGCAGCCTTGTCACCTATAAATTGCTGATTGAAACTATGTCTATTACAATCACTTGATTTTAATCAATCTTACATTTCAACATTATAGAGAAAACCCAAGTCTACAACTGCATTAAGTAACTAATACTCTCATAATACACAAATCATCTAGCATTACCCAGCAAAGCAAGATTGTAGCAATGATTGGTTATACTATTTGCTTGAACTCAAATTTGATTGATATACATACATAATATCTCTAACTTAGACACATCCAATCGCTATTACACAGTACCTAAATTTGTGGCAGGAATAAACAAGCTCCAAGGCTACAAATACAATCCAACACTAACTATTATCATCTCCAGGAGTCCCACGTCAAGGTTGTTGATATCGTTCCAAGCACAAGAGTGATCAGTGATAAGGAATAGTAGTTGTTCCTATTTTCACATCAATGGCCATCTGATATTGATCACTGGATGATATTCAGCTCTAGAAAAATTTGTATGAGCAGCCCAACAGATGCCAACCAATGAGAGTATCGAATCAACCATATATGAATTTTATTTTTGAACCTTCAACAATTATCGATACTTGTATTATCATCGCTGGCAGTTTGTCTTTACCATCTTCTAAATTACCAAACAACTATAGACTTTGATAGATCACATCACTTATGTATTAGCTGGCAATTCTAATTGTCTTTATCTAAGTATGCTAAAGCTGTGATTATCCTTTTAAAAAAGACATGAGAGCTGCTAGCTTGTTACCTTTTTTCTTATGCACTAAGCCTCCCAAATTTGTCTTTTCTCCAAGATCTCCTGGCACCTTATGGGTCTTTATATGAAATCGGTCCTATTCAAAGGAGTGTAATGCCCATATAGGATAATATATGATGCCTGAGATAAGTCAGATTCGATGAAGTGTATAGTTGACAACGGATTCCCTATGATTGCCGATGGGATCCAAATAATATCGATGCTTCTTCTTTTTTCTTTATCTTCAATCAAGATTTTTCCTCTAGTAGTGTCTTTTTTTCTCTCCCAGTCCATGTGATTACTATCAAGTTCTTGATAGCATACTCCTACTGTAATTATCTTTTCTACACATACCATTTTGTCTCATCTAATTATCATTATTATAAGAACTTGGCAGTAATGTCAAATTCAAACTACAATATTATTAAATCTCTACACCTAGGTGAACAAAACCTCATATTTTTGAATCATCAACTTTATCATGTAGATAGCCAAATAATGCAATAATAAATTAGCTATTGCATCAATAAAAAGACCTTACTCAGAATTGCAATAATACATTAGCTATTGCAATGGTTCAAATCTGATAGGATCATTGTAATCCTTATCATTTAACTTATCAATCCAAAGTGGTGTCCATGGTTGTATGTAAAAGAGAATGGAGAAAACTTGTTTGACAGTCTATTCTACAATCAAACTTGTAGAAATCAAACCTATTCTGGAACACACTTGCATAAAAAGAAAGTTGCATGAAAGGAAACTAATATAAGGCACACTTGCATGAATTAAAAAATGCTAAATTACTTCACACTTTGCTAGAAATGAAAAGCTTGCTTGAATTCAAATTTACTCTAAAAATTATAGAAATACATTGCTTGAAATGAAACTAGAAATTATCCTATTTCCTTAGGCCAAAACAAGCCTTTCTAATCCCCCCTTAATTCCTTCATTACAATGCATTTATATAATTAAAAGATGAGCCTCATAGCTGTGCAACAACTTGCTAGAAAATAGGAACATGTGTGGAGAAAGAAAGGATGTCTTCACTCCATTTTGCTTAGTCAATCTCTTTTGGTCGTCCAAAACAATAATCCCTTCTTTTTAGCCCTTTAAACCGCTCCAAAAAGGTGTTAGAGTGTTGAAGAAGCCTTCCTTTGACATCTTCTATCATTAAAACTCTTAAATCTGCTCCTAAATGCTCTCAACTGCTCATAAATTGGATTAACAACTCCATAGATATTTGCAACTACCCCTATATTCTCTCAACTTTTGTCCAAGTCACTCCAATTTCCTTTAATGCTTGCAACGATTTTCCGTTAACTTCTCAACCTCTTCATAAATGCTATCATACTTAGTTCCAAAAATTTCGAAGCATAGAAGCAAACGAATGAACAAATTCTAGAAATTTTGGAGCATGGAAGTAAAGTTCTAGAGCATCGGACTGGTGAAGTTTTCTCTCAAACCACGAACTAGGTTTTTGTGAAATTTAATGGGTTTTTTCACCTTCTTGTCTCTGAATTTTTGTCCAAAAATATCAAGAACGTAGATCATCATTTTCAAGATATGATGAAATCTTTGACTGCTGCAACTGAAAATATTTTACTTTTCTTATCATGCTCAGTCTCGATAAACTTCATAATTAAGCAAAATACATGTTTTTATTTGTCTAATAGATGAGACATTTTTTTATCTCATCAAAATCCTCAAATACTTAGCTTCTCAAACAAGCCTAATACAATCGCTTTTCTCCAATTTGGTCAAATACCATTAAATTTACAATAAAGCACCTATAGAAACCCTAGATGGATTCCTCCACAATCTCCAGCTAGGGTTGATCTTTCACAACCGAAGCTGGTATCCTAGAGTCTTTAAACCCTCGTACCTGAAAAATCCTTCAAGCATTTCCCAAACTGAAATGAGAAGTAAAATCCAAGTCTCCTCCAAAGGCTAGCTCACAACTCCTTATAAAGAATTATTTTGATCTTCTAGAAAGATCCTCCAAGAAGCTTCTAGAACAATAATATTTCCAAAAGTGACATAATTTTTTATTTTCACTTAAGTCACTTTTAAAATATTATTTAAGTGACTTTATAATTTATTCTTTTATTTTAATTAAATTAATCAATTAAGTTATCCTTTAGAAATATTATTAATTTTTGGACAACTTAATTAATTAAATTATTTTACTTCTTCACAAATTTGGGAACATTACAGTCCTCCCTTCCTAGAGATTTCTTTCCCTCAAGCAATCCACAACTACAAACCATCTTAGCTGCCACAACATCTGATATCTGAACAACAAACCATCTGTGCATGTCCACCAACCACCTGAAACCCAAATGATCTTGAAAAGAACTCCAACCAACATCCTCCGAATACAACTAAAGCTCCTAACACTGATGATATGGATTGTGGAAACCTAATAGCATTGGCTCCTAATACTTTCAAGCCCTATCAATCTATGAGGCCAACCACCCAACAAATAAATTATTGGATCCCATAAATGGATTAGAAATCCAACACTTGATGGCTTCTATTTTGCCACTCTGATAACCTCAAAACCCCAACTGTAACAAGTCTCTAAGTCCCGATTCAAAAGCCAATCAGCAAGAGGGAACAAAGTAGAAGACTTGACAAACTTGGAGTCATTACCTGATGTTGGGAATATATCATACCAAAGTGAACCAAAACACCTCTTATTCAACTGACCTCCCTGTGTCATCAAATCTTGTGTCTATGGGTTGAAAGTAAATTGATGAGCACACCTCATTATGTAGTCGAGGTGAAACTATCCTATCTACACCAATGGAATACCAAAGTAGTCATGTGTATTCCACCCTATATTGCCATCATCAGAAGATGACTCACAACTCAAAACAGGATGAGTTGGTCTTGTAGCAACATCACCATTACACCCCTTGCAACCTTGACCACAAGATCTCTATCTGTTGCATAGAAGGAGTTCCCTAATTTTCTTTCAAGAGTGAGTAGAGTACCATCATGAATGCCATCAATCTCCTGAAAAGAGGTTGGAGCAGCACTAAGGTCCAGTGTACAAGACTCAAAAGAAACCATCCTCTCCTAATAAGGTTGTCTAATGTCAATCTCTATAGCACTGATGTAGAGCCTTGTGCCCAAATCTCCAATGTCACATACTATTGTACTTGAGCCTAATGAGTCTGCATCGTCAACCACCCATTCCACATGAAATGGTCTCCTATGGATGTGAAAGATGCCCAACGCTAGTGCACAAAAAAATATACCAACCTCTGTCAAGTTGTTGGAATAAATTAGAGCAACACTATGTAGCCTGTGAATCATGTCCATGATGGAGCAAAGAATGTTACAACTGTCAAAGGATGATAAGAACTCGTTACCAATCCATCCTCTAACACCAAGGTGACAATCCCAACTTCTCTTATCCATACCAACAATTGTTGTCCTCAAAGTGTATCTTGATAGAACTCTACCCTCCAACTTATCTCCAATCCACAAACTGTGATCCATCGGAAGCCTAGGCTTAAGCCTCTCGAAATCAAGAACAATGCATCCTTCACTAAATGACTCCTCTCGCCTAATCATCACAAGAGGAACTACACCTGTATCCTGAGTGTGAACACTAGGAGATCTCAAGCTGCTTTCTTCATCCTGTGCCCTAGCTGCCATAAATGATTGAGTCTCTGCTGAACATGAAGAACATCGATCCAAGCTCAGCTCTAAGCAGAGCTCATCAACATGGATTTCAGATTCTTAAAGGGCTATCTGAGTACTCTTCAAGGAATCGCTAGAAACCTTAAGCTCATGAGAGAGCTTATCAACTTCCTCTTCCTTCCTTCTCAAAGCATATGAATAGATCTCAACGAGGTTGAGAAGGTGATCATGATCTAAAATAAGGCGTAAGTAATTTTATTTCATTGCTCCCAAACCTTCTTTGAATACTTGTAAGCTATCATGGGAAGATTCTGCTTCAATTCCCTTTTTTTCACTCCAGTTGAGCCATCCAAAGATGATTTTCAATTAGCTTGTGCATTTTATCATGATGATATAACATTGCCACAATCTCATCTTCGCTCACCTTAACTAGTTCACCAAATTGTATAGACTATTGGGTGTATGAATATTTTCTGCTTCACATGAAGAAGCATTAGATTGTTCCTGAAGTTCTTGAGTCACACAAATCTCTTCTTCTGCAAAGTATTGCACACAGATATTCTCACCTGTAGAAGCATCAGCAATGCCCTTATTAAGTGTCTCAACACAAGAGGGCTCAGGTTGCTCATCTAATTCACCAGATGATGACATGCTACCCTCCTGAAGAGAAGGTGGAACCGATATACCAAATGAGATCAACTCTTTTGTAGTTAGTTTCTCCTTGAACTTATCAATCTTCTACTCAACCAATCTTCTTGTGAGATCATATGCTGCAGTCGAAACATGTTTCTCTCCTCTCCAAATTTCTAACAAATCATATTACAACTACTTGCAAACATCATCATCTTCATCTAGGATCAAGGATAGAATGTTGAACATATCTATCTTCACCTTGTCTAAATGACATCTCCTAATTCTAGAAATGAAGCAATTGAATAATTGAAGAATAAGACCATCATAATCAAACATGATAACAAATGATTGCATCTTTGCCATCAATTCTAAAATTGTGACCCTCTTATTGAAAGTAGAGCTTTTGATGTCACCTAACCCATTAAAGCTATCAATAATCAATTGCACGACCTCTCTCATTTTTCCATTATCATAAGGAACGTCAGGAGCTACAATTCTCATGATTTCACTTATGCAAGTAACAACTACCAATATTATCTCCTCATCCCGATGTCTCATTAATTCTAAATTAATCAATGCATATAATGATGGACTCACTACTAATTTCATTATGTGAGAAGGTTATTGACCAACCATTTTTAAACAAGTCTCAACTTCCTCCAATGTAATAAAAAAAACTTCTTTTGACTAAGATGGGTCTTCAAGTTTCATACCTGTAGTGTAAAGCTTCCCACACAAATTTTCCTTTTTCCTTTGCAACCTCCAATCATACTTAATCCTAAGATCCATGTAATCAGCAAATGAAATCTGAGCATGAAACTATGCTCCCAGTGTTTTATAATTTCCATAAACTTCCCAAAAGATTTCTTCTTCGTTGAGAGGCTCCATTCTATGTTTGTACCTTTATCACCAAAATTCTAAAATTTTCTGAATAATACACCTAATAGGCTGGCAAAATTCTTAGCTCTGATACCACTGTAAAGTCCCTTGCAAATTCTATCCTTAAATTTTATTTTTGGATGATTTAAAATTTTGTCAAATGATTGTCTTGCAATCTCTTTTCAGCATATAGATGATGACTCTTTTGACTTTTTCTTATTGTAGACAAGAACATGCATGAAGAATTAAATAACCATCTGCTAAGAGATGCGATTGAATGAAGCAAACATGGGAATTCTTCTACAACTTCAGATCATCTATATTGAACCTGGACTACCAATTTGCATTAAATCAAACAGTTGGCTTATAGCCTTGTCACCTTGATAATAAATTACAGATTAAAACTCTGTCTATTACAATCACCTGATTTTAATCAATCTTACATTTTAGCATTATAGAGAAAACCCAAGTCTGAAATTACATTAAGTAACTAATACTCTCATAGTTAATACACAAATCATTTAGCATTACCCAAAAAATCAAGATCGTAATAATGATTGATTATACTATTTCCTTGAATTCAAATATGATTGAAATACATACATAATATCTCTAACTCATACACATCCATCGCTATTACACAATACCTGAAGTTGCGGTAGGAATAAACAAGCTCCAAGGCTACAAATACAATCCAACACTAGGTATTATCAACACCAGGAGTCCCATGTCAAGGTTGTTGATGTCATTCTAGACACAAGAGTGATCAATGATAATGAATAGTAGATGTTCCTATTTTCACGTCAATGGACATCTGATATTGATCAATGAATGATATGCATCCCAACAGAACTTGTATGAGCGGCCCAACAGATGCCGACCAATGAGAGTATTGAATCAACTAGATATGAATCATATTTTTGAACCTTCAACAATTATCGATACTTCTTGTATTATCGTCACTAGCAGTTTATCTTTACCGTCTTCTAAATTACTAAGCAGCTACAGACTTTGACAGATCACATCACTTATGTATTATCTGGCAATTCTAATTGTCTTTATCTGAGTATGCTAAAGCTATGATTACCCTTTTAAAAAAGACACAGGAGTTGCTATCTTGTTACCTCTTTTCTTATGCACTAAGCCTCCCAAATTTGTCTTTTCTCCAACATCTCATGGCACCTTACAACTCTTTATATGAAACTGGTCCTCTTCAAGGAGTGTGATGCCTAGACAAGATAATATACAATGCCTGAGATAAGTCCGATTTGGTGAAGTGTAGCTGACAATGAATTCCCTGTGATTGCCAATGGGATCCAAATAATATCGATGCTTCTTTTTTCTTTATCTTCAATTGTGATTTGTCGTCTAGTAGCACGTTTGTCTCTCCTAGTTTATGTCATTACTATCGGGTCCTTGATAGCATGCTCTTGTCATAATTATTTGTTCTGACACATACTATTTTGTCTCATCTGATTATCATAATTATAAGAACTTGGCAGTAATGTCAAATTTAAACGACAATATTATTTTCTCTACAACTAGGTGAACAAAACCTTAGATTTTTGAATCATCAACTTTATCATGTAGATA
Source organism: Sequoia sempervirens (assembly GCA_007258455.2). Classification (NCBI taxonomy): domain Eukaryota; kingdom Viridiplantae; phylum Streptophyta; class Pinopsida; order Cupressales; family Cupressaceae; genus Sequoia; species Sequoia sempervirens. The sequence continues at coordinate 759,962,750 of VDFB02000003.1, forward strand.
GCCAAATAATGCAATAATAAATTAGCTATTGCATTAATAAAAAGACCTTACTCAGAATTGCAATAATACATAAGCTATTGCAATGGTTCAAATCCTCAAATACTTAGCTTCTTAGACAAGTTGAATACAATCACTTTTCTCCAAATTTGGTCAAAGACCATTAAATTTGCAATGAAGCACCTATAGAAACCTTGGATGGTTTCTTCCACAATCTCCAGCTAGGGTTGATATTTCACAACCAAACCTGGTATCCTAGATTCTTCAAACTCTCGGACCTAAAAATGCCTTCAAGCTTTTCCCAAACTGAAATTAGAAGTAAAATCCAAGTCTCCTCCAAAGGATAGCTCACAATTCCTTATAAAGAATTCTTTTGATCTTCTAGAAAGATCCTCCAAGAAGCTTCTAGAACAATAATACTTCCAAAAGTGACATTATAATATTTTATTTTCACTTAAGTCATTTTTAAAATATTATTTAAGTGACTTTATAATTTATTCTTTTATTTTAATTAAATTAATCAATTAAGTTATCCTTTTGAAATATTATTAATTTTTGAACAACTTAATCAATTAAATTAATTAAGTTACTTCTTCACAAATTTGGGAACAATACAACATTGTCCTTGTTTAAAATGATGGAAATGATTCACATCTCTCAGAAGAATTTCTCTTGCAACAATCTTGGAGATGAATTTAGATGGAGAAGATTTGTTGATTTTTTTTTACCCATTAGATATTTTGTTTATTCCTGTGTTCCACCTGGATATCTCTCCATCCCTTGGGTGCTTTCCCTCCTTTTCCATTCATATCTCCTTTCTATTTTCCTATTCAAATTTTATTTCTAGGATTTTGTGGGTGCTTCTAGGCATCCCCCTTCTGTGTTGTTGTGCTCCCCATTCACCCCGAAGGAGACTTGGTGGAACATGAGTTTATTTGTAGCATATGGTATAGAAGTAGAAAGATGAATGATTTAAATATTTTTCTTCCTTTTAAGAAAATGTTTGGGTTTACAATTCATGATATGTGCTTGCCCATATTGTTATAGAAAATTTGGCTTGTTTTCTATTTTTTTAGCACATATACTTTAATACATTTATTTTAAGAGATGCCAATATTTTGTTATTCACTCAGTGATATTGCTAGGTGATAAAAATGTTTTGCTTAGAATAGATTGCCAAGTATGCATTTGAGTATGCATATCTTAATAATAGAAAAAAAGTGACAGCAGTGCACAAGGCCAATATCATGAAATTTGCAGATGGGGTTTTTTTGGAATCCTGTCATGAAATCACAAAGACATACAAAGGGATCAAGTATAATGAGATCATTGTTGATAACTATTGGCAACTTGTCTCAAAACTTGAGCAGTTTGATGTAATGGTAAGTCTTTATGCCTTAGATTTGACATTGGTCCTAGTTATTCAATACTTTAAAGAGAGAGCTAGACATTTTATTTGCTCATCATTTGTAATTCTCAATACAACATAAGGCATAAAATCTTGCTTAGAAATTACACTTATTTAATATTTTAAATTTTATGGGATGAGAAACCTACAATTTTGAAAGCTAAGAGATTTTCTCTTAAGTGAAGTTTCTTAGCATTGTTTTCTTTGATACATCAGTGGAGACTTTTCCTTGATGTGGTTGTTCCTAATATTTAGTGAAATGGGTCAAATTTCTTTCTATGTTGTGATTCTTACTATTTTAGTGGTTTTTGAAGAGTAGAGAATAAAAATCTCTTATACAAGTATCTAAATACGAAATATGTTACAAGATTGAGTTTTGGCCAGGATTATTTATAATTTTAACATATCAAAACTTCATAATATGATTCTAGCTTTTTCATGCTTTTATTGTAGTATTTTTATTGTAAAAGGGATAATAGAAGGGTTATGTCTGGGGTAACTATTTATATATTTTCTTCTATTTTTTAATGATTTGAACTTGAAAGAAGTCTAGTATATTGGGCATTGGTAGTTTGTAACTGTTTTAAGATCACATCAATGTCTAGTTTGTTAAATATAATGTAGAATATGAAACTTTAAACTTTGAGGCTTATGATTGCATATACTATCAAAATAACTATGAGAATTTTTACTTCTTGTAAGTTAAGACCATAAGGTATTCATAGGCATTATCAGTGAATAGATTTGTATTAGTTTTAACTTGTGTTTTCATCTCTTCACATTCTTATTGTGAATTAAAATTTCTATTGATTGTGGCAATTTTTATATTATAATAATCTTGTTGATTATTTGTTTTCTCATATTGTAGTGTGAAAATATTGCTGAATTAGAACAATTTCTCTTACCAGAGGTCATTTTTTCTCATATTGTTGCAGTGTGAAAATCTGAACATACTCAAAGGTTCTTAACAACTCTAATAGTTGTACCAAGGGCCATGTTTAACAAACTAAATGCAATTGCTAACTTTTCACTATGGTGGCAGATAAATGATTCTTTTTTCTTCTATTCCACAACATTAAGTAAAAGTCTTGAATCTGGAAATACCCTACTACCTTCATTTTCCAAGCCAATTTCTCCAATTTTGCATAGCTCTCCCATGTTTGTGGATGTGATATGTCTCCTATAGTTTTTTAATTGATTTATCTTTTTTTTGTTCTTGGACTTACTTTTGTAAACTTGCAATATACAATGCACTTTTATTCTTTTTGAATTGAGAATAATAGTAATTTTGTTGGTTGTATTGAGACACAACTTCATTAATGGTGAAAAAGACACCATGTTGCTCATATCAAATGGCACATTGCATATAAAGGAGGAAAGATTCTAGGGTTATTGTTCATTGCATTGAAGGAGAGAGCTTCATATATGGGACATGATCAACACTCTCCTTCTTGGATTCTACACGTTACAGCTTGCTCCAGGAAGATTTCCCTTGTTGTAGAAGTTTTAAGAGATGAAAGGGAATGTGCTCACATTAAAGGGCTCCAAGCATGTGTTTCCATCATTGCAGAATTTTTTTGGAGAAGTTTCTTTCTTGTCATTTTTGTGCATTGTAACTCAAATTTTCAGTCTTGTGATTGAAAATAATTTTTTTAACACTCTATTTCTAATCATTTTTCAAGCAAGATAGATATTTCAGACTTGTGCATGTTGTAAGAACACCTTTCTTTTAATAAATTTCAATGATTTTTCCTTCTCAATGGATGTCTTATTGTGTACAATTGATGATTGATGTGTATTTTTTTGTTTTATGTTTAAATCCTCAAATATCAGTCAATTAAAATGACTAAATATACTGCTAATTGACGTCAATTAATAATTAAATTGACTAAATATACCACCAATTGATAGTAATCAGTGAAAAGTGAATAAATATGACTAAATATATGACTAGTGAAATTAGTGAAAAAATGAATAAATATACTACCAAATTGATCAAAATGATGATTAAAATTAATGACTAAATACACTAGTAATGGGCAAAAATCATGTTAGAATAGTTTTTTTATTACATCACTAATAATAATAATACATAACTAATTTTATAGTTATGTTTAGTTGATGGGGTATACTTGATCAGGTTGGTTATCGACCAAATTTTTTATGTATTTATTGATGATTCCATGCTTAATCAAATAGCTCGATTGCTCTCTCTCATTTATCATGGTATCAGAGCATTTGAAATTTTGAGCTTGTGTGGGGTGATTAAAAATTCTTTTTGAAGTGCCTAAAAATAAGCATGCTAACAAATTCTTTAACACTATAGTTTTTTGAATCACTGCTTGTTGGGAAAGCATCTAAGGAAGGCCATTTGTATCTGAAGGAATATCGCTATGATTGTGATTTATGTGATCATGATTGTCATTTGTAACTTAGCAAACCAAGGTGACAAGGGAAGAACAAATGAATTAGGGTGATGGAAGCCTTTACTTCTATTTGAAAGAGCGTTGGCAGAAAGGAGGCATTATATTCAAAAATGGCATTAACAAATATATGCTGCAAGAAGACATCGAGACTTCCTTCAATTGGAATGAGCATTGCCAGGTTTTTTTTTGAGAGAAAGGCATGTGTCGATACGATTGTATCAAAACAGGTGGAATAATAAAAAATGAAGTCTGAATGTGTAAAAAGAAACCACTTCTTGTTTGTCTAGTGTCATGATTGTTGTATGAGGTCGTGTGAGGTAGAGAACGCATAAGTCATGAAGAGGAGGATAGCAGATAGCGTTTAATTTTTCTAGGTGCCATATTTTTGAATCTTATGTAGTTATTTACTACAGTAGACGTATTATCTCTACATTTAAAATTCAAATTTCAAGGCATTTGAAGTTTTTTGTTTTCTGAAAGACAAAAATAGGATTTTTGTGTTAGATAGGGGTTATAAGGGTAATCCAGATTAAACGATAATGGCTCCTAGTGCACCCAAATTCCTCCTACCTGATTCCCAACTCCTAAAGGGTGAAAATTATGTTGCCTGGAAAACCAAAGTCCAAATGCAATTAGAATTTGAAGACCTTTGGGACATTTTTTTAGGAAACACAATCAGACCAACTACAACCACTGATGATCAAAATAAGTTTGACAAGGAAAACCAAAAATACAAGTTAACCATCCTTTTTAGTGTGCCAGATGAGGTTTAACCTCACATTCGAACTAAAACCTCTACAAAAGATGCTTGGGACCACCTCAAAACTATCTATGAGGCTAAAAAAAAAAACCAAATCCTTCATCTACAATATTAGTTACATTGTCTCCAAATGAAAAATAGTGAGAAGGTATAATCTTTCTTTAGAAGAGTTGTTGAACTGAGAACTGCACTCCAAGTGTTAGGGGAAGAAGTCACAAATGATTCTCTTGTACCAATAGTCTTGAGAGCACTTCCCCCTTTGTTTAGAGTGTTTGTAACATGTTTAAATATGGCACATAAAACACCCTCATTTGAAGAACTGGTCAACTTGCTTCAATAGGAAGAAGCAATGTTTGGTGAGACTAATACTTAAGACAATTAGGCCCTTGCAGTAAAAAAAAAAGGGAAAACAACCTAATCGTTGAAGTGGTCCATCAGGACATTCAAATCCAATTCAAGACAACTCTTTGAACAAGAAAAAGAAATGCCTTATTTGTGGTAAAAAGGGCCATGAACTCAAAGAGTGCTAGTATAACTCTTATGCCAATAGTGAATCCAGTAGCCAAAAACCACATAAATATTTCAAGGGGATAAGAAGAAAAATCCATAATGGCAGAAAAATCCCAAAAACAACAAGGGAATGTTGCATCCACTTGCTATTTAGATGAATAATATTTTATGTATGCTACAGAAAAAAAGGCTACCACATCTAACTATTTAGTCTTGTATATTGATTTTGGTGCATCCAGGCATATGACAGGGGAAGAAAAATGGTTTTGTGCCATAACTCCATCCACCTCCTATGGGCATGTTTCATTGGGTGATGAAACCTCATAAATTTCAGGGAATTGGTGATATTTCACTTCCATTGAGAACTTATACATGTCTACTTACAAAGGTTTTGTATGTCACAGGGCTCACTAAGAACCTAATTTCAGTAAGTCAATTACTTGAGCACAATCTGCAAGTTGAATTTGATCAACTCAATGGAGAGAAAATTTATCTTATCAAAGACAAAACTCGCAATGGGGAAGTTGTATCTCATGCTTCAGGGGTAGGAAATATGTTTTAGTTGATTGATGTTGCACATAAAGATCAAGCCCTTGAAGTAAAAACCAGGACATCCATAGCTATCTAGTATAGAAGGTTTGACAACCTCAGTATTGGTTATCTTCTTGCATTGAGTAAGAGAAATATGGTCAAAGGACTTCCTCCCATTCAAAAATTAGAAGTTGTCTGCTCACATTATCTTGCATGGAAACAACATAGGGCTCCTCTTCCTGTTGCAAAAAACTGAGCCTCAAGTCCCTTAGAATTGGTTCACACCGATCTCTATAGACCTATGCCTTGCAGTCATCAGAATGCCTAGTATTTTCTTCTCTTTGTGGATGATACAAGAAAAATGTGGGTCTATTGTTTGGCTCACAAGCATGAGTCATTGGAGAAATTCAAGGAATTTTGAGCTCTTGTAGAACGGTCATCTAGTCAGTCTCTTAGAGCCCTTCACTCAGATCGAGGGGGGGAGTTCACAAGTAAAGATTTTGGAGCTTACTTTGCAGAAACATGGCATACAAAGACAATTGACCACTGCACATACGTTGCAATAGAATGGTGTTGTTGAGAGGCATAATCGTACTATTGTTGAAATGGTGTGATGCATGTTGAAGGATGCAGATCTTGCTCCTGAATTCTAGGCTGAAGCAATTCACATAGCAGTATACATGTTGAATCGAGCACCCACCAAAGTGCTTCATAATATCACACCAAAAGAAGCTTGGAATGGAAAAAAGTCATCTATTTCACATTTTTGAGTGTTTTCATGTACAACCTTTATGCATGTCTCCAAGGTTCAGAGAGAAAAATTGGATGATAAGTCTATCAAGTGCATCTTTCTTGGACATAGTTCATAATCCAAGGGATATCGGCTTATGGATACAATCACAAAGAAGGTGTACATTAGTAGAGATGTGGTCTTTGATGAGGAATTTGGCAGTAACACCTCTTCCTCTCCATCACCTGTATGTTCCCAAGCACTACAGTTACTTGAACCTATTGATGAGGAAATTGCAAAAGAGAAAAAGGTTGCTGAAGAAAAGGAATAAAGGCACTCTTGATGAAATTTTTTTTCCATTGGATGAGTTTCCTCCTCTCACTCCTCCATCCTCATCTTTTGTACACAAGAAGATTCCTAAGTGGTATTATACCACCATCAAGGATGCAAAAGATGATGTAGTTATTGATACATTTCATCATGGGCCTAAGACTCGCAACAAGTCTTGTGAAGAAGTGAATATGGCCCTTATGTGTATAGTTATGTAGAGTTTCAAACCTAAAATAGTGCAGCAAACTCTTGAGTCACCACCTTGGAAAGATACTATGGATGTTGAATATTAGGCACTTCTGAGGAACAATACTTGGGAACTTGTTGATCTTCCACCAAGGAAGAAGGCTATTGGCTATAGAATGGTTTTCTAGATCAAATACAAGGTAGACGGTAGCATTGAAAAGTATAAGGCCTGACTTGTGGCTAAGGGCTATGCACAAAAGGAAGGCATTGATTATGATGAGACTTTTTCCCCTACAACAAAGATCAAGACTATCTGTATGGTATTGGCTATGCCAGTGTAGTTTGAGTAGAAAGTTCACCAGATGGATGTCAAAAGCACCTTCCTTAATGGATATCTCCAGGAGGAATTCTATATGACTCAACCAAGGTATACATTGCACCTGGGCAGCAACACAAAGTATGCAGACTCATCAAATCCTTCTACGGTCTTAAATAGGCTCCTCAAGCCTGGTATATCAAGATCGATGAGAATCTCCTTAACCATAGATTCATCAGGAATCCCTATGATCCCGATCTCCACCTCAAAGAGAAAAGGGGGGAGATTTTCTATCTAATTGTTTATGTCAATGATCTGACCACATCATACTGAGTTATCTATAGATGATTGATCCAACAATTAATGATCTCAAACAATCATTTGACATGACAGATCTCGAGATCCTATATTATTGTCTTGGATTTGAAGTGTGGAAAAAGAAGAATCAGATATATGTTTCTCAAATTAAGTATGCCAACTTGAGAGATTTCACATGAAAGATTGCAAACCTATGTCAACCCCTATGGAGACAAGTTTGCAATTTTCCCACCATGATCCATTTGCTTAGGTGAATGCTACTCTTTATCGCTAGTTGATTGGGAGTCTCATCTACCTGACCTATACCAAGTCAGATATTAGTTTTGTTGTCAGTCATCCTTATATGTTTATGCAAGAACCTAAGGTTGTTCATTGGAAAGCAACAAAGAGGGTTTTGAGATACATTTGTGGTATAGTGGTATATGGCCTGGAGTATAAGCATAATGCAGATTTTTCATTGTATGGATACATGAATGCGGACTATGTAGGTTCAGTGGATGATAGGAAGTCTACTTCAAGATTCATATTCTTTCTAGGATCTAGTCTGATTTCATGGGGGAGCAAGAATCAAACCATTGTTACTCGCTCTTCCACAAAGGTAGAATATTGTGTTGTAGGGGGCTATCTGTGAGGCGATATGGTTATGTCAAATTTTGATAGGAATGGGTGTTCCTGATATAGGTCCTACCACTTTGTTTTGTGACAATCAAAGTTTGTTGAAGCTTGTTCACAATCCAATTTTTCGTGAGCGTACCAAGCATATTGAGGTTCAGTGCTATTACATTCATGAGCATGTTCAATAACAGAATATTCAACTCCAGTTTTGATCAACGCAAGAGTAGTGTGTAGACATCTTTACCAAATCATTTGCAACAGTGAATTTCGAGGCTTTTCAAAATTTTATGCTTTGGTCTCTTGGGCATATGATGTATTAAGTGGGGTGTTAGAATTTTTTTTATTACATCATTAATAATAATAAATGACTAATTTTATAGTTATGTTTAGTTGATCGGGTATGCCCAATTAGGTTGGTTATCTATCAACCTTTTTCATGTATTGATTGATGATTCCATGCTTAATCAAATCACTTGATTTCTCTCTCTCATTTATCAAATTAGTGAATAAAAATGACTAAATAAGTGACCAGTTTGTTGGGTGAAAATTATGTAATCCCTTTTCAACAGATTACACAACCTGATTTCAACCACAACTGTGTGAGATATAATCTCTCCTCTCAGAAAGGGGAGATGCCCTTCTTATTGCTAACTGAAACTAAATTAAAACTAATTAAGTATTTAAAAAATGCACACTACAATTATGAGATGGGGGGTGTATCACATTCATACTTCTCTCTTTTTTCAAAGATGTTTTACAATGCTTCATAGTTAATAGTTTTGATTCAATACAACTTTAAACAAAAAACAAAGTAGCAATTCCAATATCTCTATCTTGTCAAAGAAAATCTTAGAGATACCAAGTTTGATAATAATAAACAGATAAAATAAGAAACAAAAGCTCATGAGGCACGAAGTCATTTCATAGCTTTTCATCGATGGATCCTGTGAGATGTAACATTTTTCGTATTAGAAGCACAAAGTCTTCTTAGATACAATAATTCCACGAATAGCATGAACAATTACAAGAAAAAATTCTTGTAGATTATCCAACAATAGTTATCCAAACATAAACACAAATTCAAATAAAGAGTGTAACACAAAGTTGACACAGATTTATCCAAAGCCCTTAGATCTCACACACTAATCACAACCAATCTTAATCAAATTCAAAACATGATTGAACCAACACAAAGTATGGTATGCAACTTTCTTCTTTATTGATCAGATTCAAATTCACAAAGTTGAACACAAAGTTTCATACATTTGTTTCAAAATGAATAGCACTTTGTTGCTAGAGATAAAAGATCCAGATTACAATAGAAATCCCTCCTATTTATAAAAGAGAGGGAAGAGTAAATATAGGAAATTAGTTGAGCAAAATTAGGAAAGTTAGGTGAGCTAAATTAGGAAAACATCTCATATTCTACATGCAATTACATTTGCTCAAAAGACATTTAAGATGTCGAAAACTATTTACAAAATGTGTAAAGGAAAGCATAAAAAATATTCAACACTGGAGAAAAGAAGCCTTCACGGTTCCTTGCTTTGGGCACAGAAGTCTTCATATCTCTTTCTTGTCTCTAGGACGAATGCCTCATCTGGACCAATAGTGTAATCCACAATGGTGTGAATTCTGGTGATTGATCCCCTGGCAGATGAGTGAATCTTTTTGCACCTATCAAGATGTGTCTTGAGGTTTTCAAGAGTTATCTGTGTATCACAAATGACATGCATGGAGGCCTTTGAAAATTCTGCACTCTCTACTTGCTTCATGATGGCTTCTTTGAAGACTTGGAAAGTTCACTGGCTAGGAGGAAGATACGATTTTCTTCAAGGAGTTGTCCTGGTGACTCCTTAATTCCCTTTTCAAGGATACCATGATGTCCTTCAACATCTTCTTGCACTTGGTGGAGATCTTTGAGAAGAGACTTGATCACTTGGATGTGGTGTTTGAGTGGTTCTCTTATTTCCACATATTTCTCCTTGTCAGGAAATACCCCAACTTCCACCAACTTGTTGAACATTGCATGTTTCATTTGTGACCATAATGATAGGAATTTTTCCATTTCTTTGTGCTCTTGAGAAATAATTCTTTGTTCTTTATCAAGCTCCGCTTTAAGCATGGCTATTTGGGTGGCCTTCTCATCTACAACAATTATAACTTGTTAACCATGTTTTATAATTTCATCCACGAAATCATACAACACTTTTCCTTTGGAGGAAAACTTCTCTACCTTTTTCATAGTTGGGTCCTCAAGGCTTATCATTGCCAAAGGTTGTACATTACTTGAAGATCCTGCAAGTCTCCTAAAAACAGTTGCATAATGCTCAGCCTTCTTCTTGTACACATCTTGGGCTTGTTCCATTTTGTCAAGCCTTCCTGCCAATGCATCTAGGACTACTTGAGCATCTTCCTTGGCACTTTCATTTGTCACTTTTCTGAGTTGGACTCTAGTGATAGTGTATTCTTCCATGTTGACATATTCTTCCTCTCGTGGTAGTATACCAATCTCCGCAAACTTATGACCAATCTTGTCAACATGAATTCTTGAATGTACTTTTGCCTTTTTCTTCCCCTTGGCTTTTGGAGGGGCTATCTCTTCAAGATCAAGCTCTTCTGGAGAAAATCATTTGCTTCTTCCGCTTTGATACTTGAGATACCAACCAAGGGGGAAGAGACGAAGTATCCACTTCTTGACTGACTGTCAACTCTTTTGTCATATCTGCTTTTGTAGAAATGACTGGTATGGTGACAATTGGGGTAGTATTTGTCATGACCGCTCTAGTAGATTGCACACCAAGTTGACCTTTCAAAGATTCATTCATGAATCTATTGAATTCAACTTTAGAAGTGATGTCATAGGATGAAGATGAAAAACTAGGAATGAATGATGGAGGGCTTGACAAAATATCAATAGTTTGTGTATTTGAAATTGAGGGAGGAGTGGCAAGCACAGTTGATACTGTAGGGGGATGAGAAATGTCCACTACATGTATGGTAGATGTGCGAGGAGGTGATGTAGGAAAAGGAGGTGGAAGATTGTTAGGATTAGGAGGTGTGTGAGGAAAATTTGATGTTACAGGCGATGACGTTTGAGGAAGATCTTTGACAACATTCTCATTTGGAGATAGAGTTTGTTCTTTATCATACCCGAGTCCCTATTTATCACCTTCTTGTTCACCTTCTTGTTCCCCTTCTTGTTCTCGTTCTTCAAACTCTTGTTCTCCTACGAAATCTTCTTCCTCATCAGATTCTTCATCCTTAGAATCTTCTTCTTCAGCATATTCCTCGCTTTCATTTCCTTCTTCTTTGAAATATACCTCTTTAGAAATAGGTCCTTTCCCTTTTGAATGAGATGGTTTAGATTTCGTGGCCTCTTCTTCTTGAACTCCTTGTGTATCCTTGCCAATAGTGAACTCAATTCTAGGGACTCTTTGGGAAGAAGAGGGAATAGCCGCATGCTTGTCTTTTGTGCAGAGTTCTTGTTGTTGGATGGCTTCTGCTCCAAGTTCTTCTCCTTCTAATTCTATCATGAAGACTTTCATCTAGAAACCATGTTTGTGCAACCATTTTGCAATGTTGGCCAATATGGGAGCAAGCCTTTCTCTGATGGAAACACTTTCCTTCTTAGACTATTGTATTGTAGGTAGAGATCTCTTAGAAATTTCATTTTCATCATAGGAAATGTTCATGATGTTGCTAGGATCTTTGAAACCCTCTGGTAGGTTAGCAACACTAAGATCCCTAATCTGCTCTACAGTTAGCCTACAATAATCCATTTTCCAGATATCCTCTTCATCTCTGCATTCAACCCATATGTCTTTGAAGTGGTACTTGTGGCTATGATCCTTCTTCAACTTCCTATTCACATTTCGGTAATCAAAGTCAAATCTGTATTTGTATGTCCTTATTGTCATGACCTAAATTTCTGCATAGATTGATTTGTATTTTTGCACACTCTGAATGGTATGTCTACCAATCATTAGTGGAAACTTGAACCTTGGTTTGTGAATTCTCATTCATTCCTTGTGAATTGAAATAAGTTGTCTGCATAGCTCCATGAGTATCCACTTATCTGAGGGATATCTGGGCAACATGTAATGACATCTAGTGTAGCAACCTACCCTCATGTAAGTGAAAGTTGGAAATTGCAAGAACATACACTCGACCTTACTCACCACTTTGTAGGCCTCATTAGATAATCTCTTCTTCTCGAGAGTTGGGTCAAAATTGAAAAGGAGATGTGCAAAGAAGGCATCTGTGACCCTCCTAAAATGATGAAGGCTTTCCTATTGCTCCAACTAATAGAAATAATTGTACACAGGTATCAAGTGTTGATTTACCTTTATAGATAACCCTGGGAATTGCCTCATCATGGCTATATCATACACCAAATAAGAAGTCTATATAACTTCAAAGTGGTTGGCACATTTATCAGTTGTTCATGAATTTCATCACTGATTTGTGTTCCTCAATCAATGTGAGCTTTTTATCTTCTTATGTTTTGAATGTATTCATACATCCACTCCTAAAAATGAGATGATTTAGGTAATCCTTTAACCTTGCTCAGGAGTGTAATCATGTCCCTAACATCTTCTTTGAATTCACTTTGTGGAAGCCCCTTCAACCATCTTGAGATGGTAGGCCTAGGTGTTTTCAACCATTGGCTATTAATCAAATTTTTAGCCTTGGTTGGATCTGCATCATAAACCTCCTGCGCTTGTTGCATTGAAATCTCGGTGTATGTTTCCATGTGTGGAACTCTAAAAAAAATGTCAAAGAATTTAGGGTCTAGCCTCATCATCACTTGTCCAAAGGAATCTATTACACTTTTTCTCTCCCGGATGTAGTGGGATGTAACCTGGAGAACGAACTTTGTATGATGAGCAAATGTCAGGAATGTGGACACCAAATGCAGATTGCTATGTACAATAGCTCTCAAACTGTCATCCAAGGGATTTTGTTTAGTTCTTTTGACAAAGTCTACAAGATCCTGATGACCAACCTCAGTGTCCTTAATTTCGTCCACCTTTGAGATCACCACTGTAGGAGGATAGAAACCTTGGTATTTAAATTTCATCTTGCCCTCTTTCTTAGAAGATGATGGAGGCTTATTTGTTGTCATCTAGAAGAATCAAGATCACTTGACGAGATCTGGAGAGAAACTGCAAGGATGGTGAATCAATAGGCGTTAGGCGAAATTGTAGCATCAGGAAGCATGAGGAAAGCAAGCAATGTGGAGCAAGTGTGAAACAAGCAATTAGGCATGGAAAACGGAGTGAGAGTGAAGAAATGGTGTTTGGAGTGAAAATGAAGTGGTTTGGTAGTGTTAGAAAGAAAAACTGCCAAATGTGTAGGAGCACTAAAAATCAATGCTCCTACACTTGAAGATGTTGATTTTAACTTGAATTTCCAAAAATTTCATGGTGCTGAAAATCAATGCTTTGACATTTTTATGAAGATTGAAGTTTTTGCTCAAGTGCTAATTTTTAGTGCTCGAGCATTTTTCTTATCTTGGAAGGACTTTGAAGTCATGTGTAGAAGCGAACAATTTCACCCCTTTTACATATAAGTGATAGAATACTCCATGTAGGAGTAGTGAACCGCTCCTACACATGGAGTCTGGTGAAAGTCTTCTAAGTGTAAAAGCGTTGAAAAATATCATCTTAGCATTTTTAAGATAGGCTAAATTTTCTTCAAGTGGATATTTTCACCGCTCAAACATCTAGAGTCTATTCATTCAAAATGATTGTTGAAGACGTGGACATGTTTGAGGAAACAAACAAATTCACCGCTTTTTTCAATTTTGAGACTAGATGATGATTTCGAAGGTTTAGAAACAAGAATGGGAGATGGTGAAGAAAAATGAAAACTAGGGCATGAAGGAAGAAAGAAACATGCAAGGAAACAATGGAAAACCAGGGTGCGACAAAGAAAGGATTGATGAAATTGAAAGGTGAAGGGATACGAAATCCCCAATCAATAAAAATGTAGGGCGACAAAGAAAAAGAGATTTATAGATATATCAAAAATAAAAAGAAAGGAAGAAACGTAAAGAAGAGAGAAATGACCTACCTTAAAAATGTGAAACCCTAGCTTGAAGTCGGTGAAGAAATCTCCAAAAACACAACCTTGCAAGAGCTCTAAGAGTGATCTACGCAAGAAGGAGGAAGAGTAAAACGAAGTGAGGAAAGATTAACTAACAATCACTTAAAAGGTCACTCAAAATTGTAATAAAAGAACTAAGAGTTCACATTGATGAAGGTGGGTAAAGTGGCAAAAAAGATGCAGGAGTAGTGAAAATCACCGCTCTTGCACTTTTGACTTGGTCAGACTAAAAATTGCACAAGCGCTAATTTTTAGCGCTTGTGCATTTCACAACTTGGACAAAGTGTAGGAGCGCTGAAAATCAGCACTCCAACACTTGGAGAGAAAACTGACTAAGGTAATATGTAGGAGCGTTGATTTTCAGCACTTCGACATGTTAATGACAATTTTTCTCATGGAAAATAGGGCTAAAAACTTCACAGACAAGACCGCAAAGAGCCTATCCTTCTTGAAAGATATGGAACAAAGACAACCTAAAGGGGAGTTCTACATTAATAGGGCAAAGATTGGCTTTCATTAAATCCTAAGTCTCTGATAACCAATTCATGGTTGCACCAGGGTCGATCTTGGGTACTGATGTGATGTTGCTATTAATCTCAAAGGGACTCTGGTTATTTCTAGTTTCATTAGGAATTATAAGCACTTCACATAAAAAATTTCACTTCATTCATAGAATAACATCATGAAATCAAAAGATATTACAATAATATTTCATGGACATCACAAATTCTTTGCTATCACTTAAGTAGATTTAGCATTAAGAATTTAACAATTTTATGGAAAACAAAATATTTTTAATAAATTTTTTTCCATTCATTTAATTTTGGAAAATTTTCAAATATTTAAACATTTATTCTAAAACAAAGTATAAAAAATACTAAAAATTAAAAGTTTCTCCTCCTTATTCTCCATGGATGCCCCAAAGAATTAATTAAAATAGAGCAAACCACTTTATACTTCACCAGATTGCTTCATAGCTACATATAAAATGGTGCAAGCTTTTAAAGAGGGGTTTCATTTCTGGACACCGAGTAGTTTTTGTATGCACCCTTAAATGGCGCAGCATACAGTCTCGTTCAGCCGAACTATCAAAACCAACTACAAAAGATATTGAGATAGGTAGCTATCTGTAAGAGAGGGGGGCCACCGCATGCAAGACCCTAGGTCATGGAGGATCAAGATGCGAGAGGCTACCCTAACTTACCTCAGCTAAGTGTAATGTTTAGGAAATGTGAGCAATAGTAATGAGGACTACGAGGCCTTTCAGTTACTTTTCAGACCCAAAATATAGGAAAAGGCTAGGCAAGCCAGTTTCTAGTTCTAACACTGTGTCTTGGAAAGCTCTATGTCCATGGACAGAAGCATGATCTCTAGACATCAGTGTGGCGCGCTAGCATCTCAAAAGTACGCTATCATCCGTACGACCATATAGCAATAAAGACGAGGTCAAGCCAACAAAACTAGCTAACCCAACTGACTAACTAGATAAATTAAATAATCTCTAGATAAATAAAGGGCTAGAATGACGCAACTAGATAAATTAAATACTCTCTAATATTATAAAGAAAATATGCAAGAGTGACGAAAATAAGGAGAATCTCACCGAGGAACTCATTCGCCAGTCGGTTCTCCGAGAAGCACGCACACCTACACACAAAAAGAGGGAAAATGTTGGGTGGTTGTATAGGGGCCTGCCTCAGTCATACCTCCATTTAGGTGTTTCCACCTCCATAGATAGCCAAGGAAATGAGATAAATAAATAGTATAGTAAAGAGAAAATAAGCACTACAAAACATTGTTATGCTACTCAACCAAGTGATAAAGGAGAGGAGAGGGAAGCTTACCACCTCCACCAAGAGTACTCAAGGCTGCTTGGGGGAGAAATGAGAGTACTCAAGCCTCTGCTACAATGGTGTGGTCCCAAATGTGCTCTACCAAAGTGATGGAGTGTTTCTTTGCTGCAATGGAATGCTTGGAATGTTGCTAGAAGTGTTGGATTGGATGCTTGAAGTGGTGAAGAGTGAGCTCAATGCTTGGAAGAAGATCAACTAAATGCTTAGAGGATGAATGCTTGTTGAAGGAGTGAATTTGAAGAAGGGATGGAGAAAAATGGCCATATTCAAGTCAGTCAGCTGAAGGGGGAATTACAACTTCATCTCCAATGAGAAGAGTAATGCCTCTGCAAGTTCAGCCACAGGAATCTGCTAGGGACATAAGTGCACCTGCGGACATCTGCACGCCGTGCAGGAATCCCTGATAGAAATGCCTCCATCGACACTCAAAATAGGTGCCAAGTGGGATGCAAGCAGTGGGATTAGGTGGAATTAAGCCCCTGAACTTGGTTTTCTAAGGTGGGTAAAGGAAAAAAGTGGAATTTGCATAAGGGGTGCAAATTCGCTCTTATACATTTTTCCCCCACTTTAGCGAGCATGAATATTGATGAGTGCTCAGTAAAGTAGATCAAGAAGAGTGTAGGGTTAGAAATGTATACCTGAACCATCAAGGAAGTAGTGCTCGGTCTAGTGTACCTGAAGGTCAGGGCAAGCGAGGGGCTTCATAGCTGCTTGAAACTATGAAGTTGAAGAAGAAAAGTGCCTTACAGGTTCTCAATCCTATAAGGAAGGTGTCCCCCAAAAACTCTAGCATGGAGGAGACCCAAAGGAAGTGCCCTACAGGCTCTCAGTCCTATAGGGAAGGTATTCTTCATGAACTCAAGCATGAAGAGTATTGAAAGAAGCGCACTATAGGCTCTTAGTCCTATAGGGAAGGTATTCTCCATGAACTCAAGAATGAAAAATATTGAAAGAAGCGCCCTACAGACTCTCAATCTTGTAGGGGAGGTATTCTCCATGAATTCAAGTATGAAGAACACCCAAAGAAGTGCCATACAAGCTCTTAGTCCTATAAGGAAGGTATTCTCCACAAACTCAAGCATGAAGAACACCCAAAATAAGTGCCCTATAGGCTCTCAGTCTTGCAGGGGAGCCACCCCCAAGATCTCTCGCATGGAGGAAGCTCAAAGGAAAGCACCCTACAAGTTCTCTGTCCAGCAGGGAGGTATCCCCCAAGATCTCTCACATGGAGGAAACCTGAGAAAGTGGACTCCATAGAGTTAAGAAGCGGCCACGTAGGCGGATAAACAGACAGTCGCGCAGACTATTGACAATTTTAAAAACTTTCAGAATGGTTCCCTTGGGAACCCATCGTGGAGAGAGGGTCCACTCAAGGGACACACAGTCCAAAAGTAAATATCCTCTTTCTCAAATCAATCCTTCATCAAGGAATCCTTTTGAAAGATGTTCACTTCATCAAGGAATTCGAAAGGACGAATATGCCCCCACACGAGGGGAAGATCAAAGTTGATCTCACTCTAGCCCTGATGAAAGAAACATGTTTCGTTAGGGTTCCATGTTGAGAATGTGATTTCAAAGGAGGGTTTGTGCAGATTTTTGAGAAAATATCTATTTAGCAATGAATGCATTTTTTGAAAATCGAAGTGTTAAAGAGAAGGCGTTGTCGCACATGAAAGGGACAACTCAAGAAAAGAAGCGAGAAAGATAAAGAGAAAGCAAAAAAGAGAGAAGAATACAAATAAAGGGCATAGGGGGATCTAGTTTAGCGGCGTCAGATCTATCCAAGCTCATATAATAATAGGTAACCGCAATGCAAGGTGAAAGATCATCAATCCCCAACCAGATCAGGAAGAATGCATGAAAAAAAAAGTAAAAATAAAAAATTGGGTCAACATGGAAGGGAAGGCTAAATGCCCCCAACACTTTGCATCATCCCCAATTTATCAAAATTCAAGCATAAACATGGAAGAATGATGATACAAATAGAAGAAATTTTATGACACAAAAACCACGCCTGTATCCAAGTACGAGTAGGGGTAACGAGGGTCATCTAGGAACACATAGCACGAGTACGGGGGAACACATCACAAAACACACACACACACAAGATCAAGCAAAGGGGCCTCCTCCTAACATTGATCAGCCAAGAGGTCATTTTCTTCCCAATCTAAATCCTCATAAGGGGAAGGAGGACAAGCCTGCAAAGGTGGGATATTAAGAGGAGGGGTGTCCAGCCCTCCCGCAACAAGGGTCAAGGAAGAGGGCCCCTCAAGGTCCTCTCCACTGAGCTCTTGTGGAGTAAAGGACAACGATTTCACGAAGATCGCCGATAGGGCCGAAACCTCATCCATGAAGTTAAACATGCACCCCACAGGAGTGCCATGTATTACTTCAGCGGATGGGATGGGTTGCACCTGAGGTTCACTGATAAGCTCGCCAAGTGACTCCGGAGTGGTGACGAACTCAAGGGAAGTCGGGACTGGTTCCATCACTAGGACAAAACAAGTCAGCACAAGGCCACCTTATCAAGAAGGTGGGATCCTCTTACATCCTTCGTTGCTAGAAGGAACACCCTCTGCCTCTTTCTTCATTGGAGGAGATGAACTCCCCACAGACGAAGCTAGGGGTGCAGAGGAAGAGGAGGAAAGAACCAAAGTGGACACAACTGAGGTATTAATCATGTCTATGGGCTTCGAGAAAGGCTGGATATCTGGAATGGACATCAGCAAAGGTGGCTCCATCGAAGGAGCGATGAACACCTATAACCGTTTAGGGTTAGGTGCATTCATACTCGCAATAGAAGCTAGGAGCAGTACAAGACCAGACTGAAGAGAGGCAGAAGGAAGGGGAGAAGAAGACACTGTAGGAGGCCTTGAAGCAGGGGTAGTCATTTCTTCCTCCTTTCTTTGCAAGGCGACCTACTTAGCCAAGAGAGCCTTTCGTCAGCACTTGTGTTCATGCACAAGGAAGTTTCTATGAATCTTGGAGTTAGGATTCAGAGGTTGCAAGGGAGTAGAAGGTTCCTGCTAAACCATGGGAATGTCCACCACAGATTTTTCCAGTGGAGGGACAGGTTCCTGCACGGGAGCAGGGGGAACAGGTTGAGGAGCGACAAGAGGATTCAACTCGAGAGCCTCGGCAACGAGCCTCTTTCCACTCATCACCTTAGGAGCAGGAGCAGTAGGTGGCTGCAGAGGCTGAGACAATGAGGACTCTCCCTAGGACACCTTCTTTCTATTATATTGAATGGTTCTAGGCTCCGTCAGTAGAAAAGAACCTGATGGTACCATAGTTGAGCAAGAAGAAGCATCAGACTGGGTAGCGAAAGAGGAAGGAGGATCACAAGACCACTTCTCTTCTTCCTTCTTTCGAGCCTTAGTGGCATCATTGTTAGCCTTCAAGCAAGCTCTAAGTGAAATAGCATAAGGCAAGGAAGGGTATCTCACTTTCGGCCTTAGATGCCCTTTCTTATAGTTTTGATATGTTCGGTGCAAAAGGTTTGTCCTTGGTGGAAGAGGACCTACGAGTGCAGGCCAAGAGTGGTCCAAGGAGTAGCTACCACGTGCAACTGGTGGTCTATAACCGGTGTCTTGGATTACATGCACGGAGCCTCTGTGGATAAATTTCAGACATTTATGCACGACGGAGGGTATTGCATTCATCGCCATCAACCAAGGGATACCCAATTTCACCCTAAAGAGTTCAGACCCAGGGATGATGTCAAATAGGAGCTTCATAGAATTAGGTCCAACTAAGACCTATAGGAAAATACTACCCAAAGGGGGTACAAAAAGCCTGTCATGTGTGCAGATGGTACTCATAGGAGCATCATACCCATCCTTGTGTAAGAAATTTATTAGCATAATCTCCTTTGTTATTATGTTTACTTGTGATGTCGGGTCAACGATAACACCAACTACAATGTTTCCATTGATCTGTGCAAGAATGTAAAGAGGATATGGTTCCTTGTTAAAGCCCATCGACAAGTCCTATGAAGTGAAAGTTATACCAGTACCACTATCCATAGGTTGTGCAAAGGGGATGAGTTGGTGCAAGAAGGAAGCCATTACACAGACTAGACAATGCTTTCACAAAGTCACTAAAGGTTAACAGATGAGATAGTGACCCAATTAAGGTTTTGTAACGCAATACCTTTGGAACCTTCCAACTACACCAACTAGGGGTCGCAGGTTGGGCTATAAGGTGAAAACCTTATAAAACTCACACCTACAACACTCGTAGAGTACGAGGAAAGGAACTATCAGTATCGCAAGGATGAAACCAAAATGGTTCACGTCAAGTTCACCAAAAATGTAAGAGAGGGGGACCACTATATGCAAGACCCCAAGTCATGGAGGGTCAAGATGTGAGAGGCTTCCCAAACTTACCTCAGCTAAGTGTAATGTTTAGGAAATGCGATGCGAGAGTAATAAGGACTTCGGGGCCTCTCAATTACACTACAGACCTGAAATATAGGAAAAGACTAGGTGAGCCAGTTTCTAGGTCTAACACTGTGTCTTGGAAAGCTCTCTGTCCAGGGACAGAAGCATGATCTCTAGACATCAGGGCGGTGCGCTAGTGTCTCAAAAGTGTGTTGTCATCCGTACGGCCAGACAACAATAAAGATGAGGTCAAGCCAACAAAACTAGCTAACGACCTAGCTAATTAACTAAAGGGCCAAAATGATGCAACTAGATAAATTAAATACTCTCTAATATTATAAAGAAAATATGCAAAAGTGACAAAAATCTTGGAGAATCTCACCGAGGAACTCGTTCGCCATCTAGTTCTCCGAGAAGCTCGCACACCTACACACAGATAGAGGGAAAATGTTGGGTGGTTGTATAGGGGCCTGCCTTAGTCAAACCCCTGTTTAGGTGTTTCCACCTCCACGGATAGCCAAGGAAATGAGATAAATAAATAGTATAGTAAAGAGAAAATAAGCACTACAAAACAGTGTTATGCTACTCAACCAAGTTATAGACGAGAGGGGAGGGAAGCTTACCACCTCCACCAAGAGCACTCAAGGCTACTTGGGGGAGAAATGAGAGTACTCAAGCCTTTGCTACAATGGTGTGGTCCCAAACGTGCTCTACCGAAGTGATGGAGTGTTGCTTTGCTGCAATGGAATGCTTGGAATGTTACTAGAAGTGTTGGATTGAATGCTTGAAGTGGTGAAGAGTGAGCTCAATGCTTGGAAGAAGATCAACTGAATGCTTAGAGGATGAAATGCTTGTTGAAGGAGTGAATTTGAAGAAGGGATGGAGAAAAACGGCCATATTTGGGTCGGTCTGTTGAAAGGGGCGTTACAACTTCATCTCCAATGAGAAGAGTAACACCTCTATAGGTTTAGCCGTAGGAATCTTCTAGGGACGTAAGCGCGCCGTGTGGGTGTCTGTGCATCGCGCGGGTGTCCCCAATAGAAACGCCTCCAACGATACTCAAAATAGGCACCAAGTGGGATACAAACAGCGGGCTTAGGTGGAATTAAACCACCGAACTTGGTTTTCTAAGGTGGGTAAAGCAAAAAGGGGAATTTTCATAAGGGGTGCAAATTTTCTCTTATACACTATCTAACAAGCTCTGATATTAATTAATGTCTATGTGCATACAAAGTTTTATGCCAGAATGGTTTAGAAAATAGGAAAAAAGAACAAAACTCAAAAGTTTATGCTCCTCCGACATCCACAAATTCTAAACTTAAAATAAAAAATGATGGAGGAGACGACCTTTTATAGGAACAAGGCCCCAGAAGTTCAACTTAAAATTCTATCTAGAGAATCAAAAATAACAAATTAAAATGTGGCACGTGGCATCTATCAACTATCATCAAGAACATTCTAGAATAAGTCAAGGCTTTGACTTTATCTGCAGCAACACTTTTCTTCATACTCCAACATGATCACTTTGCATATGTTGAGGCTATCAGCTCCCTTTTAAAACACCAGAATAAGTAACATCTATCGGGACTGGGTTCAACCTTTCTTCAACTGACACTCTTGGAAAGCACTCAATACTTGATGCATATGTTCTTTTGAAATCCATTGTATTGCTTTCCAAGTGAGCTTGAGCCTAATATATTCTTCAGTTTCTTGGAGTATGATATCATTCTTCTACACTTTGTCTGCTTCATAGCTGGCTATAATATTTCTATAATATATAATCTCATCAATGACCTCCCACGTCAACAATTGAACAGGATCTCTATTTATTATTTCTATCCATTCCTTGAAGGATTTAGCTTATTTTCCCTCTTGTCCTAATGTTTGAGGATCAAAACCTTGACGTGCTAGTACTTCAATGAATTCTTGATTTTCACCAATCAATTTTTTGCATTCTACGGTGACCTTTTCAAATCCTTCAATACATTGTATTAACATGTCACCTTCCCATTTCAACTGTTTCTTCCATTTTTATAGCAATGGAAGTTCATGTTCTGATATTACATCACCCTGTATTAACTCTTGGATATCTGATTGCATGAAAATTTCAATGCTTCGCCTTTCTTCGATGACCTGCTCCTGGTGAAATCTGCACTCGTCTTCAAATCTTTTCAATTTCTCTGAATTGTGGTATGCTTCCTTGTACTTCATTATTGCATCTATAATAAATTCTTCTACTTGCTTTATGCAGTACTCAATCCATTCTTGAAACATATTCATTGTATGATGAACTGCTACAATTGCATCTACTTGTTCTTATGACATTAGCACTGGATGTTGGGGCAATTCAACCTACTCTCAACAAGATAAAGTTAATGACTTTATAAAATGTTCCAAGGTAGCAACCCGTTCTTTCAATTCTCTTTTATTTTGCTTGTGTTTTTTCACTCTGGCAACAGTAACATTTAAATTCACTTTTATTTCCTCTAACTCTTGATGCCAAGATGAGTGTCCAAGGTTAATACTTGTTATCTTATACTCCTTAGGCATCATTTCATGTCTTTCTTTATCAGTTGTTGGAGTAGCTATTTGAATAGTTATATTGCCATATGCATTTCATTGTATGACATGTTTTGTCTTTGCTCTATGCCTAGGTTTAGGAGTATCTACTTCTTACATGAAATTATTAAGATTCAAAGGTAGTACTTCCACTTCCATTAGAGAAGCTGATTTTTTTATTAATCAATCAAGTGTATCATCATCTTGTTGTACCTCTATAACATTTCTTAGTTCTTTTTTACCACTTGTTTCAAGAACTTCTTCTCTTTCACTTGTCACATTGTCTGAAATGGGAATTTCTCCAATGATATCTAGCATAGATTCGGGATTAGTAGGGTTTGAGATTGTCTCCTTCGTTTGAAGACTTTTATTTTTTTGTCTATCCAAATTTTCCACTTCATCTCTCTGAACATTATCTTCTTTATTCACTGCTACATTAGGATTCTCTTCATTTTCAATTCTATCTCCTGAAAACTGTGTAGCTTCCTTTGCTACAATTTCAATTTCAATTTCAGCATGGCCTTTCTCTGGTTCTTCAAAGATCTGTGAATGTTCATCAACATTTGACACATTCCCAAGCGAAGGTTGGGAATCAAGAATCTTCAACAATTCTTTCATCAATAGGATCCTGCTCTGCAGTCTTCCCTATTTCTATTTCAAGTATGCTAGGGTTTCCCACCTTTGAGACAAGCATTCCTTGAATAAACTCTTCTTCTTCAACATTTATGGGGTTAGAACCTATATCCTAAATTTCTTCTATCACTGGATGTGCCATGGGTTTTTCTTTAGACTTCTTTTCTTTCACTTTCTCCCACATAGCACCCCATTTTTCCAGATGTTCTTTAATTCTAGCATCATCTTCTTCATAAATTTCTTCTAAAGCTACAGGAGTCCCTCCCAGTGCTTCTTTCATACTAGCCATATTAACAGAAGGGGGAGAGGTAAACAATGTTGCAGCCCTTTGAGATGCAGACCTAGTTTGTGCACTAACATTTTTTGTTGCTCCTATTCCTTCAACAATAATCACTCTTGTTCTTGGTTTTGTTGTAGAGGAAGATGCACCTTTAGGTCTTGTTTTTATTTATCTTTACCTATTTCTCCACCTTTTTGTTTATCATATGGTTTTATGGGAACTTCTTGTCTTGTAGTTTTAGGGGTTCTTTCTTCAATTCGTATACCTGGAGCCGCCTTACTAGTTTTCTTTCTCTTCTTGGTAGGCTCTCCACTTTCAAAAGTTGTCTCATCTCTTTGCTTCCTTCTTTTATCTTTTTAGAAGATAGGCTGAATTCCTCTTTCTCTCAAACCCTTGCAAATATCATCAATCCAGTGTTAAGTATACCGTAAGACTGGTTTGGTGAACTCATCAATTGATGTCATATCTTCATCATCAACACCTAGGTTTGGAATGGGTTCATCATATACCCTGTCTTCATTGTAGAACTTTTCCAACACTTGGGCATGATCGTCTTCCAACTAATCTAGAATATCATAAAGCTTGAGCATCCAAGAAAATCTTAGAGACATTCTTTCATATTTTCTTCTTCTTACCACACGCTTGTCCTCACAGTTAAGCCAATAATCTTCTAAATGTGGCACATGAGCATGAAAACCAGCTATATTTTTAGCAATATTTCCTTTAATATCATAATACACTCTCTAGAGTGGGAACTCTTCAAAATGGTATGTCCTCAGTTCTTCTTCACACAAGTCAGTTACTTTAATTGCATTGCACTTATAATTTCCTATTGTAATGGGAAATTTAAAAGAGGCCTTTTGCAAGCATGGCTATAAAGAGCCTGAGACAGTTTCAACCATCTCACCAATTCCAATAAAAATAATTTATCTATAGGATACCTGGGCAGCATGAATGCATATCCACCAAATCCCTCTACTCAAATGTAGGAGTAAGTTGGGAACTATATGTACCAGCCTCCCATTAGCCGAATGGAACTTTGTGCTTCCAGGGATAATCTCTTGGCTTTATCACCTTACATTTTTCTAACCAATTTCACGGAGAACAAATCATTAACTTTCCTATAATCATCTTTATACCCATGGATGGTGATCTAAGGTAGATGTGCATATATCAAATTGTTACCAACCTTTGTGCCCAGAGTACCAATCTATCTCAACCCTTGTTTACTGGCTCTCATAGCACAAGAGTAAATAACATACGATGACATGTAAAAGCATCTAGTTTTGGGAAATGTAGTAATTTGTTCATATAGTTTGTCACTTATCAGCTTTCCCTAATGCAATTCCACAGGACTCTCTATCATGCAGGATATTATCACAAACATCGAGGGTTCAAATTTGCTTGCATCTCTTAAACTAGCTACTCTGCTCAACAAAGTTATAATATCTTGCATTTATTTTTTGAACATAGACCTTTGAATTACCTTGGTTTGTTGTGTTTAGTTGGTTCTTGGCACCATTGGGTGCTCATAATTTCTCTATTACGCTCTTCAACATTTTGATATGTCTTGGTTTTAGCCTTTATATCAACATTATACATCTGTGTGTAAATGGGGAGACCAAATGTGTATATGATTGCTTTCTATGATAGGTCTACATAAATTCTCCCTTCTTTCTCAATGATCCTCTTGGTTGGGTTATAGTGATTTATACATTGCATAACTAATTCAAGAGCCTCCATTGTTGGCAAAAACACTCCTGCTGGAAGTAACCCATTTGCCATAGCATTCTTGGTACATTGAGAAGCATTCTCTTGTAATAGCCGTGAATGGATTTCAATTTTTGAATACCATCCCATATGAGTGTTTGTAACCACTACGTTGATGGGTACAACTTGTGAATTGCAATACTTGAATTCATCTTATGGCCTTGCATCACAAGTGGTCATTCTATATAATGTGTTTTGCAATTTTCAGAATATGTGTCGTGTGCAAGTTAGGGTTAAATTTAACCAAAACTTTAAGTTTATAAAATTTTCAATTCATTTTCGCTTAAATCCAAGAAATCAAAGAATAAGCAACATTTCAATTTCTGAATGGGAATACCACTATCGAGATTTTTTAGCTTGAGAAACACTTAACAAAAATATAGTTATTTGAAACATACCTGGTTCTGGTTAATAATGGTGATCTTTCAGAGTGCAACTTCAAAGCCCTTGGTATTTGTGTCTTGGTTTCTCAAAATTTACCTCTCCTTGCACGCCAATGTCATTTCGTTACTTCAATGTCCTTCACAAATTTCCAATATGATGCGAAGTGGAGTTTTGTAAAAACAATTGCATGCTTGAGATGGTGCCAAGTACATAGGTAGTTTTCCACCTTCATTAATTACCTATTATTTCCCATTAATTCCTCAAATAAAGGTGCAATCATTACAGATTATGGTCCAAATCATGAACACCTAGATTTTTGCGTTGGCTCGCTACTAGAAAAGAAAGATGACGCGATGATAATACGTGGCAATTAGATGGCATGTTGATTCTTTGTAAGGTATATGTCATTAAAGATACGTGATCAATTGGTGATCACCAGGATTAAATTTTTCCGATATTTCCTTTGAAAAATAAAAAAACACCGAGATCTAGGAAATACCCTCTAAGGAAAGAGAAAACCGGAGGGAGAGGAAAGATTAGAAACTGATTCTAAGAGATAGATTGAAAAATTTCAAAACAGACTCTCTGATTTCTGACTTCTGAGAAAAGCAAAGGGAAAAATAAAAATAAATACTAGACTCTGATAAAAAGGAAATTACTGGGGTTGACAACTTTGGTCAATGAAAAATGCATATAACTAAAAAGTGTTATGGAAGAATAAGAGTAGCGGGATTGGAGGTTGATGGGGGTGATGGAGAGCGTTGGTCTGAGCAAGCTATGTCCTGCATGAGGGGCCTTTCATTCTTGCATGTGCCTGATCTTGGGCTTATTTGCTTCCTGCTTTTGAGTTGGGTGTGGGGTTGGGCTTTGTCAGGTGTTCGGGTTGTGGTTTGTGGTTGTCGGACAGGGTTGGGGCCGAATTTTTGTCTTGCAGTGTTTGCAGTTTCAACTTTTCTTTTGTTGGTTTTCTTCTTCTTTGGTTTCTGTAGAGTGTGCTTTCGCCTATGGTTATGGCTCTAGGCGAGACTTCTGGGGAAAAATCCCCTTTGAACTTTCATACTGCTATTGAGGTTTCTTCCCCAAACCAAAAGACAAGAATGTTTGATAATAGTTTATTTTCCAATGATGCTGGAGATGGAGGTTTTGTGCCTACAGGAGGATCTTGAATTCCGAAGGTGAACAGTTGCCTGGAATGCTCTAAGGAGAGACCCGTTTTGGTGATTCAGCCAGAATCCATTGCTGAGGACATTGAATATTTTTCGAAGCATGCCTTGCTTTGCAAATTCATGGGAATGAGGGTTTCACTTCAATTTTTGGAGTCATGGTCGCAGCAGACTTGGTCTCCTGAGGGGGAAATGGACATTATGTTGTTGGCTAACAACTATTTCATGGTGGTTTTCAATTGCATGGTAGATCAGAACAAAGTTTTTGAGGGTGGACCTTACTTCCACAATCAGGTTGGTCTTTTTATGAAACCTTGGCATGCAGGCTTCAATCCTTCAGAGGAACTACCAAATCGTGTTCCTGTTTGGGTGCATCTCCCCAGATTTCCTGTTGAGTGTTGGCATAATGATATCTTGCACAATGTGGCTACGCTATTGGGTAAACCTGTGGGTGCCTCTCAACAAACGAGGGAAAGAAAGGTAATGACTTTTGCTCGCATTTGTGTTGAATTAGATTTAAGTAACCCTCTTCCTGATTCCTTAGAAATTCGGGCGAGTTCATATTCTTGGGTTCAACAATTAGACTATGAAACACTGCCATTCTGTTGTCGTCTTTGCCATGAATATTGCCATCTTCAGAGAAGATGCCCAAGATCTAAGCCATCTGAGACTCAGTCATCTCAACCCCCTCATAACCCTCTGAGGGGTGACAAAGGAAAAGCGCCTATGTCTAGTGAGGTTGCAGATGTTGAGGGTTTTATTCCAGCTAAAGCTCGCAATAAGAATCAAGGTCAGAAGAGAACATTTAAGGCAAGATAGGAGGGAGATACCTTTAATCGGTTTGAGGTTTTGGATGATCTTAGTCTGTAGGAGGTGAACCCTGGTATGTTTGGAATGGACCAGAGGGTTATGGAGGAGGTTCAGGAAGACATTGCCACAGACGACATTCAGATGCCACAGATAGAGGGGGCCTTGCAAACGGACTCAGTTCAGAATTTGGGAACATCTAGGGAACCTGAGTCTATGGTTATTGCGCCATTCATGGTGGGAGAAACAACTAGTCCTTCTTTGAAAATTGTTCCTGATGTAGCAAAAGGAAGCAAGGCTTCTCCTGCATTGGGTATTCTTCATAAAGACTTGAAGAAAGGGACTATTGAGAAGCCTTCCAAGACTGGAAGAAAGAAAGATTTTGAGAAAATCAAGCTGATGGGGGAGACTTTAGTGGAGTCAGGTTCTGTCAAAACTCTTGACTCCCACTTTTCTAATCCTCCAAAATGATCATTCTCTCTTGGAATGTATGGGGCTTGAATAGTGGCCCTAGACAAAAAGTTGTTCGTGACTTGGTGCGAATTCATTCTCCTGATTTTCTCTTTTTACAGGTAACGAAGTTATCTGTTGAAAGCATGACTAGTATTTCATCTAAGTTGTGGAGTAGAGGTGATTTCCAGTGTATTGGTGCTCATGGTACTGCTGGGGGTGTGGCCTGCCTCTGGAATCCTTTGAGGATTTGCCCTCTTTGGTGGATGTCTTCTAAATCCTCTATGTCTTTGATCGCTACAAGCATTAAGACTGGGGAAACTATTCTCCTCTCCAACATTTATGCTCCTACTAACTTTCTAGGTAAGCAATATTTATGGTCCCATTTAAGGTTTATTCAAAGTATGGTGCCTTATCACCCTTGGATTATGGCGGGAGATTTCAACGCCATTATTGAGTTGGCTGAGAAACAGGGTGGTATAGCAAGATTGGAACCTTCTACTTTTTTGCTTCGTGATAACATATCGACTTTGAACTTGGTGGATATCAAGCCTAGAAATGGATAGTTTACCTGGAATAACCAGAGAATTGGGGAGAAGTGCATTGCAGAAAGACTTGATCACTTTTTGGTTTCTTGTTTTTGGGTTGGTGGTGGTTGGTCTACTTGTTCATAGATTCTGGATTGCCGGGGTTCAGATCACTGGCCTATTAAGTTAGTGGTGTCCTCTACTCAGGTGGCCCGATCTCCTTCTTTCAAGTTCCAACTTATGTGGTTGCGTGATCCCTCTTTACAGGACTATGTTGCTCATTGGTGGAGGATTAGTAGACCCCCCTATGGCACAGCTATGTATACTTTTTCCAAGCTATTGCAATATGTTAAATATCAGCTTAAGTATTGGAATCACCATTGTTTTGGGAACATTTTTCATGACAAAGCTCTTGCTCAATCTAAGTTAGATAATATAACCAGGGAAATTAGGGAGAATGGTTTGTTAGAAGCCTTGCTTTAGGAAGAGGCTATGGCCTTAAAAATCCTGGAAGAATGTGAAATGCGTGAAGAAATTTACTGGAAACAGAAAGCTCGTGTGGAGTGGCTTCAAGAGGGGGATAAAAACACAACCTTCTTCTTCAATTCAGTGAAGGCGAGGAGGCATGGTAATTCTATTCCTATGCTTGTGAATGATAGGGGAGAATAGATTTCCTCCTTACAGGAGATATCTAGAGAGGCAATGCAGTATTTTACTTCTCTTTTTAGGGAGGACACTCAAGAGGGTTCTATTGAGGAAGCTCAGGTTCTTTCTTACATCCCCCAACTTGTTACTAGAGAAATGAATGATAATCTTATGCGTTATGTTTCTCTAGAGGAGTTGGAGGAGATTGTTTTCCATATGAAGAAAGGGAAAGCTCTGGGTCCTGACGGGTTTCCAATTGAATTCTTTCAAGAATTTTGGGATATTATTAAGGTTGATTTATTAGAGGTGGTCCAAGAATCTCAGAGGAATAAAGAAATGCTTCAGGCATTGAACTCCACTTTTCTTTCCCTCATCCCAAAACGTGATGGGGCAGATCGGTTAAGCCAATTTCGTCCCATTGCCATTTGTAATGTGATTTACAAGATTATCTCTAAGGTGATTGCTGAAAGATTGAAGAAATAGCTTAAATGTCTTATCTTTGAGGAGCAAGGTGGCTTTGTGGCTGATTGGAAAATTATGGATGGAGTTGTTATTGCTACAGAGACTGTCCACTCTATGGCTACGTCAAAAGCTAAGGCAATGTTTATCAAGCTTGATATGGCTAAGGCTTATGATAGAGTTCGGTAGTCTTTTCTTCGGAATATTCTTGGAACCTTTGGATTTGCTAAGGACTGGATTCAGTGGGTTATGAGTTGTGTAACTTCTACCTCCTCTGTTTTAATCAATGGGGAGCACACTGAGCTTTTTGGAGCTTCTTGTGGTCTTTGGCAAGGAGACCCTCTTTCCCCTTATCTCTTTCTTCTTTTTGCTGAAGGGTTGGGGAGATTTTTGAAAAGTAATATTGAGTCGGGGGTTATCCAGGGGTGGAGGTGGGGTAATGAGTTACCTCCTCAGTCACACCTTCAATTTGTGGATGATACTACCCTGATGGGTATGGCTACTATCAGGGAGGCTACTAATCTGCGTAAGGCTTTGGATGTTTATCTCACTGCTTCTGGTCAATTAATTAATGAAGATAAGTCCTCCATCTTCTTTTTTAATACACCTGGACCTATTCAACAGAGAATTGCTCTTATTATGACGTTTTAGATAGGCTCTCTTCCTTTGAATTATCTGGGTATTCCAATCTCTTCTGGTAAGCTCCCTAGAGATTCTTGGCAGTATATTCTAGACAAATTTTGAGTGAAGGTTAATCATTGGACTCATAGATGGCTTTCCTTTGCTGGGTGTGTTCAGTTGCTTAAATTTGTGGTTCAGGCTCTTCCCTTGTATAGATGTATGCTTCAGGTGGCTCCGATGGGCTTTGTTAAGGAATTGGATTCCTTGGCAAGGCAGCTTTTATGGGATGGAAACTTGTCTTCTTCTAAATGGAGCTTGGTCAGATGGGATATTGTGTGCTCGCCTAAACAGTTGGGTGGTCTGGGTTTGAGGCATTCGTCTTTATCTGGGATGGCATTGGCTGCAAAACTTTATTGGAGATGGTGTGTGGAGCAAGATCAACTATGGGCTAAAATTCTACTTCTTAAGTATCTTCCTGGGATCCCAAAGGATGAGGTTCCCTGTTATCCTCTAGTGGGAAGTGGATCAGTGATTTGGGGGACTCTCAAGAAAGGGGCTACTTTGATTAAGGAGGGATTATTTTGGATATGTAAGAAGGGAACAAATGCTCTCTTTTGGTCTGACTCTTGGGATGGTTCTCCTCCCATTATCTCTCAGTTTCCTAATTTATTGGCTCTCTGTCAGCGCTTGTTGGAGGCTGGTTGGTCAAGGGTGAGTGATTTTAAATCTTTTCACCCTTGTGGTTAGCTGGAGGTTGCTAGCAATAAGTCCCCACATGAGTGGCTGATGGTAGGTTTGGAGGAAGATTGTGCTGAGCTTCATACTATTTTATTAGTTAGACACTGTAGTTCCCTCAAGGACAAGGATGTTCCTGCTTGGCACCCAAATCCTAAAGGCATTTTTTATGTGGCTAGTGGATATCAGGAATTGATGGCTCACAGATTGAATGGAGAAGAGGTCCATTGGTGGAAGTATGTGTGGAATAAGTTCTCTTGGCCAAAATGTAATTGCTTTGTGTGGAATTTGGCCTGGAATAGGTGTTTAACTTGGGAAAATATTCAGAAGCGTGGATTTCATGGACCTTCCTTATTTGTTTTGTGTGGTGCTGTTGAGGACTCTTCACATTTGTTCTTCAGATGTTCTTTCTCCTTACAGCTCTGGCACCTTTGGTGGGGTGTTTGGAAACACCCTTGTGTTCATGCTTCATCCTTGGTGGAATTCTAGAGAAGTCTGGGTAAGCCCCCTACTTTGACTCCTTTTCTTCAGATTGTTTGGTGCATTGGACCTACCTTTATTCTTTGGCAGATTTGGCTAGAGCGAAATTGTAGGATTTTTCGAGGGGAAAGGTTAGGTATCCAACAAGTTTGGTATAGAATTTTGGGAATGATCTAGGAGACTGTGGAAGCTAAATGTGAGGTGATGTTCCCACTTGATAGAGGGGATGCTGAAATTATTGACAGAATGGGTTTTCAAGGTTTGTCTCTTACCTCTGCTTGTGTCAGAAGGGGTAGAAGTGCGAAAAAGAAAGTTCAAAGGATGGGTAGATGGATGCCTCCTCCTAAGGATATCTTGAAGATTAACACAGATGGCTCTTCCCGTGGTAATCCTGGACCTGCTGGGATTGGCGGCATGGGTAGAGACTGTTTAGGTGAAGTTGTGTTCTTTTCTATTTATAAAGGTTGGTAGGCTAATAATTTTATGGAGGGATTGGCGATTGTCTATGCTCTAGAGCGTGCTTATGCTCTAGGTTGGCGTAAGGTTATTTGTGAATCTGACTCTCAAGTTATTGTGAATTCGTTGATTGAACGTAAGGTGAAGGATATTAATTGGTAGCTGGCTCTAGTTGTTCAACAGATTTTGCAAATTAGTTCTAGGATGGATATGGTGTCCTTTGTCCACATTCCACGTGAGTGGAATAGGGCTGCTGATTGTTTGGCGAAGTGGGCTTCAGATCATGTTGATGTTTGGAGGGTTGAGGAATGGAGACATCTTCCCCAGGATTATTGTTTGGATTTGAGGAGGATCTTGATTGAGGATATGGATGGTTGTGGAGTTGGTTGACCGGTGCTCTTGCTCTTCTATTGTTCTTATGCTTTTCTCTTAGAGCTATTGTTCTGAGATTTGATTGTAATCTTTTTTCTGAGTTTCAATAAAGTTTTTACCCCTTTTTTCAAAAAAAAAACTCTGGTCAATGAAATACCGGGTGAAGCTAGAATCATATGAAGATACAAATTCCCTTGACACAAATGCAGGATTCGGGGACTCTGATTTCCAGTAACATGTTAAAATTTGTGAAAAGATCGAAACACCAAATCTGAGAAACAAAAGGATACAAAAACAAAGAGGCCAAGTGGAAATGAAAGACCAACTGAGCAGCAAAACAATGCCAAAGCAAGCGAAAGCAAAAAAAAGGAAAGGAAAAAGGAAAAAAAGGGGGTCCACATTTTTCCAAGGGGAAAAATGGGGTGTGTTGTGAGACCACACAACAACTAGCAACCAAAAAAACTAAAAAAAATAATAGAAAGTCAATTCCAGATCTAACATCAATGTACCAAATTTCTTTAGTCTTCTAATTATAAATCATAGGATCCTTATTCCACATTCAGATTTCACTTTGGTTAGAATGCAAGATTAAGTATTATTGAGCTCACGTGTGTGCAATTGATTATTTCCGCCACAGTAAACTTAGAAATAACAACTATTTGCATTAATCTACATAATATGGCAACTCCTTTTAATCCAACTAGGGATAGAGCCTTGCTGCCAGTCAAGCGTCCCATAGCCTCGACAAGGTTATCTCCATAATTCCCCCAAACATAGCTCTAATGTCGGTCAGGCATCTATATCCCCGGTAGAGTTATTTGGATGGCCTAAGAGTTGATATTCTTTTTTTTCTTTTTTCATATAGCAATGATAGCTCTTTTATCAACTTGTAAGCAATGAAGCCCGCTATTAGGTTGGGAATTACAGTGGTAGAAAAGGTAGTCTTTTGATTTTTCAATTAATGCAAACAACTGTTATCCCAAATTTCAGTAGAATGATTTAAATGTATTCGTTTGTAGCTCAACATCAACTGAATGATTCTTGCTAATCAGAGTATAAAGAATTGAACAATTCTCGAACAACTTATAAATGGAAGACTATTTCTAGTCAAGATATAGATTAAAGTTCTGGAGTTGACATTCTATTGACTTGTAGACCTTCAAAGGTTGCCAATTACTATAAAGTCGAATGACACAACACCCAAAAATAAACAAAAGCAACAAATGACAATTTACAAAAAAACTATTTACTTATGATTGGAAATAATGCTTTAGGAACTGCCCATTGATAGGCAATGAGATATCTTCACTAGTCAAATACTTCAACCTATAAGTACTATCACCCAAGATTTCAAAATTTTGGTATGGGCCTATCCATAATTTGTCGAATTTACCATGTTCACCTTTACGTTCATGAGCTTTATTCCAATGCAACCAAATTAGATATTCTAAAAGTCTTTAATATAGCTCTTTTATCAAACCATCTTTTTACCACAGATTGATGCCTAGCAAAATGATCTATAGCTCGAGTAAGTTTTTCATCTAAATGCATCAACTGCAACAATTTGGCTTTTGTTTCGTCGTCTAATCCAATATATTCTTGTGCAAACTACCAAGTAGGGATTTTTAAGCTTATTGGTAGTATAGGATCTACCCCATAGACTAAATGATAAGGAGAATTCCATAATGCAGCTTTCATCCTAGTATGATCTACCCAAAGGGAAAATTTTAACAAAGAATGTCGATCCCTAGGGTTCTTTTCAATCAATTTTCAAATTATATCCAACAGATTTTTATTAAAGATTCAACTAATTTGTTTCCCTGTGGATAATAGTTAGATGAAAATTTTAGTGTTATGCCATATTCAAATGCCCAATTAGAAAATTTCAATGAAGAAAAAGTGGGGCCATTATCAAATACCAATGCATATGGCATTCCAAACCTGGTGATAATATTGTCTTCCAAGAATTTGATGACCACATCTGTAGTGCATTGCTTGCTAGGACATGCCTCTATCCATCTGGTACAATAGTCTGTAGTAGTCAATATAAATCTATGGCTAGAAGAAGATGGAGGACTGATGGTTCTAATAAAGTCTAGTCTCCATTGTGAAAAGGGACACATCTCCATCACCGTCTGTAATGGTTGAGCATTGAATCTTCCTTTATTTGATGTCGTTTGACACGTATAATAGTGTTTGATGTGTTTGTATGTATCTTTAAAAATTGTTGGCCAATAGTAACCAACTCTCAGAATGAGGTGTGCAGTAGCTAGAGGTGCTCCATGAGTTGTTCCAAATTTATCATATAGTTCCTGCAACGCTTTATCAGCTTCGGTTATGTTTAAACATCTTAAATAAATTCCTTCATGATTTCTTTTGAATAGAGCTCCTCCTTTAATCATGTAACGCTGTGATTTTATCTTAAGGGTTCTTCTTTGATTTCCTTGCATATGATTTAGGCAAGTATGGCTAACCAAATAATGTCAGATGTTTGAATACTAGTCTTCTTGATCCTTTACATCCAAAGTATATTGTTGACTCAAAATTTGTGGGTCGATTTCTGCAATGGATTTAACCAAAGCTTGTCCCCGGACCAACCTCATGGGTATGAATTCTAAATAATATTCTTGTAAAATGGTGACCCATTTGGCTCTCTTTTCTCTAAGCTCACTCTGTGTTAACAACATTTTAACTGTTGAATCTAGAACAATAGATTTGACTATACTTCTGAGGATTTAATGTCTAAACTTGCGTACTGCTTTGACCAAAGCAAAGGCTTGTTTCTCAATATCTATATATCTCAGCTCCGCTTCTTTAAATGGAGTGCTCATAAAAGAAATTGATTTTTCTTCTTTATTTTTGCCTTTCTGTGTTAATACTACTGCAAAAGTGTGACCAGAAGCAAAAGAATAAATATAAAAAGGTTTAACATAATCCAAACTTACCAATACTGGTGCTTCTGCGATTGCAGTCTTTATAGTCTCAAAGGAAATCTTAGCTTCATTCGTCCACTCTATTTTGGCATCTTTCTTTAACATATCATTGAGTGGTTTCACTATTTTAGTTAACCTTGTAATAAATTTTCGAACAAAATTAATCTTACTGAAATATGACTTCAATTCTTTTCTGCTCCCCGGGGGCTGTAACTTGAGGAATGCATTCACTCTGTCTGGGTCAATTGAAATACCGTGTTAAGAAATGATATGTCCCAGTAACTTACCTTATGTCACCCCGAAAATACATTTTGTAGGATTTAATGAAACTTCGTAGGTTTCACACTTCTGTAGTATCACTCTGAGATCTCGAACGTGATCTCTTC
This sequence comes from Sequoia sempervirens, assembly GCA_007258455.2. Taxonomy (NCBI): domain Eukaryota; kingdom Viridiplantae; phylum Streptophyta; class Pinopsida; order Cupressales; family Cupressaceae; genus Sequoia; species Sequoia sempervirens. Next base: position 759,998,883 of record VDFB02000003.1, read on the forward strand.
TATCTTTAGAAAATACTATAAGGTTGTCCATGTAAATAATGATACATTTGCCTACCAATTCTCGAAAATCATAGTCCATTGCTCTCTGGAATGTAGCCTTGGCATTTATCAATCCGAACGACATCCTTTTGTAAGTGAAAGTTCCCCACTTCGTGGTGAAAGTTGTTTTCATCCGATCTTCCCTTGCTACCATTACCTGGTTATATCCAAAAAATCCATCCAAAAAGGACACATTTGTGAACTGTTAACTATCTGTAGTACTTCTTCAAGTGAGGGTAGTGGATAATTGTCTTTTTCAGACGCCTTGTTGAGATTCCAAAAATATACACACAGTCATATATCTCAATTTTTCTTCCTTACGGGGACCAAATTTGCCACCCATTTTGATAGGAAAAATTATCTTGGCTACTAAAAAATTTTGAACTTCCTTTTGAATTAAAGGCTCTAAGAGTGCATTTAATGGACATTGTTTCTGTTGGAAAGGCTTCGTATTAGGCTTCAATGATATAGTATGTGTAATGATGGAAGTGTCATAAGTCTTCAAGTCTTCATATGTCCACGCTATGACTTTCTAGTAGTCTTTGAGCGCCTGAGCAATATTTCTGTTTTCTTTTCTAGTATAGACCTTTCCTATAAGCACGTTCTTAGGATCTTCTTTAGTATGCAAATTGTATAACTCAGATAGTCCTCTATCACTTTGAGGTAAATCTTTTTGTCTGACTATCTGGTCAATGTCGAACAATCATTCTAACTCAATTATTCCTTTTAGAATGTTATTATCTCTAGCTTGAGTCAATTTTTCATCTTGAATTTCACTGTCAAGGCGATCTATCTCTTCAATTATTTGTGCTTTGAAAATACTAGAATTAGTGATGAATTCCAATATGTGTTGATCATCCTCGAATACCTGCAAATCAGTTACATTATCGAGAACCGAAGGTAATTGTACCAGCACAACTATGAATCTTTTCAAATCTAAGGTCTCTAAAGGTTCTAAAGTATTGGCAGTAGTAGCTAAAGCATCGACTCTCTGATTGAATCTTCTAGGGATATGAGTAATGTTGAATGTGTCGAAAGCTTTGATTAAATCCCATACTCTGTGTCGATAATTGGAATCTTGTAGTGGAAAATATATTGCTTTCGGACTTGTTTAACCACCAATTCTGAATCACTGAACACTTTAAGGATTCGTACTTTCTTCTTGATTGCTAGGATCAATCCATGTATAAGGGCTTCATATTCTACCACATTGTTAGTACATTGAAATTGCAATTGATATGCAGCAAGAAAAGACTTACCTTGCAAGTTAATAAACTTGACTCTGATTCCAATTCCTTGTTTGGATTTAGATCCATCAAATTTAAGAATCCAAGCTTGATCATCTGTAGCTAATACTTTATCATTTTTCGATATCATTGAATAAATATTTTCAATCTGTATGTCTCGATCCTTGTCTATACATGTTTCTGATTCAATTTTTTTGACATTATCATGTTCTGGAAAATACTAATTCTCAATTCTGTGAATTATCTCCAGACACATCATACAGTTACTTTCTGAATGTGCAACATTATGCAACCTGCACCAATCCCGCAACAACAAATTTTTTAGTAAAATTTTTATTTTACTGCTCTCTTGAGCTTTTGCAATAATATTCTTCTGAAATTGATCATAAGGAATATTCTCTTCTTCAGAAGAATCACAATCTGATTCAATTAAAACATTTTTTCCAGGAGTCATTTCATTAGATTTCTTAGCATCACAGGTGAAAACTTCTTCAATTTTAACTCTTGAACTTCGTATTTTGTAAACTCCTAGTTCTACAATGTATAGAACTTCCTTTTTCTGATTATAATTTGTAATCATGTATTTCATGTGTGGTTCTTTTTCAATCCTGATTTGATTAGGAACTCCCTTCCATGGTAACCACATATGTGAGAAATCGGTAGCCATGTATCCATTCAATGTTTTGGACCAATCTCTGCTTAAAAGCATACCATAAGTATTTGGTATCTCCATGACTTGAATGTCAATGTAATATTGGATTCTAGGATCAGAAGCCAATTGCATGTGAATATTAGTCAACTCTCCTACTACATTTACCTTTGTCTTGTCAAGTTGAGTGACTTTCTTTAAATAACTTGTAGGAGTTAACCTTAATGTCTGACATACGGATAACGACATCACGTTAGTAGATGCTTCAGATTCTACTAAGCAGTTATGGAGATTCTTACCGAATATTCTCAAAGTGAGCAAAAATGGCGGGGACTCTAATTTTCCTTTGTAACAGGCTACTTGCGCATCTACTATGGGAACAATGTTCATATCTTTTGTTTTAGCCTGACTATCTTTCACTTGAATTTTTTTGAATTTGCTTTCTTTAGGAAAATCTTCTAAAGTGTTTAAGAAATCTTTCTTGATCATGGGTGTCTTAAGAAATTTTGATAGAGAAAGGCTAATCTTTACCTTCTTAATTTCTTCCACTAAATAATTAGTCAAATTTTTTTGATCAGTGGAATCTATCTTTTCACCTTTTGAAGCATTTGATGAATTGTAGTGAGAGGTTACCTTAGGTAACCCTGGGTTATTTCTTGATTTATCATCAGGTGGAGTATTGAAGTTATTAGGTGAGATAGATGTTGTTAAAGGCCCATTGAATTTACCTTCGCTATTAACGTTATTCCTCGTGTTGTAATTATGTCCCTTCTAATATCGTTGGAAGGCATCTATTTCATCTATTTCTTCTTGAGGCTCATTTTCATCATGATAAGGAAAAGTATATGTTTCCAAGGTCATACTCGAATTATCGCTTTCATATTCATGAGCGTGACTTGTAATAGCAATGGGTGATTTAAAACGTTTATAACTTTCTAGGACTAGAGCAGAGTCATATCCTACTAGAACTAACTCATTTCCTTTAGGAGGATGGGAATCACAATGTTCATTATAATGTGTAGCAACAAGAAAAATGTCTAAAGCAATTTTGAATTGTGAACAATCTACTTCAGCATGAACATTTGTATTATGAATTCTACACCAATTATTCATTGCAAGGTCAGCTAAGTTCACTTCTGAGGTAGACTTTTCATCAGTTGAATTAGGATTATCTAAAGGTGTTGATACTCCCCTATTATTAGGGCATGTATTCCAAGGTCTAGGTGGCCTGGGAGCATTATACATTCAATTTTGAGAATTTTGATTGTTATTCTGAGCATAGAAATTTTGATTCCTTAATTGAGTATCCTTTGTGGTTAATCTTTTGAGTTGAGCTGTAACTTCTTTCATGTCTTCTTTTTCCTCAGAAATTTTGACATTTTGATTTTCTTGAGTTTGTGAGAAAAAGGAATTTCCATTAGGACATAGCTCTGTAATAGCTGGACCAAGGTGAGGGACTAAAGCTTGAATATTTCCTGGTTGAAAGAAAGTACTTTGAGGAAATGTCCCATTCTGGACCACTATAGGATAAACATTAGGAGCCATAGGATGACCTATAGGGACTCCATTTGCATTCGGGGTAGGGTAAATATTCAATCCGTTTTTGCCATTTGTGGACGATCCATTTTCAAGATGTTTCATTTCTAAATTCACACTTATGGCTTCGAAATAAGCTTTTGGTAAAGTAGTGGGAGGATTTTCTCTTCACTTCACAAACATAGTAGTTAAAGAACCTACTGTTGTATAATAAACTACGATAGCAAACAAATTATCCACTACATAAGGTGCTTGTAGCCTAGAATAAGCCTTTTGAAATCTATCATTAAAAGCGGTTATAGGTTCACCTTCGAACCTCTTGATTTGAGCAAATTGATGATATAACAAAGCAAGGTCAGTCGCTGTTCTAAATCAGGCTAAAAATTGAGTTTCCATGTCTTCCATGATCTGATAGAATTACGAGGCAGGTTGATATACCAATGGTAAACTTCATCACTCAAGGTGTATGGGAACAACCTACATACAACATCTTCATGTTGGATCCTTGCTCTAAAGCATGTATCCTTGAATATACTAATATGTTCTTCCGCATCTTTGTGAAAATAATATTTAGGACAAAACTTGTCAGGATTTTTTGGTAAATCATTGTATACAACAAATTGAATTGGTGACTCCACATTAAAGAATGCCATCACTATAGGAGGTGGTGGTGTAACAATAGTTGGATTCTTCGAACTTGCACTTAAACTTCCAGACTTTTGAGGTCTAGATGATGTTCAACCACTAAGCTCTACTAAAGTCACACGAGGATCACCAGAACGAGATCTAGTGGTTCTACAGAAATCCAGTTTAAAACCTAACAAAACCAAAAATGACAACAATAGGCTCTCCTTCTAGCGCCAGTTCTTGTTGACGACAATTTTACTCGCAGCAAATAGGGTGAATAAATTCTTCACAGACAAGACTGCAAAGAGCCTATCCTTCTTGAAAGATATGGAATAAAGACAACCTAAAGGGGAATTTTGCATTAACAGGGAAAAGATTGGCTTTCGTTCAATCCCAAGTCTCCAATAACCAGGTCATGGTTGCACTAGGGTCACTCTCGAGTACTGATGTGATATTGTTGTTAATCTCAAAGGGACTATGGTTATTTCTAGTTTCACTAGGAATTATAAGAACTTCACATAAAAATTCCCACTTCATTCATAGAATAACATCATGAAATCAAAAGATTTTACAATAATATTTCATGGTCATCACAAATTCTTTGCTATCACTTAAGTAGATTTAGCATTAAGCATTCAACAATTTTATGGAAAACAAAAGATTTTCCATAAAATTTCTTCCATTCATTTAAATTTTGGAACATTTTCAAATATTTAAACATCTATTCTAGAACAAAGTATAAATTTTTTTGAAAATTAAAAGTTTCTCCTAGTTTTTCTCCATCGATGCCCCAAAGAATTAATTAATACAAAGAAAACCACTTTATACTTCACCAGATTGCTTCATAGCTACATATAAAATGGTGCAATCTTTTAAAGAGGGGGTTTCATTTCTAGACATCGAATAGGTTTTGTATGCATCCTTAAACGACGCAACATATAGTCTTGTTCGGCCGAACTAACAAAACCTACTACAAAACATACTGAGATAGGTAGCTTTCTAACAACCTCTGATATTAATTAATATCTATGTGCATACAAATTTTTATGTCAGAATGGTATAAAAAATAGGAAAAAATTAAAAAATTAAAAGTTTATCCTCCTCTAACATCCACAAATTCTAAACTTAAAATAAAAATGAGGGAGGAGACGACCTTTTACAATAACAAGGCCCTAGAAGTTCAACTTAAAAGTCTATCTAGAGAATCATAAATAAAAAATTAAAATGTGGCACGTGGCATCTACCAAATGTCATCAAGAACATTCTATAATAAGTCAAGGCTTTGACTTTATTTGCAACAACACTTTTCTTCATACTCCAGCATGATCACTTTGCATATGTCGAGGCTATCAACTCCCTTTTAAAACACTGAAATAAGTAAAATCTACCAAGACTGGGATCAACCTTTCTTCAACTGATACTCTCAGAAAGCACTCAATACTTGATGCATACATTCTTTTGAAATCCCTTGTATTGATTTCCAAGTGAGCTTGAGCCAAATATATTCTTTAGTTACTTGGAGTATGATATCATTCTTTTGCACTTTGTGTACTTCATAGTTGGCTATAATATTTCTACACTGTATAATCTCATCAATGACCTCTTGCGTCAGCAATTGAACAAGATCTCTATTTATTCTTTCTATCCATTCCTTGAAGGCTTTAGCTTATTTTCCCTCCTGTCCTAATGTTTGGGGATCAAAATCTTGATGTGCTAGTACTTCAATGAATTCTTGATTTTCACCAATCAATTTTCTGCATTCTATGGTGACCTTTTCAAATCCTTTGATACATTGTATTAACATGTCACCTTCCCATTTCAACTGTTTCTTCCATTTTTCTGGAAATGGAAGTTCACGTTTTTAATATTACATCACCCTGTATTAACTTTTGGATATCTAATTGCATGAAAATTTCAATGCTTCGCCTTTCTTCAATGACCTACTCCTAGCAAAATTTGCACTCGTCTTCAAATCTTTTCGATTTATCTGAATGGTGGTATGCTTCCTTGTACGTCCTTATTGCATCTATAATAAATTCTTCTCCTTGCTTTACCCAGTACTCAATCCATTCTTCAAACATATTCATTTTATGAGGAACTGCTACAATTGCATCTACTTGTTCTTGTGACATTAGCATTAGATGTTGGGGTAGTTCAGCCTGCTCTCGACCAGATAAAGTTAATGAATTTATAAAATGTTCCAAGGTAGCAACCCGTTCTTTCAATTCTCTTTTCTTCTGCTTGTATTTTTGCACTCTGGCAACAATAGCATTTAAATTCACTTTTATTTCCTCTAACTCTTGCTACCAAGATGAGTGTCCAAGGTTAATACTTGGTATCTTATACTCCTTAGGTGTTATTTAATGTTTGTATTTATCAGTTGTTGGAGTAGCTATCTGAATAGTTCTATTGTCATCTGCATTTATCTGTATGACATGTTTTTTTCTTTTCTCTGCACCTAGGTTTAGGAGTATCTACTTCTTGCATGAAATTATTAAGATTTAGAGGTAGCACTTCCAATTCCATTGGAGAAGCTAATTCTTTGATTAACCAATCAGGTGTATCATCATCTTGTTGTACCTCTATAACATTTCTTTGTTCCTATTTACCACTTGTTTTAGGAACTTCTTCTCTTTGACTTGTCACATTATCTGAAATGGGAATTTCTTCAATGATATCTAGCATAGATTCGAGATTAGTAGGGTTTGACACTGTCTCCTCTATTTGTAGACTTATATTTTCTTGTCTATCCATATTTTCCACTTCATCTCTTTGAAGATTATTTTATTTATTCACTGCTACATGAGGATTCTCTTCATTTTCAATTCCATCTCTGAAAACTGTGTAGCTTCCTCTTCTACAATTTCAATTTCAATTTCAGCATGACCTTTCTCTGGTTCTTCAAAGACTTGTGAATGTTCATCAACATTTGACACATTCTGAAGCGAAGGGTGGGAATCAAGAGTGTCTTCAATAACTCTTTCATCAATAGGATCCTGCTCTGCAGTCTCCCTTGTTTTCATTTCAAGTGTGCTAGGGTTTCCCACCTCTGAGGTGAGTGTTCCTTTTTATAAACTCTTCTTCTTCAACATTTATGCAGTTAGAACTTGTATCCTAAATTTATTCTATCACTGGATGTGCCATGGGCTTGTCTTTAGACTTCTTTTCTTTCACTTTCTCCCACATAGCACCCCATGTGTCTACCTATTCTTTAATTCTAGCTTCATCTTCTTCAAGAATTTCTTCTAAAGCTATAGGAGTCCCTCCCAGTGCTTGTTTCATACTAGCCATATTAATAGAAGGGGGAGAGGTAAACATTGTTGTAGCCCTTTGAAATGCAGACATGGTTTTTGCACCAACATTTTATGTTGCTCATGTTCCTTCATCAATAATCACTCTTGTTCTTGGTTTTGTTGTAGAGGAATATGCACCTCTAGGTCTTGTTTTTTATTTATCTTTACCTATTTCTGCATCTTTTTTTTTATCAAATGGTTTTATGGGAACTTCTTGTCTTGTAGTTTCAGGGTTCTTTCTTCAATTCTTATACCTAGAGTCGCCTTACTAGTTTTCCTTCTCTTCTTGGTAGGCTCTCCACTTTGAAAAGTCATCTCATCTCTTTGCTTCCTCCTTTTATCTTCTAAGAAGATAGGCTCAATTCCTCTTTCTCTCAAACCTTTGCAAAAATCATCAATCCAGTGTTGAGTATACCGTAAGACTAGTCTGGTTAACTCATCAATTGATGTCATATCTTCATCATCAACACCTGGGTGTAGAATGGGTTCATCATGTACCCTGTCTTCATTATAGAACTTGTTCAACAAATAGCCACCATCTTCTTCCAACTGATCTGGAATATCATAAATCTTGAGCATCCAATCAAATATTAGACATTCTTTCATATTTTCTTCTTCTTACCACGTGCTCATCCTCACAATTAAGCCAATAATCTTCTAAATGTGGCACATGAGCACGAAAACCAACTATATTTTTAGCAATATTTCCTTCAATATCATAATACACTCTCTAGAGTGGGAACTCTTTGAAATGGTATGTCCTCAGTTCTTTACACAAGTTAGTTACTATAATTGAACTGCACTTATAATTTCCTATTGTAATGGAAAATTTAAAAGAGGCCTTTTTTCTAGCATGTTTATAAAGATCCTGAGATGGTTTCAATTGTCTCACCAATTCCAATAAAATAATTTTATCTGTAGGATACCTGGGCAGCATGAATGGATGTCCATCAAATCCCTCCACTCTAATGTAGGAGTAGTTGGGAATTGTATGTACCAACCTCCCATTGGTCGAATGGCACTTTGTGCTTCTAAGGATAATCTCTTGGCTTTATCACCTTCCATTGTTCTAACCAATTTCATGGAGAACAAATCATTAACTTTCTTGTAATCATTTTTATACCCATGGATGGTGATCTGGGGTAGATGTGCATATATCAAACTATTACCAACCTTTGTGCCCAGAGTACCAATCTGTCTCAACCCTTGTTTACTGGCTCTCATAGCACAAGAGTAAATAACATACAATGACATGTAAAAGCATCTAGTTTTGGGAAATGTAGTAATTTGTTCATATAGCCTGCCACTTATCAGCTTTCCCCAATGCAATTCCACAAGACCCTCTATCATGTAGGATATTATCACAAAAATTGAGAGTTTGAATTTGTTTGCATCTCTTAAACAAGCTACTCTGCTCAGCAAAGTTATAATCTCTTGCATTTCTTGTTTGAACAGAGACCTCTAAATTACCTTGGTCTTTTGTGTAAATGGTTCTTGGCACCATTGGGTGCTCATAATTTCTCCATTATGCTCTTCAACATTTTGATATGTCTTGGTTTTAGTCTTTATATCAACATTATACATCTGTGTATAAATGGGGAGACCAAATGTGCATATAATTGCTTTATGTGATAGGTCTGCTGAAATTCTCCCTTCTTTCTCAACGATCCTCTTGGTTGGGTTATAGTGATTTATACATTGTATAACTAATTCGGGAGCCTCCATAGCTGGTAGAAAACCTCTTGCAAGAAGTAATTCATTTGCCACAACATTCTTGGTACATTGAGAAACATCCTCTTGTAATAGTCATGAACGGATTTCAATGTTAGAAGACCATCCCATATGAGTGTCTATATGTTGGAAAAACAAGTACAAACAACTGAGAGGGGGGTGAATCAGTTGTCACATAATATTTAAACTTTTTTGTTTCTGGATTCGATTGTGTTCTAATTTTTTTCAAACTTAACTTAACTTTATCTTAGATTTGATGAAAGAACAATAAACCATAAACAATCAGCACATCAAAAACACAGAGAACACCAAGATTTTTACGTGGAAACCATATTAGGGGAAAAACCATGGTGGATGTTACTCCACAATATTATACCCTGTTAAAAGTATAATGAAAAATAATGGGAATGCACATGCATTCAGGCACACTTCCTAGAGCTCACTGCCCAAGAATACAAAGCAATTCGGATTAGATCCGTAGGGTATGAACTGAGAAAATAGCTTTTGCACAAGCTTGATTACAGTTCCAGTTAAGCACAAAAATATTTCTTCACACTTCCCTCAAACTTCTTCACACTCTGCTCTGCAATCGAATGAATAGATCAATTTTCACACACTTTCTCTTCTCTGGCTTATCCTCACTTCACACACACACTAACTTCGCACAAACAACCACTCTTATATATCCACAACTTGGATTTACATCAACAACTTTTTCGGCTAAAATATAAAACATATTTACAATGTCGACCCCAAATTTAAAAATAAATTTTTAATGTGAATCAAACAACATTGAATAATATTATGATGCAACCCAAAACAATATCTTTGAGCATGCCAAACATTCAAATTTAAATCTCCAAGGATCTACAACACGTTACAACCATCATGTCGGCCAAGAACATGAAAACTCGGACACACAGAGAAAAATATTTGACCACGAGCACATTGATCAACGCGGACGTACAACAAGGATAGAGAATGATCTAGAATCATCCACAAGCAACAATAACTAATAGAGAAGCATCCACAACAACAAAAATTACCAGAATCGCATAAACTTCAATCAAGAGTACTAACAGAAACCATAGAAAAACTGTCAGAACACAACTGTTCATAACATGATCAAATCTTCACACGGACCTCTGTAACTTATGTTGCATAGACTAGATACTCTCAAAAATCAACCCTTTAGTCCATAGTAGTTGATCATTGACGTATAGATCAAGACACCTTCATGAACTTCACTGTTCCTCTCGTAATCTGCAACATTTTCTTTAATAATTTTCTCAATATCCTCGACATATACAACCTTCAATACAATAGTGCTAATAGTCTTAACATCAATGAAAACCACATATCAGCAACACAACCACAACATCCAACACTATAACCACTACGTTGATGTGTACGGATTATGAATTGCAATACTTGAATTCATCTTCTGGCCTTGCGTCAAAAGAGCTCATTTTGTATAATGTGTTCTGTAGTTTTCAGAATATGTGTCTTGTGTGTGAGTTAGGGTTAAATTTAACCAAAAATTTTAGTTTAAAAAATTTTTAATTCATTTTTTATTAAATTCAAGAAATCATAGAATAAACAACATTTCAATTTATGAATGGAAATACCACTATCGAGATTTTTCAGCTTGAGAAACACTTAGCAAAAATATCAGTTATTCAAAACATACCTGGTTCTGGTTAATATTAAATGGTGATCTTTCAAAATTCAACTTCAAAACCCTTGGCAGTTGTGTCTCGGTTTCTCAAAATTTACCTCTCCTTGCACACCGATGTTGTTTCGTTACTTCAATGTCCTTCACACATTTGCAATATGACATGAAGTGGAGTGTTGCAAAAGCAATTGCATGCTTGAGATGGTTGCAAGTACATAGATAGTTTGCCACCTTCATTAATTACATGTTATTTCGCATTAATTCCTCAAATAAAGGTGCAATCATTACGGATTATGGTCCAAATCATGAACACCTAGATTTTTGTGTTGGCTCACTACCAAAAAAGAAAGATGGCGCGATGATCATATGTGGAAATCAAATGTCATGCTAATTCTTTGTAAGGTATATTTCATTAAAGATACGTGATCAATTGGTGATCACCAAGATTAAAGCTTTCTGATATTGCCTTTGAAAAATAACAAATACCAGAATCGAGGAAATACCCTCTAAGAAAAGAGAAAACTAGAATGAGAGGAAAGACCGAAAACTAAGTTTGAGAGATAGATTGACAAATTTCAAAATAGACTCTCCAATTTCTGATTTCTGAGAAAAGTAAAGGGAACAATAAAAATAAATACTGGACTCTGGTAAAAAGGAAATTACCAGGATTAATGACTCCGGTCAATGAAATACCGAGTGGAGCTAGAATCAAACGAAGATAAAAATTCCCTTGATACAAATGCAGGATTCTGGGACTTCGGTTTCCGATAACATGTTAAACTTTGTGAAAAGACCGAAAGACAAAATCCAAGAAACAAAAGGATACAACAACAAAGAGGCCAAGTGAAAATGAAAGAGAAATCAACAACCAAATGAGCAATAAAACAATGCCAAAGCAAGCAAAAGCAAAAAAATTCCAAAGGAAAAAGGAAAAAAAGGGGGTGCACATTTTACCAAGGGGAAAAATGGGGCGTGTTGTGAGACCACACAACACGACATATTTCAAAATTTTGACTAACTCTCAAACTTGAGAGTTTGCGAAGATATTCGTTTCAAAGGTCTTCAAGAGACGAATGTATGGGAACACTCAAATGAACTGTTTGAGACTTTGGACTGTGCATCGAGGTGAATTGAAGTTTACCTCGTTTTGGGTGCTTGAATGTCATGAACCTATAAAATGAAAAAGTTTCGTAGGGGGGTTATCCATGAATCGAGTGCTGCTAGATTCCCTGATAATAGCTGGCTCTTGTTGGGGATCTTCCTTCAACCGTTCTTTAAAATGAATGAAGGGAGAAGAACTAAAAAATTCAAGTTCCTTTATCCATCCATTGGGCTTGGAGTCAAGTGACAATGATAGAAAGACTTAAAAAAAAAGACACAAGGACTTAAAAGGACAAAAATATTTACATTCGAACGCCTGTCACCTTATTGTGTAAAGTGTTTGAGATGTTGCCTACTGTGAGGAAGGAAGAATGGTATTCCATCCTCGTATGCCACCAGGAAACTATTTTCACCATGTAGCCGATGAACTTTGAAAGGTCTTGTCCACAGTGAATCAAACTTCCCGTGCATACCTTTTGGTTCTCTTCGCTTGTCCCATAGGAGAACAAGATCACCAATTTGAAAATCTCGAAACTTGGCCTTCTTGTCAAAAAGCTTCTTCACTTGGTCATGATGCTCCACAATGCGGTTAGCCACCTGAACTCAATTCTCTTCCAATCCGGAGAGATACATCATACGCTTATCAAAAAAGTTATCAAAAGTCTCATCGTCAATGGCCTTAACCAATTTGAGGGTTGAAAGTTCCAAGGTTATGGGAATTTCAGCATTCAACCCATACAAGAGTTGAAAGGGAGACATACCAATTGCCCGCTTCGGAGTTATTTTGTTTGCCCATAAAGCATCATACAAGGCTTTGTGCCACAATCGTTGATTCTCATCCACCAACTTGTGGATGATGGTCACCAAATTCTTGTTGCTTGATTTGGCCTGACCATTACCTTGTGGGTAATAGTTGGAAGAGTGTGACAAAGTTATGCCATGTTCAAAATAGAACTGAGTGATCTCACTTGATGAGAAGGCAGAAGTGTTGTTAGCAACAATTTTTTTTGGCAGACCAAACTTGGAAATGATGTTTTCTTTTAAGAAACTACATACCACTTCAGAAATAGCATGCTTAGTCAAAATTGCTTCCACCCACTTGGTGAAATAGTCTGTTGCAGTTAGGACATAGGTGTGTCCCACACTTGATGATGGATTTACTACATCGATGAAGTCAATTCCCCATTGTTGGAAGGGCTCTTCAATAATTACTGGTTTTAAAGGTAAAGCCGCCAACTTTGGCTTACCTACGAACTATTGATACAGCTTGCACTTACGCACCCAAGAGTACACATCTTGAAAGAGTGTGGACTAATAGTAATTTTCTCTCAAAATCTTATGAGCAGTTACTAGCACCGACAAGTGTCCTCCACACGCCAAGTCATGGTATGACTTCAAAAAAAATTATGTTTTTCTTCATCAACACATCACAAAAAGGTCCCATCCAATGCACGCTTGTACAAATCGTTGTCCCATAAGATGAAGTTTGTTGATTTTAACTTGATGGTTCTCTTTTCCTTTGAAGTTCAATGGTTAAAAAATTCCCCATAAGTGAGGAAATGGGTGATGTTGGAATACCCTTCGTCGTTGGTGCTGATGAACAACACCATTGGAAGTTCACTTGAACCTACCTCTTTAGTTTCTGAAACTTCTCCATCAAGATTATTTCAGTGATGAGCTGACACGGTTCTCGCCCGTGTATCAACTTGGTACATTTGATTTCCATGTCATATTCTTGAATCTTGGCAATCCAATTGCCTCTTTTCGTTCCAAACTCGTGTTGTGTTAAGATGGACTTAACTGTTGAATCTTAGACTAGAACTTTGACATGGCTATTAAGAATGTAGAACCAAAAATGTTCAACAACTTTGACCAAAGTGAAAGCATGCTTTTCCATCTTAGAATATTTCAATTCATAATTCTTTAGAGGGAAGCTCATGAATGTAATTGGAGATTCAAAACCCTCATTGTTCTCTTGCACCAGAATTGTCGAAAGTGTATGCTTGGAAGCATAGCTATACATGATGAATTCTTTGGTGTAGTTAGGGAAAACTAACACTGGCGCATGAGCGATGGCCTCCTTGATATCGTCGAATGTAGCTTTCCCTTCTATCATCCAATGAAAAGTGGTATTACCTTTCATCATATTAACAATATGACGAGTTTTTTCCATAGTCTGGAAGGAATCTTCGCAGAAAGTTTACCTTGCTAAAGAAGGAATGGACAACCTTCTTGCTTGATGGTAGAGTAAGGGATTTGATATTGTTGACTCTTTCTGAGTTAATCTTGATTCCCTCTGTGGACACCATGTGACCAATAATTTTTCCTTCTATAACCCCAAAAATTGACTTTTTGGGGTTCAAGGAAATACCATGTTGTCGGCATCTCTCCAATATTTTCCTTAAGTGGTAAAAGTGTTCATGACGCTTTTTAGAAAAAACCATGAGATCATCAAGATATACCATGATAAACTTACCCATCACATCACGAAAATCCAAGTCCATAGCTTGTTGAAACGTGGCGCTAGCATTGATCAGACCAAAATGCATTCTATGATATGCAAATGTACCCCATGGCATTGTGAAAGTTGTCTTGTGTTGATCACTAGAATTAACTTCAATTTGGTTGTAACCAGAGAAACCATCTAGCATGGAGAGAATTTTGGATCCAGTCACGTTTTGTAGAAGTTGGTCCATCACTAGAAGAGGATAATTATCCTTAAGTGACAGTTGGTTCAGATTTCTAAAATCCACACAAATACAGATCTCACCATTTTTCTTACAAACGGGAACAATATTTACTATCCATGTTGAATGATGGATAAGGAATATTATTCGAGCATTCAACATTTTTTGAACTTCCACAAGGATTGTTCCAGAAATATTTGGGTTGTATTACCTTTTATTTTGTTTATAAGGCAATGCTCAAACCTTAAGGGGAATATCGTGTTGCACTTCCTTTGGCCAAAAGGATTTCAGATATTCATATGAATATGCTAAGACATGCCATATACTCTTGTAACAACTAGGAAAACTTTCCCTTTCTTTGATCGTGCAACACTTGCCAATGTTTACCAGCTTAGGATCTGCTTCAATTCCTAAGTTGATCTATTCAACCTCATTAGATGAATCGGAGTCTGAGAGTTGCTTCTTGACATAGCGATCATGCTTATCAAAAAGTTTCTCTAGAGATACAAATCCCTTGGGAATTTTATTCCCTCTGAGCTAGAGGAATTCTTCACCTGTAATTGGATCCATATCAAACACATATTATTGAAGTGGAGAATCACTTCCTTCAAAGTAAAATTCATCGATTTTTTTTTC
This sequence comes from Sequoia sempervirens, assembly GCA_007258455.2. NCBI lineage: Eukaryota > Viridiplantae > Streptophyta > Pinopsida > Cupressales > Cupressaceae > Sequoia > Sequoia sempervirens. The sequence goes on from VDFB02000003.1 coordinate 760,014,104, forward strand.
CTTTTCCAAAAAAGAAACAATTTGATGCTCGTCATTGAAAATCTTCCAAAGTAGAAAACCAACTTGATGGTATAGGTGGAACCTTGAAAGTCTTTGTGCAGTATTAAGAGAGTGGCCGAAATTGCTAAGGAATCAGCTCTGTCATTATATTCCCTTGGAACTGCAGATATATCAAAAGCCTCAAACTCCTCAATGCATTCCCAAACAAGATTGTGGTAATGCCTAAGTCTGTCATTTTTTGTCTGGTACAAATTTCTTACCTGACATACTATCAACTCGGGATCGCCTTGAGCATGAAGATTTTTAATACCTTTCTTTCGTGCAACTTGCATTCCTAATAATAGAGCTTCATATTCGGCAGTGTTATTAGTATTGTCAAGCTATAACTTGAAAGAGAAAGGGAATTTTTTTCCTATAGGGGAAGTGAGAACTGCTCCCGCTCCAGAACTGGTGGAAGAGCAACTACCATTGAACTCAAGCAACCAAATGCCATTTGGGTCACCAAGACTGACACTATTAAAATTTGTAACCTCATCATCTAATGAAGTTTCATGATCTTAGACAGACAAATCATCTTCTAATGACTCATTTGTTGTTGAAGAAGAATCATTGGTCTCTTACTCATATCTTGTTGAGGATTCATCAACCTCTTCTGTTTGTAGGTAATACGTTTAAACCCCTGAGGACTCAAATAGGATTTGAGCTCTTAGATCATTGGATTGAGTAACTGAAAATTTTGACTCCCTTTCAGGAATCAACTTCTGCATCATGCCTTTTACCAGTATCCTAGCTTTAGACATGTCCATGTTCATTTCACCTCCAACATCCTTACAAAAATTGTGTCCGAGGAGAATTCCGTAAGATCTTGGCACATCGACTACTAGAACCATCATCTTTATTTTATTTTTTGGATACACAGCAAAAGCATACTACACATCTTTGATTTGTCCAATCAAGGGTACTTGTTTGTTCTCCATGGAGAAACAACGGCTAAAGGTTTTGGTCAGATTCAAACCTAAGGAAATAGCTACCTTGGTTGGCATCACATTATCTCATCACATTATTTGATGCATCTGAATCTATAACACAATTGCTTAATTTAAAGCCATTGACAAGCAAAGAAATAAAGAACAGATCAATACGCCCAGATGCAAATGGAGGGGTAGAAACAAGGTTGTTTTGTGGCATCTGGGGCTTTGGATTTGGAGTAGTAGGAACATCAGGAAATGGATCCTTATTTGGGGTAATTCCTTTATCTTTCACGAATTTGACAAGCCTGTCAAATTGGTCAGGATTGGCTTTGAGGTATTCATCCTCAGACATTTGGACCTTGATTTTCTTGGCATGGTCAATAATGTCGAAAGCCTAAAAATAATTTTGTAAAGTGGATGAGATAACTTCACTAATTGGTTTAATAAAAGGCACACTAGTCTTTGGAACTAGGAAATTGGCTTTAGGAATGATAGGAATTGGTGGAGGGGGACGGGGAACACTTACTTGTGGGTTTGTTGCCTTCTTTGGTTGCCAAGGGAGAGGAGACCCTCTTTTGGCAATAGTAACTGGCGACTTCTCTTTTGCTGGTGGAGCAGCAGCTTGAGCTTGATCAAGCTGATTTTGTTGATGTCGCATAAAAACAGCGTACGTGTCTGTCACTAGGTCCTCCTCATCAGTTTCATTTGCCATTTGTAAGTAGCCAATGTTGGAGTCACCAACAGATTCTATTTCTTCATTGTGAAAGAGATCAACACTTTCTTCCATAGGATAATCTAGTTGTGCATATTCATCTTGTTCAGCCTCATAGTATCCTGTAGAAGTATTGGTTAGTGGAGCTTCAAGTGCAAGTCTCCCTTGTGGTGCTGGAAGGTGATTTTGATTCCTGTTTCCATCATAGTTGGGAAAAGTCCTCCTTGGGACATCCTTGTAGGTATTGTTGTTGTTGGAAACTTGCTTTTTCAAAGCTAAGATTTCATTCACCAGCCTTTGGACCATGGGATCAACAAAGTTGGAACTAGCATTAGGAGTATTGGAATTAGATGTTGAAGATCTTGATGCTTGCATCCTTTTGTTGGTGTTGGTGTTCATCCTTATTTCTCCAGCAAGGATCATATCATCTTCAAGACTGGTAGCTAATTGTTGAGATGCTTCAACATTGGCAAGATTTTCCCTATGCAAAAAGAAACTTACTTTGGGGAGTTGTGTGTTGATGAAAAATCACTTCAGATTATGATCCATTGGTGTTGCATTGTTGGGAATCTGCATCACCAGTTTGTTGAACTTAGCCATGAACTCACGCATGGGTTCATGGGCCTCTTTCTGCATGGTTGTGAGATGTTCCAACAAAGCATGTGCATATTCAACAGGTTTGAATCTTTCGTCAAATTTGGTGTGAAGAGTGGCGCAGTTGGTGACTGAAGCATTTGGAAGAGTATAGAACCATTCGATAGCAACTCCTTGGAGAGATTCGATGAACAATCTTACAGAAACATCTTCATGCTCTATGTCGAGAACACCACAAACGATGTAGAAGGAAAAAATGTGTTCATCAGGATGTTGTTTTTCGTCGCCTAGAAACTTCAGAAGATGCTTTCTTGAAACACGTGGAAGTTCATAAAGAGGTGTGGCCAAACAGAGGGGACAAAAAGCATTTCCCCACGATCCTAGAGATGGTGCAGCCATGACTTGTTGCACAACAAGTACTTGAACTGGACGCCTATGGTAAATAGAGAATTGACTTGAAAGAGGAGATCTTAACCTTCGTCAAGGATAAATTTTTGTGTGCTTCAATGGTGACCTTACTTGTAGGGTAGTAGGTGGAGAATTATGTTGCAACAAGTCTTTAAAAAGTGGATTTGCTACTCCTTGAGCCCTCAGTACTCGCGTATACCTTCTATCCACTAGAATGTAGATCTGAACAAGATAGAGATCAAAGATAACAATATACAAGAAAACAATAAGAAATTGGAAAACTTATTCACTTCAATCAAAAGCGTGAGGCTTTAATTGTGTGTGTTGTTCCCCAGCGGAGTCACAAAAAAACTATTGGGTGAAAATTATGTAATTCCTTTTCAATAGATTACACAACTTGATTTCAACCACAAATGTGTGAGATATAATCTATCCTCTCAGAAAGGGGAGGCACCCTTCTTACTGCTAACTGAAACTAAAGTAAAACTAATTAAGTATTTACAAAATGTACACTATAATTACGAGATGGGGGGTGTGTCACATTCATACTTCTCTCTGTTTTCAAAGAAGATGTTTTACAATGCTTCACAGTTGATAGTTTTGATTCAATACAACTTTAAACTAAAAACAAAGCAGTAATTCCAATATCTCTATCTTGTCAAAGCAAAGCTTAGAGATACCAGGTTTGATAATAATAAATAGATAAAATAAGAAAGAAAAGCTCATGAAGGCACAAAGTCATTCTGTAGCTTTTCACCAATGGATCCTATGAGATGTAACATTTGTCATATTAGAAGCACAAAATATTCTTAGATACAACAATTCCATGAACAATTACAGGCACAAAGTCTTGTAGATTATCCAACAATAGTTATCCAAAATTAAACACAAATTTGAATAAAGAGTGTAACACAAAGTCTACACAGATTTATCCAAAGCCCTTAGATCTCACACACTAATCACCACCAATCTTAATCAAATTCAAAAGATGATTGAACCCACACAAAGTTTGGTATGCAACTTTCTTCTTTATTGATCAAATTCAAATTCACAAAGTTGAACACAAAGTTTCATACATTTGTTTCAAAATGAGCAGCACTTCGTTGTTAGAGATAAAATATCCAAATTACAATAGAAATCCCTCCTATTTATAAAAGAGAGGGAAGAGTAAATCTAGGAAATTAGTTGAGAAAAATTAGGAAAATCTCACCTAACTTTGACTTAGTCAAAAATGTTGTCCATCTTTTTAGGAAAACATCTCATATTTTACATGCAATTACATTTTCTCAAAAGACATTTAAGATGTTGAAAACTATTTACAAAATGCGTAGAGGAAAGCATAAAAAACATTCAACACTGGAGAAAAGAAGCCTTCATGCTTCCTTGCTTTGGGTGAGGAAGTCTTCATATCTCTTTCTTCTCTCTGGGATGAATGCCTCATCTGGACTAACAGTGTAATCCACAATGGTGTGAATTCTGGTGATTGATCTCCTGGCAGATGAGTGAATCTTTTTGCACCTTTCAAGATGTGTGTTGAGGTTGTCAAGAGTTAGCCATGTATAACAAATGACATGCATGGAGGCCTTTGAAAAGTCCACACTCTCTACTTGCTTCATGACGGCTTCTTTGAAGATCTCAGAAAGTTCACTCGCTGAGAGGAAGGTATGGTTTTCTTCAAGGAGTTGTCATGGTGACTCCTTAATTCCTTTTTCAAGGATTGCACAATGTCCTTCGACATTGTTGTACCCAAATCAAATTTTTTGCTTCATTAAGGCATTTTTCTTAAAAGAGTCTAAACCTTGTTAAAATGATGTCAAAACATAGTTTTTGGGCAAGTTAAATATGGATTTTGAGTCAGTTTGGTGTTAAGAAGATACTAGTGAAATTTGGAAAAAATGGAAAATTAGGGTTTTCGCATGCCTATTTCAGGTCGCAAAACCCAAAAAATTGAAACCTGTCAGAATTGGCTGAAATTAATTTTGATTGGCTTATTTCACATCATGATCACAGTGGTGGAGTCAGTTTCAGTTAAAAGTCAATTTAAGCATGGTGGGTAGTTTTCACCTTTTCAGGAGAAAAGTTAGGACTTTCAAGGTCGTCAATGGTAGTTGGCCAGTACCAAGTGTCAAAATCTAAGCCTGAAACTCAAAGTAGAACATTCTGTGATGAAAGATGTTGAAAAAGATGCTTCACGATGGAGGGGATTTTCAAATGGAAAAAACTAAAAAAAATATTCTAAGTTTGAAAACATTTCACTTTGTAATGTGGGAGACACTTGCGCAATCAACGTGCAAATCAACTTTACAGTGTCCGTACATGTGAAAATGGTGAAATACAGTCACACACACGTCACCGACAGTAATGATTCTACGTGGTCAACTCAACAGCCAAAATGGTGTTTGCAAAGTGCGAAATGGAGTAAAATATCTAGTAGAAAGCAAATCTGCATCCCTACAACTCAGGGGCACCCTTCAATTCGGAGGCTCAAATTCAATTGGTTCTAATTGCAGATACATTCAATCTCTTCATAATTTAGTCAACTTTCCAATAAGATATTAAGCGAGTCCATCTGAGTTGCAAAACTTTGATAATCAAAGTAGAAGTGGAAGGTACAGAGAGTTTACACATCACAGAGGTAGTCAAGTTTGCAATTTTTCCACCCCTGTAGCCTAGGGGCACCCTTGAATTAGACCTATCAGATGAATGACCTTGTAGAATATACTTTGGGGGAATCTTTTATGATTCAGCCCAGCTCCATGATGCATTTGTTCATGAGATCATCAGATGTGTTGAGTGACCATGACAGTGGTTCCAACAAGCACGTAAAATAAAGGGTGGATAGATGTGAAAATATCAACTTGTACCTCTACAGGCCAGGGGTGCCCAGTCTTTTGGCCAATTAGATGAGGTTTTTGGCAGTCGTCATCTTCACGAGACCTACGTAGAATCCTCCTAGAAGCAATTTTCTCGCTTCGTCACTTATAGGAACATCTCTTCCATTTTTTTCTAGCTTTGCAAGGGGATCAACGGTGCGTGCATCAGAGAACTCCAACTCCCGGTGTCAAGGGTCAAAGTAGAGCATTCGTGCTGAAAGTTGCAAGTTGCAAAATCATTTTCAAAATAGTGATTGCTCCTCTTCAAGCCAGGGGCACCCTTGTTTTTGAGGGCCTTAACTCAACTTTCAGATGCCTTACATATAGTCGTTGTTTGCGGAATTATTCTAGCTGCGCGATGAATCCATCATCCAGTCGATGGGAGCCATCATTCACTAGCAGTGGCAATTTAAAGCACGAGATGGAAAAATGGATAAATTGTTGTCTGGTGGCCTATATATTAATTGAATAAAAGGCAAATTTTATTTTGAGGCATCAAACATTATTTTTAGCACTTGCAGCTCCTAGCAGACATTTCATCTCAATGATTTTGGCTTCGCGGTGGATGTCTCATCTCAGTTCCAGCATCAACCGGGCATCCAAAAATCAGAGCTCAATAAAGGCAATCGTGACTTTTTCATCAAGCTACAAAATAGGAAGTTAGCTAAAAATATCAACTTTTGCTAGGGGATGCTTGGAGAGTCAAACTTGGACTTTTTTGGAATCAATAAAATATTCTAAGTGAACCCAATTGGAGAGATTTTAGTTAACTTAATAAGATAATATTAAATTTTTAGTTCCAACATGCCAGCTTTAATGGGGTGATTTTTCTCAATATTTTAATATTGACACCTTTTTTTATATTAATTTGCAAATTCGCATGAGAAGGGAAACTAAATATTTTAATATTTTTAATTTTCTGGGACTTTGAGTCAGTCTCTGTTCAACAAAGTGGGGTCCAATCAGATGATTTCTTTTGAAATCAGGGTTTTATTTTTGCAGTTGGCGCCTTTAAGCTACAAATTTATTTATTTATTTCAAGATGGCATCATTTTTCTCTCACAACAGTTGAAGAGAAAGCAAATTTAATCATTCAGCAAACAAATTTCTTTGGAAATCATCATTCGAAGGCACTTTAGATATTATTTTTCATATTTCCTTGTAGGTACAAGTCCAGATTAATCAACAAACTTTAGACAAGTATGGCGATTTTAATAGAAGCAGAGCATAAAAACTTTTTAACTTCTATCTTAAATTCTTCTATTCTCATCTTAGTTTTTCTTCCCATATCCAATAGTTAGCGACTTTTGACAATTTTGATCATCTGGGTTGGTTGTGCATGACTTCCTCTACAAAACCCATGTATTAGAATTTTTTAGGAAAATTTGCTCTAGAGCTTCAATTCTCAAAGCTTTGCTTTTCTTAACTGAAATTCCTTTTCATGGTGGAGTGAAAATCGATATTTTTCAAATCTGACATTACGGGTTGTCTTAGAATCATCTTCTAGACAAAACCCATATTTCAAATTTTCTTAGAAAAATTGCCCCCCACAGCCCATGCTGCCCTCAATTGCTTTTTTCAGAAAAGCTTTTGCATGTCAAACTAAACGGTGCTTTTTAACAATTTTGACATTGTGGGTTGTCTTAGGATCATCTTCTACACAAACCCATGTTTCAAAAATTTTGGTGAAAATTGCCCTCCGACATGCTATTTTTAGCCTCAACAGGTGACTTTTTGGCTTTCCAGAGAAAGTTGTCAGAACATAGTCAAGTTTACAATCAACAGGAAAGTTTTTCAGAAAGCAGTACACACAGATTGAATTCAAGATTAAGTCAGTCTTGACTCATGACTTCATCAGAATAGTTGACACAAATCTGCATAAAGTGCTTCTAGAAGTTATCTTGGATCTGATTAAGATAAATAATGCAATACTTCTAAACATCCAAGAATCCGAGTTGCTAGAGGTGGCTTCACTCCCTATTTCAATTCATTGCATAGAATTCATGATGTCTTATGTCAAGCATTACAATTCTACTACTCGAGAAATTCAGTTAGCAAATGGATGGGTGATTTGCAGTCTCAAGCCCTAGGACATTGAAATGTGTTTTGGTATTCCTCAACATTCGAACGGTTTGGTCATTACCATGGATCAATGTGAAAGAGAATTCAATGCTGATAAGGATGTGTGTCACAACAAAATGGCAGAAAGGTGGTTGAAACATAAGAAATCTAAATTGCCACACAATGTGGGTCACAAAGAATACAAGGATGAGTACGCGATTTTGATCACTCTTCTCAATCATGTTTCTAGCCATGTAGATGCCAATAAATTCCAGCCCTGGATGTACTACAACATTGCTCAAATCATTTCCATGTGAGAGAATTATGACTGGGCCTCTCTGATCAGCGACGTTCTCCACAAGCAAATTACCAGTTTCCTAGTTGCCCACCAATTTCATATGTCTTTGTATCTCGTATACTTGATTTCCTACCAGGGTCAGTTTAGAGGATTGAACACAATGGGGATTCCTAGTGTACAAAAGGTTTATCAATACTATGACCAGCATGAGTTCACAAAGTCCGAGCAAAATTTCAAGCGTGTGCAAGAAGATTTCTTGATGTACACAGTGACGAACCTAGACTGAGAATTACATATTTGTATCTCAACGGTTGATAGAGCAACAATGGTAGAATGGGAGGACTGGTTCATTCAGTTCCCTACCTACACCTACATCCACGTCTATAGATATACAAGAAATCTAGCTATCCTACCTCACTATCCTTTGGATAGGATGGTTTTCATGGAGTTCTCAAGGCAATTGTATGATGTTCATTTACGTTTGTGCCATAAGCGTAAACAAGCTGCTAACTTTCCATTTCAAATGGGAATCTACTGGTGTAGGACAATAGTTGATGCCAAGGCTGCAGGACAAGATATAGAAAGTTTAATCTCAAGTAACTTGTTGATGCACACACATATAATCCTTGGGGTTATTATTCAGCACGCCTTGGCGGTGGCCCTTACCATAAGCCTACTATGGAGGATTACTAGGTTAACTCTAAGGCTGATTTTGAGGTGCGTCGATGCAATTACAATAGGTTCTCCCTCTCACAGATTTATGTCTTCATGTTAGAGGATGTGGGAGGATTATCAGATGATGATGGGAATGTACTTCCTCAATTTTTCAAAGAACATGTTGATATGTAGCCACTTCTAGTTGTCGACTGGTTTGCCAAAGAATATTCATCTGTGAAGGAGAGATCAAGTAGAGTCATTTAGAACATCACACTCTACTTGGATAGCAAGAAGAAAAGGAGGGCAATCATGCCAAGTATAGAGCCGCCACCGGTGGATGTTTCACTACTATCCTCATCAAAACCAAAACAAAAGAAAAGGAGTAACCCTCCTAAAAGAAACAAAGTGCCTAACAATTCAAAAGGGAAGGTACTTGTTACAGAAAAACATGTGGAGCCAATCACGAATATAGTTCAAAGCTTGCCAGAGCTTGAGGTTCAACCTTCCATGCCATCACCTACACCACAATAGTCTCCAGTTCTAGTTCACATTGATTTGGACCTAGAATCGCCACCTCATAGTGATGCCTCTACACATTCACACTCAACAAATATTCCTATGACTATCACAGACCCTTCCAGTGAGATTAGTCGAAACTCATCTTGGCTTGAGAATCAACTGGGAAGGAAGAGGAGGCAACCATCTTACATACTTGATCATTCAGATTTTGATCATGTCTACCAGGATGTGCCAGATAGAAGAATCAAGAAGCAGGTTAATGTAGAGAGGAACGCTGACAAGGAGATCATCATAGAGACCGCTACACCTCCAGAGGGTAAGAGCTTGAACGAGATAGAAGTTGAAGACTTCGATGTGATAAAGGTCAAACTCGGTAGAAGCACACACCAAACAGAGGTTGATTTCCTTTAGGTTGCAATGGATAACATAAAGGATAGGGTGATAAAAGACAGAGAAGACAAAGCAGCCCTCAAGGCTGAAATCCAGTAGCTTCATCAGTATATCTCTAACCTCATGCATAGAACAAAAAATGTCACTGCTTCACTCCCATAGATGCTAGAGCCACCAGCAAAGCAAAATCAACTTAATTAGCTGATTGTATACTAGAAGCGTTTGATAGATTGGGAAGAAGAGTTCATCACCAGGGGTTGCTTTGTACTCATAGAGTTATATCAGTTGAGGTACAATGCCCATGAACTCCGTCTACGGATCCAAGATGAGGAGAGAGACTTGGCGGTTGACAAACCTAGAGATGAAATCATGATCTCACATCTGAGGATGGCATACAACTCAGTCACTGATGAAGAAGACAAAGAAGCTATTTTTACTTGGAGGACATAGCTAATCTTCAAGGCAAAAATACATGATACAATGGCTTCAGAGTTGGTTGAGAGCAGAGAACATGTGACTAGTGCACTTCAATATGTGAGAACTTTCATATCTTGAGTTCCTTGTCAATATTAGTGTGAGGGTGGTGAGTACGTTGAGCTTACTGATGTTCAGTCGGAGTTGCATCCATGGTATTTTCAGTGGGGATTTTGTTGGCTGTAAGTTAGATCAACTTACAGTCATGTCAGCATTATTCAATGAGGCAGTTAAGAGTAGAGGAGAACTTCAGAGCCAGATCCCAAGTGGTGAGGAGATGCTGTGAAGACATAGTGTGCAACATTTTAGTTGACTCAAGGTGATTTTAGGGGTCCCTACAACTTTGATGTCTATAAATAAGAGCTCTTTGCTCATTTGTAATTAACTTTTGTACGCAATAGTAATATATGATGCTCCACCTTGCTTGTAATATTGTTGTTTTGTATCTGTTCACGAGATTTTACTATGATAATAAATGGTTGTGCCACCTTGCTTGAATGTTATTCTTATGGTATTTTTTCATCTTAGTTAAATGAAGTGGCTAGTTTGATCGTTTATTATATGTGTGTCTCGCCAATGCAATTTGTTGTCCTAGTTGGCTATCTTATGTTATGTTTAATAGTTGTTCTTTAAATCTATGCCTCGGATAGAGGTTCCTCCTCCTTGGAAATTTGGGAAGAAGAATTATCGTTTTAAGTGTTGTACCTAATAGAATTTATTTCAGCCTATGCCATGGATAGGGGTCCCTCCTCCTTGGAAATCCTATTGTGGAGTTTATCATAAAGACATTCCTGCTCCTTTTTCCTCATGCTCTGCTTTCTTGAGGAGATTGGATAGATTAAAGCTTTTAGTTTAGTTGTAGTTAGTGATTTGCGAAACTAAAAAATCCTTAGCTGCAATGTTCTTGGTTTTGTTAACCTTGTGCCTCTTCCAGTTGATACAAAAAGATAGGAGTTAGATTACTTTACTTTTTCATGCAAATCAGCATACGAGGGAGCTTCCCCTCTTGATTTGAAGAGAAATCAATACGCAATATGCATAGTTGTCCATACCAATTCACACTCCAGAGGTGCTAATTGTTACGCCAATAGTTTTATGGCACCCACCATGGGGCACGAGGCAAGAAAACTTCCAAAAATCTTCAACGATTTATGTCACGGGAATGACCATTTGGCGTCCTACTACTTCAATTCAACAACCAGGACTTACTTTGGCCATCATACAGCCAAATTTTGTTTACATTAAAGCAGAGCAATCAGATATCATCAGTATCTTGCATAGTTTTATCTTTGAAAATCATACATCAATTAATCAATGGAGAAATGCAGCTACTACTCTAAACAAAGAAGAAGAAAGATCAGATCTTGCAGCCGGTAGACCAGTTTTTCCACCACTTGCATGGAATTAGGGCGTACCGATTATATACAAGAAGGAGAAATAATCCTCCTTTTCAAGAAGACCCAATCTTTGAAGAGGTTCTTGAGCATTTCCTTGAAGAATTTGAAGAAGAATCTCTAGTCCTAGCTGAAGCAATGGGTGATAACAACAATGAAAATCGCAACGGTCGAAACGAAAGGAACATGAGACATCCAACTCCATTACCATGGGGTGACAATATTGGACCATTGGCCTTAGCTGGACACCATAAACTACCCAAGGGATCATGAAATCATTTTCCCCGATTCCACGGTGATGGGTCTAGACACCCTAATGAACACATTTCAGCATTCATAGTGGCTTGGTCCGTTTTGCATGTTTCACATGAAGACATCACCATCTGTCTCTTTGTAAAGACTCTAGAGAATAATGTTGTGGTTTGGTTCAATCATCTTGAACCAGGAATTATTACAAGTTGGGTAGTCATGAGTGAAAGATTCTTGGAAAGATTCAAGCCCATCGAGGACAACTATCAATTATTTGTACAACTCTCAAACTCAAAGATGGAGGTACATGAACTGATGAGGGAGTTCATAGAAAGGTTTAACCACCTTGTCACATGTCTTTCCCATACTCTCAATCCATCTAATGAGATTTTGATGAGTAGCTTCATCAATACACTACCATCAGAAATAGCCTTTTTCTTGAAAACAAGTCATGAAGAGAATCTAGAGCTAATACAAGAAGAAGCTATCAAGCTTGAAGATAACATGATTACGCTGGGAAAGACGAAGAATGATTCAATCAGACCGCTTGTTCAAGCATTTGTTGATCCACTGCTACAGAAGGTAGCTAATGAGGTGACTATGCTCAAAAGGTAGTCACCCACTCAAGGGTAGCAAGCCATGCCCGCACCACCACCATATCAACCTAAATAGCCATACCGGCCAAAGAGGAATAAATTCCAACCATTCAACAATTACAAGCCAAGTTTTCTGCAAGGACAACCAAGACAAACAAATGATGCTGAGAAGGTTACAGTTTATTGCACTCCATGATTCTGATGAACACATCGGGGTTACATGTCCTAAAAATCAAAGGATGAATCAGCTCATGGGATTTTCTGATATTGCTAGTCCAAGTTCATGTTTCGTACCTTCACCAACTACAAATGTTATCTCACCACAGACGAACAACTTTGATGGTGACTCCGCAACGGGGTACTTCGACAAAGAACCCGTTAATGAACAAGAAGAAGAAGAATACCACTAATTTTCTCTTGCGATCAATCATGAGAATATCTTATCACCTGTGTTCACACGTGCACAACACTTCAAAGCATAGAAAGAAGAAGAGGAAAAGTGGAATCCAAATGAAAAGGGAAAGGATGTGCCTTCCACTTCCAATCCCAAATTTTCACAAGAGAACACCGTGACGGTTGCTCAAGAACCTCTTCAACAAACTTTTACATCGTGCCTTCTATGATGAAGACAAAGGTACAAATCTTACAACTAGAGTATCTACAGGATCATCCAAAGTAGTTGGAAGGAATCCTCAAGGTTGTAAAAAATAAGGTTGCAATCCAGCCTACACTACTAGAGTCATTTGTGCCAGCATAAGAAAACCCAAAATCATTCTATATATCTTTGTATATAGGATGTTTTAAACTTAGTAATTGTATGATAGATTGTGGAGCTTCAGACAATGTTATGCCCCTACAGATCATGAATGCGTCACTCACTTGAGTCAAATCCGGTGTCATTGGTCGGTCAATTGAAGGATGCACAAGTCAGGCTAGCATCTTATCCTAAGAAGAAAATAATGATGACTTCTTGGTAGCAGACATTCCTACCAATTATGGAATGTTACTTAGCAGGAGCTTTTGCAAAGACCTCAGAGGCAAGATTCAATTGGATTAGTCGTTCGCAAAAATTCCATTAAAGAAGGGCACTTTCAAGCTAGAACCTGAGGCAAAGTCCCAAGACCCCAAAGTGCAAGTTTTGTATGAAGACGTGGGTCCGAGCACATATGTTATGGTGACAGAAGTGACTGAAGATTGCTAGAATTTTGCACTTTCCACGGAATTTTCAAATGAAGAATAAAAAATGTGGACGATACAGTTCAACGGCGGTTGCTCAACATCAAGGTTAGAAGCGGGAGTAGTGATTATTTCTCTTGAAGGTTGTCTATATCCATTCGCATATAGGTTGCAATTTGAATGCACCAATAACACTATTGAATATGAGGCTTTTTTATTAGGTCTCAAGAATGTGAAGGATATGGGGATCAAACTATTTAAAGTTGAAGGAGATGTAGAGCTGATTGTTAAAAAATTCAGGGAGCAGTTTCAAGTTAGAAAGAATCACCTTCAATCCTACAGGTAGAAGGTGTGGAATGCTATTGACTGGTTTGATGCATTTAACATCAAATACATACCAAGAGTGGACAATAGAAAATTTGATGCCCTTGTAGTGTTAGCTACTCTTTTCATGCCACATTCTGAATTTCATCAGAATTATTTTGTTATTGAGCTGATCTATAGGCTAGTTGTACCAGATAATTTAGACAATTGGAAAGTCTTTGATGATGATGATGATATTGAAGAATTTCTTGTCGTGGGAGATAACTATAAATATTTGTTATTTGAAGGAAGTTCTACTCCTTTCAAAGAGTCAATTATAGAAGACTCTGAAGCTACAAACTCTGGGATCATAAAATTGAAAGGAAATCAAATTCCCAAGGGTTTTGTATCTTTAGAAGATATTTTTGACCGGCATGACTGATACATCCAAGATCAGAAGATGTCAGGTGTTAACACTTCTGCAGAATACAGTCAACTAAACATTGGCACTGAAGACAAGCCTTGGCTTGTTAATCTATTCAAGTGTTGTACTCCAGAAGAAGCTGAGAATTTTACCGCCTTGTTCAAACAATACAAGGATGTATTTGCCTAGTCTTATGAAGACTTGAAGCTCTTCACACCCATAGAATTGTCACATACAATTCCTATGAAGTCTGATGTCAAGCCTTTCAAGAAAAATTAGAGACATTATAATCCATGAATTCAAGATACTATCTACGCGGAGATTCAAAAGATGGTGGACTCGAAGATAATATTTCCAATTCATCACTCCACCTGGGTTTCCAACATAGTTCCTATGCACAAAAAGAATGGTGAGATCAGAATTTGTGTGGATTTTAGGAATTTGAATCAGTCATCCTTGAAGGACAATTACCCCTTACCAATCATGGAACTTACCTTGCAAACAGTCACCAGATCAAAGATGCTATCACTTCTTGATGGTTTTTCTAGTTACAATCAGATTGCAGTGGCAGAAGAGGATCAGATAAAGACAACTTTCACCACACCATGGGGAATGTTTACTTATGAAAGGATGCCTTTCGGCCTTATCAACGTCGGTGCTACATTTCAGAGGACCATGGATTTGGCATTTCAAAAGATTCAGGTATCATAAGATATCATTGAATCCCAAGAAGACCATCTTTGTGGTTACAGAGGGAAAGTTACTTGGCCAAATCATTTCCAAAGAGGGGACTAGAATTGACCCAAATCGGGTGGATTTTCAATCAGAATCCTGTCTCTTCCAACAAACAAAATGCAAGTGCATTCCTTTTTTGCTAAAGTTAACTTTATCTGAAGGTTTGCACCTGATTTCTCAGAGTTGACAAAGGAGATTTCAGAAATGATGAAAAAGACATCCACTTTCATATGGACAGAAGAAGGAAAACAAGCCTTTATTAAAATCAAAGAAGCTATTGCTAATGCACCAGTGTTAGTTCGTCCTGACTTTGGGAAGGATTTCATCCTCTATTGTTATGCATTGGAACACACGTTGTTTGCTATATTGAATCAGAAGCTCAGTGAAGAAGGAGAATCTTCAATTGCTTTCATGAGCGCCAGTTTCAAGGATAGTGAATCTTTCTATTCTCAAATTGAGAAGAAAGTGTATGCTATCGTTAGAGCTATCAAGAATTTCAGGTTCTATCTTTTGAATTCACATACAATGGTGTTTGTCATCGATCTAGTGGTTAAAAGTGTGCTAAATCAATAAGAGATGGGCACGAAAGAGGAAACTGGATTGCAAAATTTCAAGAGTATGATCTAGAAATCAAGTTGACCAAGCTTATTCGTGGGAAAGGTCTTTGTCGATATTTGGCAGAATATGGAGATCACAAGCATCAGAGCAATGGTGGAATTGAACCTAAGCAATAAATCGAAGAGGACCTTCCTTTGGTCCTTCTATTTATTGATTTTGCGGAAGAATGGTACACACCTTTGTGGTATTATTCAACTTATGGAGAATGTCCATGTCACATGGGAAAACATCAGAAGAGAACATTGAAGTTGAAAGCACAAAAATGTGTGCTTATAAATAACATTTTGTACAAGTGTGGCCTTGACGGAGATTTTCTATTATACATCAAGAGGGACCAGCAATAGAAATTGTTGCAAGCTTTTCACAATCAAGCATGCGAAGGACACTTTTCATCAAGGGTCACTGCATTCAAAATCCCGCGAGCATAGTTTTATTGGCCAAGTATGTTTCGCGACGCATATGAATGGGTGTATAGGTGTCAGTTGTGTCAACAGTTTGCTGGCAAAGCCAGATTGGCAACTACTCCACTCAGGCCAATGATTATCGATGCTCCATTTCAACAATGGGGTATAGATTTTGTAAGACCTATCAACCCAAGTTCTAGTAAGGGGCATGTCTATTTCCTGACAACAACAGATTATTTCACAAAATGGGTTGAGGTAATTCCTACCAAATGAGCTACTTCCGAAGTTGTCTGACTTTATGAAGGAGAACATCATTTCACGCTTCGGAGTGCATCATAAAATTGTGATCGATAATGCAACGTGTTTCTCGTCAGAGGAACTTTTGAATTTTTGTTTTGATCATGACATCATGTTTTCACACTCATCAGATTATTACCCTCAGGGTAATGGATAGGTCAATTCATCAAACAAGAACATAGTCACAATTGTGTGTAAGCTAGTTGACTTAAATCAGGGGACTTGGCACACAAAATTATATGATACTCTTTGGGCTAATAGAATCACTCCCAAAAGAGCCATTGGCACCTCGCCTTTCATACTTTTGTATGGTACATGAGTAGTTCTACCCATCACATTGGAGTTGTATGCCTTACAGTTGGCATCTACACTGGAAGATGAAGATTTCAGAGATCCTATAAAGAAGTGGATGTTGTACTTGATGAAACTTGAAGAGGAAAGGGTAAAGGTTGTTGATAGAATCACTCAACATCAAGAGCAAGTGAAGAAGATTTTTTACAAGAAGGCTCGTTAGAGGGACTTCGAAATTGGAGATCAAGTCCCATTACGGGACAAAAGACACAAACCTAAAGGAATGCATGACAAGTTTGATTCCTTATGGTTGGGGCCTTTTTAGATCCATGAGTCAAGAGGAGAGAATACTTACATGCTCTCGTATTCAGATGGAAGGATTCTCCTGCTTCCTTATAGTGGGCAATATCTCAAACACTTCAACCCTCAGGAGTGAATTTTTGTAAATAATTTATTTATGCTTTATCGTTATGTCCTATTATGTTTCCCCGTTCTGTGATGTTTTGTCGTGTTTTAGGTGATTTAGGTAGTCTTGTTTTAGGTGATTAGGGAAAGAGTCCTGACTCCAATGCCCAAATGATAAGTCATTGGTCTACATAAACATAGAATATCTCAGTTCTCCTATGTTGTAAGTATCTAACATGGTCACTAGACAGAGCCTAATGTTGAACCCAGACCAAATTTTTTGCTTCATTAAGGCATTTTGCTTAAAAGAGTCTAAACCTTGTTAAAATGATGTCAAAACATAGTTTTTGGGCAAGTTAAGTATGGATTTTGAGTCAGTTTGGTGTCAAGAAGATACTAGTGAAATTTGGAAAAAATGGAAAATTAGGGTTTTCGCACTCCTATTTCAAGTCATGAAACCCTAAAAATTGAAACTTGTCAAAATTGGCTGAAATTAATTTTGATTGGCTTATTTCACATCATGATCATAGTGGTGGAGTCAATTTCAGTTAAAAGTTAGTTTAAGCCTGGTGGTTATTTTTTACCTTTTCAGGAGAAAAGTTAGGACTTCCAAGGTCATCAATGGTAATTGGCCAGTACCAAGTGTCAAAATCTAAGCTTTAAACTCAAAGTAGAACATTCTATGATGAAAGATACTGAAAAAGATGCTTCATGATGGAGGGGATTTTCAAATGGTGAAAAGTGCAAAAAATATTGTAAGTCTGAAAATATTTCACTTTGTAACGTGAGAGACACTTGCACAATCAACGTGCAAATCAACTTTACAATGTCCGTACATGTGAAAATGGTGAAATACAATCACACACACATCAATGATAGTAATGCTTCTACATGGTCAACTCAACAACCAAAATGGTGTTTATAGAGCGTGAAATGGAGGAAAATATCTAGTAGAAAGCAAATCTACACCTCTATAGCTCAAGGGCGCTCTTCAATTTGGAGGCTCAGATTCAGTTGGTTCTGATTGTAGATACATTCAATCTCTTCAAAATTCAGTCAACTTTCTGACAAGCTAAGTGAGTCCATCCTAGTTGCAAAACTACGGCAATCAAAGGCGGAAGCAGAAGGTACGAAGAGTTTACACATTATAGAGGTAGTCAAGTTTGTAGTTTTTGCGCCTCTGTAGCCCAAGGGTGCCCTTGAATTAGACCTATCAGATGAATGAACTTGCAAAATTTGTTTATGGGGAATCTTTTCTGATTCAGGCTAGCTCCACGATGCATCTATTCGCAAGATCATCATATGTGTTGAGTGTCTGTGACAGTAGTTCTAGCAAGCATGTAAAACAGAGGGTGGATAGATGTGAAAATATCAACCTGTACCTCTATAGGCCAAGGGCGCCCAGTCTTTTGGCCAATTAGCTGAGGTTTTTGGCAACCGTCGTCTTCACGAGACCTATGTAGAATCCTCTTAGCTATTCAGTGAATCCAATCATCATCCCTTAGGGTTAGTCAAATGCCCGTGAGTGAAGGATTAGTGAAAATATCGAAGAATTAAAACAAGCAAAAAAATGGCTAGGGAAATTACATACTCCCTTGAAAAAGGTGCCCTTCTCCTGGAGGTCTTAGAAGTAGTTTTCTCGCTTCGTCACTTCTAGGAACATCTCTTCCAAGTTGTTCCAGCTTCGCAAGGAAATCAACGATGCATGCATCTAAGCACTCCAACTCTGGTGTCAAGGGTCAAAGTAGAGCGTTCATGTTGAAAGTTGCAAGTTGCAAAATCATTTTCAAAATGGTGATTACGCCTCTGCAAGCCAAGGGCGCACTTGTTTTTGAGGGCCTTAACTTTCAGACGCCTTACATACAATCAATGTTTGTGGAATTCTTCTAGCTACACGATGAATCCATAATCCAGTCGATGGGAGCGATCATTCATTGGCAGCAACAATTTGAAGCATAGGATGGAAAAATGGAGAAATGGTTGTCTGGTGGCTTGTATATCAATTTAATAAAAAGGCGACTTTTATTTTGAGGCATCAAACATGATTTTTAGCACTTGCAACTCCTAGTAGACATTTCATCTCATTGATTCTGGCTTCGCGGTGGATGTCTCAAATCAATTCCAGCATCAACCGAGCATCTAGAAATCAAAGCTCAATAGAGGCAATCGTGACTTTTTCAACAAGCTATAAAATAGGAAGTTAGCTAAAAATCTCAACTTTTGCTAGGGGATGCCTGGAGAGTCAAACTTGGACTTTTCGGAATCAGTAAAATATTCTAAGCGAACCCAGTTGGAGAGATTTCAGTTAACTCAATAAAATAATGTTAAATTTTTAGTTATAGCATGTCAGCTTTAATGGGGCGATTTTTCTCAATATTTTAATATTGACGCCTTTTTTTATATTAATTTGCAAATATGCATGAGAAGGGAAACTGAATATTTTAATATTTTTAATTTTTCAGGACTTTGAGTCGGTCTCTATTAAACAAAGTGGGGTCCAATCAAATGATTTATTTTGAAATCAGGGTTTTATTCTTACAATTGGCGCCTTTAAGCTACAAATTTCTTTATTTAATCCAAGATGGTGTCCTTTTTCTCTCACAACAGTTGAAGAGAAAGTGAATTTCTTCATTGAGTAAGAGAATTTCTTTGGCAATCATCATTCGAAGGCACTTCAGATATTGTTTTTCAGATTTCCTTGTAGGTACAAGTCCAAATTAATAAGCAAACTTCAGACAAGTATGGCAATTTTAGTAGAAGAAAAGCATAAAAACTTCTATCTTTTGTCTTAAATTATTCCATTCTCATCTTAAGCTTTCTTCACATATCCAAGATTCAACGAATTTTGACAATTTTGATCATCTAGGTTGGTTGTGCACGGCTTCCTCTACAAAACCCATGTGTTAGAATTTTTCAAGAAAATTTGCTCTAGAGATTCAATTCTCAAAGCTTTGCTTTTCTTAACTAAAATTACTTTGCATGGTGGAGTGAAAGTCGATATTTTTCAAATCTGACATTGTGGGTTGTCTTAGAATCATCTTCTGGACAAAACCCATATTTCAAATTTTCTCAAAAAAATTGCCCCTTGCAGCCCCTACTGCCCTCAATTCCTTTTTTTGAAAAAGGTTTTGCATGTCAAGCTAAACAGTGCCTTTTCTCAATTCTGACATTGTGTTTAGAATTTTTGGTGAAAATTGCCCTCCGATAGGCTATTTTTAGCCTCAACAGGTGACTTTTTGGCTTTCCAAAGAAAGTTGTCAAAACATAGTCGAGTTTATAGTCAACAGGCGAGTTTTTTAGAATGTAGTACATAGATCAAATTGAAGACTAAGTCAGTCTTGACTCATGACTTCATCAAAACAGTTGACACGGATCTGCATAAAGTGCTTCCAGAAGCTATCTTGGATCCGATTAAGATAAATAATGCAATACTTCTAAACATCCAAGAATCTGGGTTGCTAGAGGCAACTTCGCTCCCTATTTTAGTTCATTTCATAGAATTTGTGATGTCTTGTGTCAAGCATTACAATTCTACTACTCAAGAAATTCAGTCAGCAGATGGACGGGTGATTTGTAGTCTCAAGCCCCAGGACATTGAAAGGTGTTTTGGTATTCCTCAACATCCAAAAAAATTGGTCATTACCATGGATCAGTGTGAAAGAGAATTCAATATTGATAAGGACGTGTGTCAGAACAAAATGGCAGAAAGGTGGTTGAAATACAAGAAATCTAAATTGCCACACAATGTGGGTTGCAGAGAATACGAGGATGAGTATGCGATTTTGATCACTCTTCTCAATCGTGTTTCTAGTCATGTAGATGCCAATAAATTCCAACCTTGGATGTACTACATCATTGCTCAAATCATTTCTAGGTGAGAGCATTATGACCAAGCCTCTTTAATCAACGACATTCTCCACAAGCAAATTACTAGTTTCCTAGTTGCCCACCAATTTCATATGTGTTTATATCTCATATACTTTTTTTCCTACCAAGGTCAGTTTAGAGGATTGAACAGAGTGGGGATTCTCAGTGTACAAGAAGTTTATCAATACTATGACCAGCTTGAGTTCACAAAGTTCGAGTGACATTTCAAGAATGTGCAAGAAGCTTTCATGAGGTACACAGTGAGGAACCTAGACCAAGAATTGCATATTCGTATCTCAGCGGTTGTCAGAGTAGCAGTGGTAGAATGGTGGATTGGTTCATTTAGTTCCCTACCTACACCTACATCCGCATCTACGAATATACAAGAAATCCAGCTATGCTACCTCACTATCCTTCAGATAGGACAGTTTTCATGGAGTTCCTGAGGCAATTGTATGATGTTCATTTACGTTTACGCCACAAGTGTAAACCAGCTACCAACTTTCCATTTCAAATGGGAATCTACTGGTGTAGGACAATAGTTGACGCCAAGGCTGTAGGACAAGAGTTAGAAAAGTTTAATCTCAAGTACTTTATTGATGCACGCACATATGACCCTTGGGGTTATTATTTAGCATGCCTTGGCGGTCGCCCTTACCATAAGCCTACTATGGAGGATTACTGGGTTAACTGCGAGGATGATTCTGAGGTGCGTTGATGTAGTTACAACAGGTTCTCCCTCTCATAGATTTGTGTCTTCATGTCAGAGGATGTGGGAGGATTGTCAAACGATGATAGGGATATACTTCCTCATTTTTTTAGAGAATAGGTTTATACACAGCCACTTCCAGTTGTCAATTGGTTTTCCAAATAATATTCATCTATGAAGGAGAGATCAAGTAGAGTCATTCAGAACAGTACACTCTACTTGGATAGCAAGAAGACAAGGAGGGCATTCATTCCAAGTATAGAGCTGCCACTAGTGGATGTTTCACTACCATCCTCGTCAAAACCAAAACAAAAGAAAAGGAGTAACCTTCCTAAAAGAAACAAAGCACCTAAAAATTCAAAAGGGAAGGCACTTGTTATAGAAACACATGTGGAGCCAGTCATGAATACAATTCAGAGCTTGCTAGAGCTCGAGGTTCAACCTTCCATGCCATCACCTACACCACAACTATCTCCAATTTTGATTCATGTTGATTTGGACCTAGACTTGCCACCTCATAGTGATGCCTCTACACATTCACAGTCATCAGAGCTTCCTATGAGTAGCACATACCATTCTAGTGAGATTAGTCGAGACTCATCTTGGCTTGAGAATCAACTGGGAAGGAAGAAGAGGAAACCATCTTACATACTTGATCATTCATATTTTGATCATGTCTACCAGGATGTGCCAGATAGAAGAATCAAGAAGTGGGTTCATGTAGAGAGGAATGCTAACAAGGAGATCATCATAGAGACCACTGCACCTCCAGAGGGTAAGAGCATGAATGAGATAGAAGTTGAAGACTTCGATGTGATAAAGGTCAACCTCAGTAGAAGCACACAAAAAATAGAGGTTGATTTCCTTCAGGTTACAACGGATAGCATAAAGGATAGGGTGATAAAAGATAGAGAAGATAAGGCAGCCCATGAGGCTGAAGTCCGACAACTTCGTCAGTATATCTCTAACCTCGTGCATAGAACAGAAAATGTCACCGCTTCACTCCCATAGATGCTAGATCCACTACCAGAGCAGAATTAGCTTAATCAGTTGATTGTATATGGGAAGTGCTTGGTAGATTGGGAAGAAGAGTTTGTCACTAGGGTTTGCTTTGTACTCACAGAGTTATATCAGTTGAGGTACAACGCTCGTGACCTCCGTCTACAGATCCATGATGAGGAGCAAGATTTGGCATTTGATAGACCCAGAGATGAAATCATGATCTCACATCTTAGGATGACATACGACTCAGTCACTGATGAAGAATACAAATAATCTATTTTTACTTGGAGGATAGAGTTGATCTTCAAGGAAAAAATATAGGATACAATGGCTTTAGAGTTGGCTGAGAGCTGAGAACACATGACTAGTGCACTTTGGTACGTGAGAACTTTCATGTCCCGAGTTCCTTGCCAGTATCAGTGTGAGGGTCGTGAGTATGTTGAGCTTATTGATGTTCAGTCAAAGTTGCAGGTGCTCATCCATGGTATTTTAAGTCGGGATTCCATTGGCTATAAGTTAGATCAACTTATAGTCATGTCAACATTATTCGATGAGGCAGTTAAGAGTAGAGGAGAACTTCAGAGTCAAATCACAGGTGGTGAGGAGATGTTGCGAAGACATAATGTGCTATGATAGAGTATCAATGCTCCAGATGGTGATGCAGTCAATAACCTCGTGGAGGAGTTACTTGCTCGAGATCATGGCCAGTGAACTCCATATCCCACCTTTTAGGATAGACATTAGACACAACGGTTAATTCGATGCTTCTTTTTGAGTTAACTTGTTGTTCCACCTTTCATGCTATGTCTATTTTGGAATCATCAATGTATAGTTAGATTTTTCACTTAGTTTTCATTTCAATAAGGATGTACATGCTTTCACATGTCCATTTAGATTAGTCTTGCTTCAGTTAACTAATGGTAGTTTTCCAGTTGACTGCATAGTTTCCTTTATTTAGGGTTTAGCAATAAAATCTTGCATGCTTGCAAGACTATAGTTGACTCAAGGTGATTTTAGGGTTCCCTACACCTTTGATGTTTATGCATAAGAGCTCTTTGCTCATTTGTAATTAACTTTTGCACGCGATAGTAATAAATGTTGTGCCATGTTGCCTATAATATTGTTGTTCTGTATCTTTTCATGAGCTTTTACTGTGATAACAAATGGTTGTGCCACCTTGCCTGAATGATATTCTTATGGTATTTGTTCATCTTAGTTAAATGGAGTGGCTAGTTTGATCGTTTATTGTATGTATATCTCACCAATGTAATTTGTTGTCCTAGTTGGCTATCTTATGTTATGTTTAATAGTTGTTCTTTCAATATACGCCTCACATAGGGGTTCCTCCTCTTTGGAAATCAGCATACAAGGGAGCTTCCCCTCCTAATTTGAAGAGCAATCAATACACATTGTGCATAGTTGTCCATACCAACTCACACTCTAGAGGTGCTAATTGTTATGCCAACAAACATCTTCTTGCACTTAGTGGAGATCTTCGAGAAGAGACTTGATCACTTGGATGCGGTGTTTAAGTGATTCTCTTACTTCCACATATTTTTTCTTGTCAGGAATTACCCCAACTTCCATCAACTTGTTGAGCTTTGCTTGTTTCATTTGTGACCATAATGATAGGAATTTTTCCATTTCTTTGTACTCTTGGGAAAGAATACTTTCTTCTTTATCAAGTTTTGTTTTGAGCTTGGCTATTTGGGTGGCCTTCTCGTCTACAACAATTATAACTTGTGAACCATGTTCTATAATTTCATCCACGAAATCATACAACACTTTACCTTTGGAGGCAAACTTCTCTACCTTTTTCATAGTTGGGTCCTTAGGGCTTATCATTGCCAAAGGTTGTACATTACTTGAAGATCTTGCAAGCCTCCTCAAAACAGTTGCATAATGCTCGACCTTCTGCTTGTACACATCTCAGGCTTGTTCCATTTTGTCAAGCCCTCTTGCCAATGCATCTAAGACTACTTGAGCATCTGCCTTGGAACTTTCATTTGTCACTTTTTCAAGTTGGACTCTAGTGACAGTGTATTCTACCATGTTGACATCTACTTCCTCTCGTGTTGGTATACCAATCTCCACAAAATTATGATCAGTCTTGTCAACATGAATTCTTCAATGTACTTTGTCCTTTTTCTCCCTCTTGGCTTTTGGAGGGGCTATCTCTTCAAGATCAAGTTCTTTTAGAGAAATCATTTGCTTCTTCTCCTTCGATACTTGAGATACCAACCAATGGGGAAGAGAGGAAATATGCACTTCTTGACTGACCGTCAACTCTTCTATCATAGCCACTTTTGTAGAAATTACTGGTATGGTGACAATTGGGGTAGTATCTGTCATGATTTCTCTGGTAGATTGTACACCAAGTTGACCTTGCAAATATTCATTCATGAATCTATTGAATTCAGCTTTAGAAGTGATGTCATAGAATGGAGATGACAAACTAGGAATGGATGATGGAGGGCTTGACAAAATATCAACAGTTTGTGTATTTGAAACTAATGGAGGAGTGGCAAACATGGTTGATACTGTAGGGGGATGAGAAACGTCCACTGCATGTATGGTAGATGGGAGGAGTGGCAAGCAAGGTTGATACTGCAGGGGGGTGAGAAATGTTCTTGTTTATCACCTTCTTGATCACCTTCTTGCTCTTGTTCTTTAGAATCTTGTTCTCCTACGGAATCTTCTTCCTCATTAGAGTCTTCTTCCTCAGAATCTTCTTCTTCAACATATTCCTCGCTTTCATTTCCTTCTTCTTTGGAATCTAGCTCTTAAGAAACACGCCCTTTCCCTTTTGAATGAGATGGTTCAAATTATGTGGCCTCTTCTTCTTGAACTACCTGTGTATCCTTTTTGCCAACAATGAACTTGATTCTAGGGCCTCTTTGGGAAGAAGAGGGAATAGTTGCATGCTTGTCTTTTGTGCGGAGTTCCTATTGTTGGATGGCTTTTGCTCCAAGTTCTTCTCCTTCTGATTTTGTC
Source organism: Sequoia sempervirens (assembly GCA_007258455.2). Classification (NCBI taxonomy): domain Eukaryota; kingdom Viridiplantae; phylum Streptophyta; class Pinopsida; order Cupressales; family Cupressaceae; genus Sequoia; species Sequoia sempervirens. The sequence goes on from VDFB02000003.1 coordinate 760,039,525, forward strand.
GTGAAGGATTTCATCTAGAAACCATGTTTGTGCAACCATTCCGCAGTGTTGTCCAATATGGGAGAAATCCTTTCCTTGATGGAAACAATTTCCTTCTTAGACCATTGTGTTGTAGGCAGCGTTTATGATGTTGTCAGGATCTTTGAAACCCTCTGGCAGGTCAGCAACACCAAGATCCCTAATCTACTCTACGGTTAGCCTACAATAATCCATTTTCAGGATATCCTCTTCATCTTTGCATTCAACCCATATGTCTTCGAAGTGGTACTTGTGGTTGTGATCCTTCTTCAATTTCCTATTCACATTCCGATAATCAAATTCAAATATGTATTTGTATTTCCTTATTGTCATGACCTACATCTCTACATAGACTGATTTGTCTTTTTGCACACTCTGAATGGTATATCTACCAATTGTTAGTGGGAACTTGAACCATGATTTGTGAATTCTCATTCATTCCTTGTGAACTAAAATAAGTTGTCTGCATAGCTCCATGAGTATCCACTTATCTGAGGGATATCTGGGAAACATGACACCTAGTGTAGCAACCTACCCTCATGTAAGTGAAAGTTGGAAATTGCAAGAATATACACTTGACCTTACTCACCACTTTGTAGGCCTCATCAAATACTCTCTTCTTTTCGAGAGTTGGGTCAAAACTAAAAAGGAGAGGTGCAAAGAAGGCATATGTGACCCTCCTGAAATTATGAAGGCTTTCCTTTAGCTCTAACTGATAGAAATACTTGTACACAGGTACCGAGTGTCAATTTCACTTTGTAGATAACCCTAGGAATTGCCTCATCACGGCTGCAGCATACATCAAATAAGAAGTCATATAGAACTTCAAAGTGGTTGGCACATTTATCAGTAGTTCATGAATTTTATCACTAATTTGTGTTCCCCAATCAATGTGAGCTTTTTGTCTTCTTATGCTCCAAATATATTCATACATCCACTCCTAAAAATGAGATGATTCAAGCAATCCTTTAACCCTGCTTAGGAGTGTAATAATCATGTCCCTGACATCTTCTTTGATGTCACTTCGTAGAAGCCCCTTCGGTCATCTTGAGATGGTAGGCCTAGGTGTTTTCAACCATTGGCTATTAATCAATTTTTAAGCCTTGGTTGGATCTGCATCATAAACCTCCTGCGCTTTTTGCATTGAAATCTCGGTGTATCTTTCCATGTGTGGAACTCTGAACACAATGTCAAATAATTCAGGGTCTAGCCTCATCATCACTTGTCAGGAGGAATCTATTACACTTCTACTATCTCGGATGTAGTGGGATGCAACCTAGAGAATGAACTTTGTATGATGAGCAGATGTCAGGAATGTGGACACTAGATGCAAATTTCTATGTACAATAGCTCTCAAACTATCTTCCAAGGGATTTTGTTCAATTCTTTTAACAAAGTCTACAAGGTCCTGATGACCAACCTTGGTGTCCTTTATTTTATCCACCTTTGAGATCACCACTGTAGGCGGATAGACACCTTGGTATTTATATTTTATCTTTTCCTCTTTCTGAGAAGACGATGGAGGCTTCTTTGTTGTCATCTAGAAGAATCAAGATCAAAGGATATTACTTTTAGGATCACTTGATGAGATCTAGAGAGAAACTGCAAGGATAGTGAATCAACAGGCGTTAGGCGAAACTATAGCATTGGGAAGCATGAGGCAAGAAAGCAATGCAGAGCAAGCGTGAAATGAGAAATTAGGCATAGAAAACAAAGCGAGAGTGAAGAAATAGTGTTTGGAGCGAAAACGGAGTCATTTTGAAGTGTTAGAAAGAAAAATTGCCAAATGTGTAGGAGCGTTGAAAATCAGGGCTCCTACACTTGGAGATGTTGATTTTAACTTGAATTGCCAAAAATGTCATGGCGCTGAAAATCAATGCTTTGACATTTTTATGAAGATTGATTTTGTGCTCGGGCGCTGATTTTCAGCGCTTGAGAATTTTTCTTATCTTGGAAGGACTTTGAAGTCATGTGTAGAAGTGGACAATTTCACCACTTCTACATATAAGTGATAGAATACTCCATGTAGAAGCGATGATTTTCATCACTCCTACACTTGGAGTCTGGCGAAAGTCTTCTAAGTGTAAAAGCATTGAAAAATCCTACCTTAGCATTTTGAAGATAGGCTAAAAGTTGTTCAAGCAATGATTTTCACCACTCAAATATTTGGAGTCTACTCACTGAAATGATTGTTGAAGACGATGGACGTGTTTGAGGAAACAAACAAATTCACCGCTTTGTTCAATTTGGAGGCTAGATGACGATTTCAAAGGTTTAGAAACAAGAATGGGAGATGGTGAAGAAAAATGAAAACTAGGGCACAAATGAAGAAGGAAACACACAAGGAAACAATGGAAAACTAGGGCATGCCAAAGAAAGGAATGATGAAATCGAAAGGTGAAGGGATACAAAAACACCAATCAATAAAAATGTAGAGCAACAAAGAAAAAGAGATTTATAGATATATCAAAAAGAAAAAGAAAGGAAGAAATGTAAAGAAGAGAGAAACAACCTACCTTGAAAATGTGAAACCCTAGCTTGAAGTCGGTGAAGAAATCTTCAAAAACACGAACTTGCAGGAGCTCTGAGAGCGATCCGCGCAAGGACGTGGAAGAGTGAAACGAAGTGAGGAAATATTAACTAACAATCACTTAAAAGGTCACTTAAAAGTGTAATAAATGAACTAAGAGTTTGCATTGATGAAGGGGGGTAAAGTGGCGAAAAAGATGTAGGAGCGGTGAAAATCACCGCTCTTGTATTTTTGACTTGGTGAGACTAAAAAGTGCACAAGCGCTGATTTTCAGCACTTGTGCTTTTCACAACTTGGACAAAGTGTAGGAGCGCTAAAAATCAGTGCTCCAACACTTGGAGAGAAAACTGACTAAGGTAATACGTAGGAGCACTGATTTTTAGCACTCTGACATATTTCACAATTTTGACTGACTCTCAAACTTGAGAGTTCGCAAAGATATTCGTTTCGAAGGTCTTCGAGAGAGAGACATAGGAGAATGCTGAAATGGACTATTTGAGACTTTGGACCGCACATAGAGGTGAATTGAAGTTTGCCTCATTTTGCGTGCTTGAATGTCACAAACCTACGAAACAGACAAGTTTTGTGGGGGGTTGTCCGTGAATCGAGCGTTGCTAGATTCCATGATAACACAGTTAACAACAATCAATGACTAAATTAACAACTAAATATATCAGTGAATAAAAAAATGACTAATTAAGTGACCAAATTATAACAATCAATGACTAAATCAACGACTAAATATACTACCAAATCAATCAATCAAAACAACCAATAAATGACTAAAAATGGTTTAGTCATCAATTTGGTCGCATTATAAATGATTGACAATAAACTACTAATGGTCACGCGATCATGTTTGGTCATTTATATGCAGTTTTTAGTAGTTTTTTAATCATATATTGTTATTTTTGTACTAGTGTGGTGAATCTCGATGAAGGTATATGCTTTTTTGTAGGTTATCATATCAAGTTCTAAATGAAACCAATTTTAGCAATGACTTTTTGTGGGGTTATAGAAGGAACTTAGGTTTTGGATGGTGTCACTTCAACATCTATATGATATTTTCATTTTCTTTGGTCAACATATGCAGTTATAAAAAAGTTGATGAAAAAAATGAAAAAAATTTGAAAAAATAAAAAAAAATGAAAAAAATGAAAAAATGAAAAAATGATTAAAAAATGAAAAATTTAAAATTTAAAAAATGAAAAAAATGAAAAAAAAAAATTCTAACAATGAAAACCTTTGGGCATTGTTAGACAACTACAATTTGAAAACTAGTTTGTGGTGGATTGTCGTTGAAAAAAATTCTTAGTGGTGAAAATTGTTTTCACAGTGCCACTAAGTGGGAAGTGGTTGAAAACTAGTTTGCCAATGGTCACTTGTCATTATCAAAATTGAAAAAAAGAAAAAAGAAAATTAAAAATGCAACTATTTGTGGGCTAATCATTTTTCAAGTACACTCAGTTGTCTCTATGGTTGTTTCACTCTGTTTGAATGTCAATTGCACCTCTTGTAGCTCACTTGTGTAGCTCTAGTTATCGCTAGGATGACTTTGATCACCTATAGCTATTTAATTAAGGTGTTATCAAAGGTGGCATCAACTACCACTAGTATGATCCATGATGTTTTAGTGGGACAAAGATCTTTCATGTGTTGTAGTTCTTTTCACAATTCCATTGCAACTTTTAGTTTCTTCTTTGTTGGACATTCACAGTTGTTGAGTTACTTTTGGTTTCAAGATCTTGGCATACGTTGACATGTAAATTTGTAAGCCAATTTATTTTTATTTTTCATTATTTTATCTTTTAACTTTATTAATATTTCTTATTATATTAATCATATAAATCAACTTTCTCACCTATCATCTCCTTGTTTCTTGAGGACGGTTAACCCTTTAAGTTGGGGGGAGGTACACCATCCTTCTTGACTATCTTTTCACTCATTTCCTATTGTTTCTCACTATCCTTAGTTATCTCATCATAATATCCACTATTTTTCAACCTTCATAATCATTCATATTGCCTACCATTTCACCCATTTTTTTATAGCTCATGAATGTGGAGATAAATTTTTACGATGTTTCTTATATTTAGCATTTAAAATGAAAAAATAACATAAGAAAAAAATAGAGAAATAGAGAAAAAAAATGATGAAAAAAAAAAAATGTTGGAGGAAGGTATGAATATTGAAAATGAATAGAAAAATGTAAGTTGGAAAATAAAGAAAATATTATTATGGCTTTGATTAAGCATGAGGTATAATAGTCAAGGGTGAAGAAAAAAGTCAAAATCATAAATCCTAAGGCTACTAGTTCAAACTAAAACCTCTCAATAATAAAGATTGCACAAGGTCATGCAATCTACTAAGTTGGGGGGAATGTTGAGAGGCATATACGATCTATTTTATCCCATATTCTAGTCTTTTTAACACACCTTACCAACCATTTTTATATTCCATTTCCATACCATATCATATATTTTTACCACCTTTTGTTGCATATGATTAAATATAAATAAGTGATATTTAATATAGCTTTTAGGTAAAATATATGAAAATTAAATATTAGATTATATTTACTAATATTTTTTTCATTATATTGAGAAAATAATTCCAACAACATATCAATAAAGGTGGAGATAATAGACTTCACAACAATCTTCTTGTTGCTCGTGGGTGCACTTGACAACAAATAATTTCACCTATTAATCAATTTTTAAGTAATAATTTGTTGTGCTAAATATTAGTTATTTTGTTATAACAAATAATGACTTATTTTTATACTCATATGACATGAAATAGTATGTATTATTTGTTGTTATAACTACTAAAGTTGTGATGGACATAGACCAAGAAATAACTATTTTCATGACAAAATAAACTCCTATATTTATGGCTAGTATTATTCCAACCCTCAAGCCATAAATAATTCCATAAGAGATGCAAAGATAATAGGATAAATTACTATAAAATAGAGCTATAGAAATGTAATAAGAAAGGTGGAGAAAAATGTATGAATAAGGTTGGAAATATAGTGCAACAACAATGTAATAGTGTAAGAAAAAAGTGTAGAAAATAATGTAATATTTTTCATGAAAATATAATATTTGCAAAAAATATTTTGAGGATTAATTAGCATTTCTACAGTCACCTCACAGAATGAGAGGAGGTCCCACGCCGAGGAAATGGTGGTGACATTATTTGTATTTTCATTATTTTGAATATTTATGTTATCATTTTATTTTAGTATCATGTGATTAAATTATAAATTGTAGATTTTATTTTTGATGTATGAAGAACACATTTTAGATTTATTTAGTCATTTATTTTTATGATAAATCAATTTAAATAAGTTTTTGTAGGAGGTTGTTTCCATAAAATACAATTTAGCAATCTTCATACTTCCTATAGCAAATTGTGTAGTTTCAATTCGTGTAGTAGAATTATTTTGAATTTTTGTAGCAATTTTAAAAGAATTATTTTGTTTTCATTAGAATAGTTGCATTTCATCCACACTCTCCTCACTACCTGCAGCCCTTACGTATATAGCTACTACGCCTTTCACAATTTTATGCTCCTAGATTGACACATAGACCAAACTGAAATTTAATTATTAAACATCAAATCTACTTTATTATTTACCCTACTATTGGCCTATCAATACTAATGATGTAAGTTTAGAGACAAGAAATAAATCTATTAAAACATAATAGAATTTTTTGGAGACATTTAAATTAATGAAATGTTATGCACCAAAAAATATATAAAGAAGATTTATTGCGATTAAAAACATAGTCTAAGTTATATATATATATATATATATATATATATATATATATATGTAAAATTCATACATGTTCTTGTCATACCTTTTCAACTTGATTACTTTGAGCAAGTTGCTAGGAATTTCTTGATAAAGTCCCTGAGATGATCCTTTGGTCTAATTTTCCAATCAAATAGTTGCACTAGTGTTAGCTTGTTAATAAGATCAAATATCTCTCAAGATCTCATGGTCATTTCAATATCCAACATTATCATGTAGCAGATTCACATTAAATATTTAAATAATTCACCCTCAAAGTCATTGCCTCAATGCATGATAAAACCATAACTCACTTTTATCACTACATAGGTCATTAAATCAATCATATGTATGGATGTATGTATGTATGTATGTATGTATGTATGTATGTATGTATATATGTATGTATATATGTATATATATGTATATGTATATATGTGTGTGTGTGTATGTGTATACATATATGTATGTATGTATGTATTCCCTCACATCACATACATAGAGAAACTTTGACATTATAGCAACATATTTATGTGCTCATATATCACATCTTTAAATTTACATAAAATACATTATGAACTCACAACATGGAATGAGGATGTCTTGTTCCAAAAAAATTCCTCTAAAATTTCCTAATATCATTGTGCCATATTACTTCATGCGTGCAGGTCCTTCTTAGGAACCCTCTATACATCAAAATCAGATGGCTTAAAACCATCCTTCATCAATCTCATTTACCCCTTTGTAAATATTTTCCCTATCAACTCCCCATATAACTTGTCAGGACCCCCCCTCCCTCTAAGAGTATGAAATTCTATCATAGTTCTCATTATTACACACATGTCAACAGTGATAACATGAATACATACCTCAAGACAAGGAAATTTCAATCAATCAATTTTGAAATAAATTCAACCAATGAAATTATATAAGAAAGTAAAATTTCCAATGGTGGCCACAATATATATACATGTGTGTGTGTGTGTGTGTGTGTATGCATGTATGTATGTATTCGCTCACATCACATACATGGAGAAACTTTGACATTATAGCAACATATCTTTGTGCTCATATATCACATCTTTAAATTTACATACAATACATTATGAAATCACAACATGGAATGAGGATACCATGTGTCAAAAAGTTTCCTCTAAAATTCCCTAATATCATAATGCCATATCACCACATGGGTCCAGGTCCTTTTGAGGAACCCTCTATACATCAAAATCAAAAGGCTTACAACCATCCCTCGTCAATCTCATTTACCCCTTTGTAAATATTTTCCCCATCAACTCCCCATACAACCTATCAGGGACCCCCCACTCCCTCCAAAAGTATGAAATTATATCATAGTTCTCATTACTACACACATGCCAAAAATGATAACATGAATAAATACCTCAAGACAAGGAAATTTGAATCAATCAATTTTGAAATAAATTCAACTAATGAAATCATATATGAAAGTAAAATTTCCAATGGTGGCCACCAAACAATGAAATAAAAAAAATTGAAACCAAAAGTCACAATAATCAGTTCTTGAGGCAAAAGGACAATTTCAAAATTCAATTAATCAAATAAATTTAATAATTTTAAAATTGTTGGCTTGATTAATCAAATTAAAGTACTATAAATAAATAAATAAAAATGAGTCCAAAAACTCTAAAATACAATCACCATGTGAATTCAAACAAGTCATGAAAGGGGGAGGAGGGAAAAAATGATGCTTTCAAACCATATAAAGCTCACTTATATTCATCATACCACAATAAGCATGTCCCCGCATAACTCAAGACAAACATATAATGATCTTCACATCACATGTCCCACACAACCCTGGACACTAATATAACAATTGAATCACCATAGATAATATGCTCCATAAACAAATGTACACTTAGGTCCATCCTCAATCTCGCAAATCCCCACACACTTAGTTTACAATAATCAGTTATGAATCTCTTGTGGATCCATAAATAGTGAGAGAGGGGAAAACACTCTAGTGCAACTATGAGGTCCATAAAATAGCTCACTTGAGAAAACACTCTAGTGCCACTATGAGGGCCATAAAATAGCTCACTTGGGAAAACCCTCCAGTACCACTATGAGGGCCTCACCCCAAGCTAGGTTAGATCACAAAGGAGGCCTTCTCTCCCCACTCAATCCCACACATAAGGGTTTTCTCAATCAATCTGAGAGATTGACCCTTATAGCACTCCCCTATCCCAATAGAACATTCTTACAAAGACTCGCCACTCAAGAAAAACGTCAAAACCATAGTATAACTCATAAATAAATAACACATAGAGTGCATAATATCATACAATCATAATACTCATACAACATCCACAACCTTATTCCAAGTAGGATACCTTGTGTCACAACTAGAGACATAAATATACAACTCACTCCTATCTTCATAAAACATGACTAAGTTTCCCAAACTAGATAATTATCATCAAGTATTTAGTCCTCCATACAAAACATACAAGACCCATCAGGTTCCAAAGTAGAAAATCTACGCTCTAATACCAAATTTCATGCCCACTATTTGCACAAATTAACAATAAAACAACTACCAATTTGTTTTACAAAATAATCCAATTCAATATAACTTTTAATGAAATTCACTACACATTTGATGGCATCAAGTTTATGATGCCATCATATGCATGATGCACAAAGTGTGGAAATGAGATGACACCAAATGAAAGAAGAAAATCCTATCACAACTCTAACATGAAGGGTTATCTATTAGGTCAAAAGGAAACTACATAATGACACCAAAAGAAAACTATGGGAAAAGTTTTGGATTACTTGGACAATGAAATGTAAATTTAGTGTTCTAGTATGTAGCTATAACTAAAGAAAATAATTCACGTTTCTAAAAATCTAGTAAACATTGACTATACTACTAAGCTATGAATAAGAAACTTAAATACCATTTGCAAAGTCCTACTTTACCCAAACCAATCATAATAATATTCTAGTAACTACCCTAAAACAATGTATACACTATAACTCCATCTACTATAGTTATTGACGAACTTGGTTAATTAATAATTAAGAAACACTACAATACTAAATAATTTTATCACACAATTAAATAGACTCAATATGATTAAGATAATTTAAAATTTAAAATGATTAATGCGTATATTTGAATTTAATCCATTGAAAGGTATTCAAAATCTAAATCCTCCATTATGTCTTTTAAACTAAGAATATTTGGCTACAGACTAAATCATTTATCCAAAATGATTGCATCTCAAGTAATAAAAAAATTCCATCTTAAATAATAATTTAATAACAAATAATTCTTCAAGATATTTATTTTTTTATTTCTAATGCACCTAACTCTAATTTACAAAATTATAAAAACATGGTTTCCAAAATGAGATAGAAAATATAAATTTATCCTAATTTTAATTCTATTTTCAAATGTTGTTTTACTAATACAAAATGAAAATTTCTATACACAAGTTGTTAACTATACTAACTAAAAACTAATTTGTAACCACTTCCTTTTCTTAAAAAAAACACCTATCTTTTCTACAAATGAATTTGTTATGAATAAGAATACAACAATATTGAAGGCAATTCTTGTTGATTTCAATTGTTTTCTTCATGATGGTTTTTAGGCTTCATAAAAAAATTTACAATTTTTCTTATTGCATTTGTAGGTTCAAATTGCTTATATTTCTCATCAATAATCCAATTTTGCTGCAAGATAATTTCATTTACACCTCATTTTTTCGTGTTACATGTTTGGAAAGAGGAAGGACATGAAAGAAACATATTTCAACTCTCTTTATTTAATATTATTTCTTGAAATTCTTACTTGGTTCTACTCCCAAATTCATTTGTCATTTTTTTTAGTTTTGAAATAGAGGATAGTAATGTTCTCATTATAACTTTTAATTAGTTTACTAGGTTGAACTAATTTTTGGATGTCATCCCAATATTTGTAATAAAGAAACCCTTTAAATTGTACCTTTTAATTTGGTCTCTATCATTCTATGTGCAAATATGTAAAGATTGTTTTATGATAGATTATTATTGTGAAAAAGGTTGTCAATATTTTAACATATTATGTAATTGGTGATCTAGGTTAGTACAATTTTTTATATGTTGTTTTGAGATTAACATTTGAAAAACCTATTAAATTTAATATTTCAATATCATTTTTTATCATGGTTTATGATCAAATCTATGAAACTACTTTATAACAGTTTATTGTTTGACATAGGGGGCAACAATGTTGTAACCATAACATTTGATTAATCAAGAAGGTTAAGATGAATATGTGATATTTTATTCTACACTTCATATTTTTTATTTATATAATAGAAATACCCAATAATACACATTTAGAAATTTATTTTACTAAAATTAAACATTGCTAGAAAAAATATGTATTAAACATTTAAACAAAATTAACAGTATGACAATTTCATCTATATCACCTAAAAGAAAAGTTTCTATACATGTAATTTTTAGAAACAATATTAATTTTATTTCTTTGTTTGCAAAACATAAAACAATTTCACCCATAGATAATAAAAAATTGAATACTATTTATTTTGTTGAAAGGAAATCGCTAGTCCTTTTCTTCTCTCCATTTGCACATAGTGAAAATATAATGGACATTCAATATTTCTTATCCTCCTTTCATTTATATAATCTAATGTAATACAAAAATATTCAACTTTCACATTCAAAAAAAATGATTTACAATACATCCATGGCACTCTTAATGACCTTCATAAAGATTTTCTTGTGAACAAAGGATTTGGTAAATTTCAAGTTAGTCTTCAAACTTTCACATAGACCTAAGAATAAACAAAGAAAAACCACTTTGGCCAATGGGCTCTCCATCCAACTAGTGGAGTTTTTTTCAACCCACCTCAAGTAAGGGGTCACACGTATAGCATATTAGAAACCACATTAAACATTTAATTTCTTTAAAACAAAATAACACATTTGCATAGCACATTTACATATTTTGATCACATCACACAATTTCCATAAAACCCTTACAATACAAACAATTCCCTCTTGGAATTCTAAATATATCTCACATGTATTTCACATTTGATATTCACAAACTTCCATTTTCATTCACATTTGAACACAATCCATTCACCAAAACCCGTATTCCTCCAACATTATCATATAAGATACTCTTATCCATGAATAAATAAATGAGGGTACTCCCAAAATGTAAACCACCATATGGTTGCCACACCACTCAAACCCCCAACACAAGGAGGACCAAACTCTTTCAAGAGAAAGTCTACTCCACACACCAATACAATTACAACACAACAATCCTTCAAAAAAATTACACACACTCAAAACCCATTATTATGCCACAAAAGATTCACACATTTTCATGTCTCAAGAATACACACAAAATTCATATAACATCCATATGCACATTATCACAAAAACTATCAAGAGGGGATAGAACCTACCTTGAAATAATTTCCAAAAATATGTTGAAATTGATGAAGAATATTCTAGCCTTCTCCTTTCAATCCTTTCTTACTCTTCCCTTCCTAAATTTCCTCTCCAAAATCCAAAATCTTCAAAGAAACTCCCAAAAGCAAGAAAATGCCAAAAGCCTCCTCTTTTCCCAAAAGAAAGGAGAATCTTCCTCGCATAACCACCCCAACCAACTCCCATTTTCGTCATTTTTGAAAGAGGCTAAATTAAAGCTCCTTAAAAGCATAATAAAAAGTGCTTTTAAGGTCTAACCAACCTCTTACCACACACAATAAAAAGTGCTTTTTAGGGTCAATTTCATCTTATGAAAGCTTAATTTCATATGCATAAAACCATATAAACTTCCAAAATAAAATATCACAACAATTTACAAAAATTAAAAAAATAAAATTGCTCACATTTAAACAATATCACAAAACACATTTAACCACACACACGTAATCATAATTTTCAAAACACTTAAACACAAGATCATAATTCCCTTGTATGAATTAAAATTGATAATCATGGAGAAGATCATAGAAGACTTGCTATATGACCCCCCGACATCCATTAGCCATTTACTTGGTCACTCAACCAGAAGCGTTAGTATTCTATAAGCGATAATGATAGCTGAAGCATCTATATTTATTCCTAGCACACATCAATCTTTAACTTTTCAATATAAATCATTTTCAATAATTAATCACATAATTACATAGAAATTAAAATAATTTTATAATCCATCATAAATAAACCATTAACTCATTAAAGTACACCTCAATAGACAAATACTTGCATATTCGCATAAGGTAAATCATCTGATAGATATAATATAATTGTAACTAATAATTAACTAAGTTTCTATCACCCAATCCACATCCAATGACAACCAAGAAAATCCATATAAGCATAGGAACATAAATCATGTCTAGGGAACAAAACTATCACCCATAATACTCCTGAAATAATATCCAATATAAGAAAAACATGAACCCATTGTGCAAGAGTCATAGTATCATCAAACATCATCACTAAGAACATGAAATATCTATCATTTCAAAACACAACTACTAGTCTATCCTAATTTCATCATTCATACAGAAAGGATCAACATTTTTATAAATATTTCTATGCTATCTAGCTTTTTGAAGCAAGGTATGAACATGCAAAAGAGGGATGACCTTACAAATAGAGAGGGATAAGTTGAGAGATAGAAAGATAGGGAGATATAGGTAGAAAAATATATGGAGAGAGATATCATAATATATAGAGAGGTAGGAATAGATAAATGATGATATAGAGAGAAGTATAGATAGATAGATCGAAGGTTGTATTTAACAATAGGGCTTACATAAGGATCTCTTAACTCACCATTCTAATATCTAGAATGATTAGAAAAAACTAAGCTTAAGTAGGAAATTATGTGGTGACAAAAATCTCATGCTAAATGCTATATGGGGAACATGAGTTCTTGTTTCCATCATTGGGTTGTGGCACAAAAAGGTGTTAATGCTATCAAGAAGATCCAAAGAGATTATGGGTCTAGGATTGAATCTATTTAAGATATCCAACTAGAGGTTGTTTCTCACTTTTGTGATTTGTTCAAAGCCCCCACTGATTTCTCTATTGATAATAAACATTTCATTTTTAACTATATTTAGACTTAACTTCCCTTGTGATGGTTCCTTGCTCAATGGCCCTATTTCCATGGATGACCTGGAGTTGTTTTTAAGATGAAAAAAGAAAAAACCCCAAATTCATACAATTTGTTTGTTGCGTTATTCTAATTTTTTTGGGATATTGTTGAGATGATATTTTGGAGGCTTATGAGGAATTGCATGCCTCAAAGAAAATGTTAAAAGTTCTTAAGAACTCTTTGTTGGCTCTAATTCCTAAGAAAGATAATGCTTTGAATTTTGCTAATGTCCAACCCGTAGATTTCCATAATGCTATCTATAAGATATTTTCCAAGACTATCGGTGAACAACTAAAATGAATCCTATTATTTCTCCAAAATAGGGGATTTGTTGAAGGATAGAAAATCCTCGATGGTATTATTATTGTCAAAGAAGCTATTCACTTTAGGTATGTTAACAAGAAAGGTTCTCTATTCATCATAAATATTAATCTTGTGAGGCTTATGACAAGGTCTACTAGAAATTTTTGAAAGATATATATGCCCCTTTGGTTTTGATGACAATTGGATTCAATGGGTTATGACCTATTGTACCTATCCTTTTTCTATGAATATAAATGGTTCCCTCTCTAATATGTTTCATTTTAAAAGAGGCTTTTGTTATTTATGGAGATCCTATCTCTTCTTATCTCTTTTTCATTCTTATAGAAGGACTTGGAAGATTTTTAAAGCATCTCAAGGGTTCTAGCTCTATATCTATCTTTCATAATGTGCAAGGTATGTATCCAGTTTTTTATCTTCAATTTGTGGATAACAATTGTTTGATAGGAAATGTCATTCTTGAAAAAGCTATTTCTCTTAGGTGCACCCTTGATATGTATATCGGTGTGTCTAGTCAACTCTTGAATGAACATAATGTCAAGTTTTCTTCTTCTATGTTGACCCTGATGAGCATACACTTATACTAAGAGGGAAGGGGGGGTGAATGTATAAGGTATTCTTTTTCTTATTTAAAATTTAACAACTACAATAATAGCAACCACACAAGATCTAACAATTAAGAACACAAGATTTATGTGGAAACCCTTTTAGGAAAAAACCACAAAGAAAGTCTACTTAGCTCTACTATCCAAATCCAACCACAAAATAAAATTCTCTTATAGAATTTGTAACCACCAACGGAAGTTGTCCCCTTTCAAAGAGGGGTTTCCCTTCTTTTTTAAAAATTATAAATTGGAACAATTTATCCCCAAACATGGGCACAATAACTTGGGTGTCAACCAACCCTTAAGATATTTAAATTAAATCACAATAAAAAAATTCTTTTAATTTAATTCTCCTTATCATTTATTCTTTACATTAATTCTCCTCCTTTGACATTAATAAAAAAATTATCATGACATTAATTCTCCTTTTGACATCAATGGCAATAGTCCAACAAACCCTCATCCTTAAACACAAATTGTTAATATTCTCCATTCCTTGGTTGCTTCTTCCCCATTCAAATATTGGGTATCACTATTTCTATTACTTGCCTTGGGAAGAAAGACTGAAATGTTATATTGAATTCTATTTAGTGTCATATCAATCATTAGACACATAAATACCTTTCTTTGATTGTTCATATAGTCCTTAAAGTAGTGATTCAAGCTCTATTGGTTTATTGATTTATGGATCTTGTGGCTCCAAAAGGCATCCCTTATGATTTGGGATGTAAGATGAGAAAGTTTCTTTGAGTTGAAGAAAAGGAAATAACATTTGGTTAGTTGGAATAAAATTTGTCAACCTAAAGAGAGGTAGTTTGGGTACAAGATCTTCCCTCTTTAACACTATAGCTCTTGTTGCCAAATTATATTGGACATAGTCCATGGAGAAATAGGTTCTAAGGGGGGAATTCTTAAGCTCAAGTACTTGAATTCAAAGAATCGTTCTTTCATATCTAGGATGTCTACCCTTGGTAGGGGTTCTCAAATATGAAAAACAATAAATTTGGGAAGCAGTTTGATTAAGTTTGGCCTCTTCTAGATTGTGGAGAAGGGTGACCTTGCTCTCTTCCAAGATGATGTGTGCAACCAACATAGTCCTCTATGTAGAATTCCCTAATCTCCTTGAATTAAAATATAAATGTTGAAGTTGGCTCTAGTTATGTTTTTTATTTTCAATATGAGTTCATATAGGATGGTTTGCGAATTTGGAAATGGAAGCCTAAAGATCTTTTTCCAAGTAAACAATTCCTTCTTGTTATTGAGTGATCAGCACATAAATGAACCTTCTCGAATTTATTTTTTTATATAGACATTTAGATTTCCTTGGATGGGATTTGAAAGGTTCTAGGATCTACAAAATACAAATTGTTTATAAAATTATTTTGACAAAAATACTTTGAAGTTAAGAACTCCAAGCTTTGGAAAAGGGTCTAGTATCCTAAATGTTGGCCAAAAGTTAAATTATTTTCATGTGGCTTGAAAATTTAGATATATTTCTTTACTATGAGAATAGCTAAAAATGTAGGGTTTTTGGTCCAAATAGATGTATCTTTTGTCTTCAAAATGAAGCCTCTAGAAGTCATGATTTAATCCAGTACAATCTTGTGAATTATGTTTATTCAATATGTTTTAGTGTGGCCCTTCACTTTTCTTCATTATTTATAATATGCTTTTTTCGGAACTTCATGTATAGTTATGATTTAATCCAATATAATCTTGTGAATTAGCCATAGCCCTCTTTGAACCTAAAAACCCTTCATTTCTTGCATGATATTGGTCCTAGTCTGATTTGCTAGAATATTAGGTTGAAATATAATAAGATTTTCAATTATTCATCTAGGCATATAAGTTGACAATGGGGTAAAATTATGGGCAATAGGAAAGAAACCTATCAAGTTTGGATTCAAGATTATCAAAGCAAATTTTTAGTAGAAATTGGGTTTCGATAAGACAATATTCTTGTAACTTCTCCCTCTTCTGCCTCTTCCAATGCTAATCCTTAGGTATATCAACTCATTAAATGAGACTATCCTCCTCTAGGCTTAATTAAAATTAATACAAATGGAATTTCAAAAAACAATCCTAGAAATGTTTGCATGGGAGGTGTTTGTTGCAACCTTAATGGTATGATTAAGTTCCAATTTGTCGATAGGCTTGGTGTTGGTTCCAATAATTTTATTAATGCTATGGCCATTCATCAAGCACTTTTAAAAGCTAAGCTAAAACAATTTACCAATATTGTTCTAGAATCTTAACTCTAAAATCTTAGTTGACCATTTCAAATAGAAATCCTCCTTGCACTTTCAACAATGACAGCTAAATAAATGTAAGAAAGATATCAACATCCTTATTTGCAGTTTCAATGTTGTTAAGTAGAATCATACTAGAAGGCAAGAGAATTAGGATACTAATTTTTTGGCTAATCAATTGCTAATTGAAATGACATCAAGATTGATATTCAAAATAGTCAAGATTGCCCTATCTAAGACTTGAGCAAAGACTTTGCAAATGCTAATGCCTCCAAGGATTCTTGATTCCTATTGGTGTGTTGAGATGCTGGTCCTTGTAATGTTCTTGTGCTTGTCCAAATTTTTAACATAAAAGCAAATATTACTTCAAATAATTAAAATATATACAATCTTCAAGAGAACAAGTGTTTATACATTGTCTATAGAATTTAGAGAGAGTTCCTCTTGTTAATTGTCTATTTCCAATCTATCTAGATATTTAAAAATAATGTCTCGTTAATCCCTATGAGATCAACAATTGCCTATTATTATTTTTATATTTTTTAACCTAATAACTGGATTCACCCTCTAAGACACCCCTAGCTCTTCCCTCATTCCAAGTACCCCCAAGGGATATAAAATAACCAATCAGATCTCCTTAAGTATCTCTTACAACGTATCCAATTATTCTTTGCCGACAAGACCAATTCACCGAGGACCTGTCAGTTCTAAGTTGGGAAAACCCTTCAGCCGATGGGTACAGACCTCTTTGTTGATTGTCAAATAAATATTTTTCTCAAAGCGCTAACATTAAATCATTTCTATTTTTTATGCATTCTCAAGCTAACGTCCTTAGATTCCACCTGGTTATAGCATTTAAGTATCCACACCCCACTGTTGTCGTTTTCCCTAATATTGTGTAGCTATTATTAAAATAAAGTTATAATTATTATCCTCAACCCCTCGTAACAAGTATATAATGCCGCATCTCCTAATTCGGCATATGATTCTGTGCAATGTCCGCTTAAACTTTCAAAAGATGCATGTTAGGGAAAATGATCCTGCTTCAGTGGCTAGAGTGGCCAGTTTGTTTGGTCCAAGTCCACTCCCTCCACAATCATTCCAGCTCATGTTCTGCTCCGCGTACTCTCATTTCTACATTAAACGCAAGAACCATTTTTGGCTTGAGCATACGGCACATGTAAATAATACAAATGATGTAGAAATAAGTTGTGTGATCCCAACCACCATCACTGTGGAAATAAGAGCTTGAAATCCTCAACAAGAGACCTCGAATTGAAGGGCATGTACGACAAAGAAATTTAATTTTTCAGATGCCATTTTGGTAATTCCCTTTTCATTCTCACGTGTGGTTAATGAGACAAACATATTTTGGATATTTCATGACGAGTTCAAATACTCTTTTGTCTAATTAGTATCATCTATATACCCTTTGTAATGGGCCATCTCGACTCGATATTTGAAATCCTATTATTTCATTGCAAACAACTATTCGAGCTCAGAACTCCATGCTAGCAGAAACTTGGACAAACTTGGTGTTCACTGGTAAAAAACAAAGTAAATAGTGAATAAACGATAAATATACTACCAAACAAATAATTTACAAATCAATCAGTAGACTGGAAACACATAGGCAATAGAACAATTATCAGATGTTTGTCAATATATAAAACATTTTTTTGTTTCCAGGTACCTCAAATTTTATCGTCTCATTTTTTTTACATAAATTGTGTCAAATTTAAAATTTAAAAATTCAACATACAGACTTCAAATTATACAGAACAACTCTTGCAGTATACGGTTTTGAAATGTTGCATATTTAGGTGAATATGTAGTCTGCATTTTACAGAACACTTTCATCTTCGAAAGTATATTTGACCAGGAATTGGCCAAAAATGAACAACTGTTAGAAAATCAGTTCGGTTAAAGAGCCAAGCACATCAAAGGGAATTGTGCAAGTGCCATGAAATAGTATTTAACATATATATACACACACACAAATGATTTGAATCCAAGAATATGATTTTCTGCCGAAGGATCAGAATTACCCTATCTCTGGAGTGATTTCTGTGCCAAATGAGCCAAAAAATGAGACTTTGCCCCACTGCTGTATTTGATAAATTCTTTCTCTGCCCGCCTTAGATGTTGCCTCATGTTCTTTGCTCTTTTAGCAGCTAGGCGTTCATCTCTTTCCACAAAAGCAAGCCTAAATAGCTCTGCCTTTGGTATTATATTGGGCTCAAATTTTGCATTTTCCTTCAATGTTTTAAGCCTGGGAGCTGCATAAACTGCCCATGTGTTTGGGTCTATATCTTCAACAACCAGTGCATCTAACACAATACCTGGAAGGGCTTCCCTAGGAACTGGTACACCTCTATAACGAGGTTTAGGTGGGTTAACACTGATTTGAGGACACTCCACGGTAAGGTAAGTCTTTGAATTCTCATCAATGGAAAACTGGAGAGACAACATGTTCAGTATAAGCTTCAGTTCAATGTGCAGAACCAAAAATCTATTGTTTATCACAAATAAAATAAAGAAACTGATGAATGTTGACTACAAACATATTGTATTCTATAACAATAAAGTCAATTAATTATCAAATTACACATCCCAGGTCATAACAAATACATCAATTCAAAATACATCACCCATGTTAGCCAGCGAAGTGTGTGAGGACTGTTAGTAATGTCCTTACTATCCAGCTCTTCCCAGCTATCCTCCTCAAACTCATTCAACTTTGGCTTCAAGAAATTCAAGCATCTCCGTGCAGCTTGATTGCTTAGAGGTGTATCCCTGCATGGACAAATACCATAAATTGCAAAATATTGACAGGATAATTATTTGTCAAGAAGGTTTTTGTTTCTTGAGAAATTTATATCAAAATATGGCCTTACGAATGACGAATGTAGATTAATCATTAATCTATTCACCACATTTATCAACTCTGTTATATCTGTAAATAAATCTATAAGATACATAGCATTTGTTGGCTTGTAGCTAATTTTCCAAAATGCTTCAATCGGTATACTTGCCTAAACTACATACATTTACATCCTTTTGATACTGTCGGAAGTTTCTTAATATCAAACTGATTACTTAGACCATTATAGAATTTGTTTATGGACCAACACGAAACCAATTTAGAACATAAACATATATCCATTATTTATTAAATATGTGCCTGCTTAAAGAGCAGAACAAGAGGGTTCATCTGATGGGAAGAGGTTTAATACACAAACAGTAACAAGTTAATATTTAATTAGAAAAGAATATATTCCATCATTGAGGATTGATCTCAGAAAACCCTTGATTATTTCTCAATCAAGAAAAGGCTGAAATTAAGAAAAAATAAATAAATAAATAAAACATATGAAAGAAATGCATCTAAAGCTCTCAAAAGCAGTGTTACAAGACTCGGACTCGGAGCCCAAACTCGGTGCAGACTCAACAAATTGAAAAACCCAAAAAATTCAGAGATTTTTAAGGATTTAAAACTTGTTTCATGCACCCTTTAATAAATAAACCTTAAGAAAAAATAACTTCATCAAATAGAAACTACTTTGATCACATACAAAAACATACATCAATCACATAAGTATAAACCCAAATTTTAGCTGAAGGAAATAACGGTAGTAAGACAATTAGATATATAAATGTTGTCAAATATATACAATACTCATGGAATATGAAATCCATGGCATCAAAAGTTCCAAACAAATATCAAAACAAAAGCTAGAAGTCTATGGCTCAAAAGAGCCTGCATCACTTAGCCCTCTTGCATAGGCGTCTAAGATAGGTCCTGGATGATGATGCAACCGTCATCTTTGTCTGTCTCAGTCTCATTGACATCCACACCAACATCCAAGGTGTCTGCTTGTGCTCTATCCTCCTCCCCCATGGCTACTGCCTCTTCCTCTCTATCCACCTAGTCAACCCAATCAAGGTCCTCATCACTAAAGACAAAATCCTCAACCTCAATGATCCAATCTGATTGTAGATCAACCTCCTCTAAGGTGATGGGTGATAAGTCAGCGCCCAACTGTCTATGGTGAAAGCGAAGGTTGTAATGAACATAAACTAGACCACTCAACCTTTGCACTGACAATTTATCGCACTTCTTGGAGTGTATGTGTGTTGGCGTAACAATTAACACCTCTAGAGTGCAAATTAGTGCAGACAGCTATGCACACTGCGTAATGAGTGCTCTTCAAATTAGGAGGGGAAGCTCCCTCTTCAATGCTGATTTGCGTGAAAAGAAAAGTAATCTAAATCCTATCTTTTTGTTCTCAGTTGGAAGAGGCACAAGGTTAAGAAAAACCACGAACGTTGCAGCTAAGGATTTTCTGGTTTCGCAGATCACTAACTACAACTAAACTAAAACTTTTAATCTATCCAGTCTCCTCAAGTAAACAAAGCATGAGGAAATGGAGCAGGAATGTTCTTATAGGATAAACTTCAAGTACAGATTCACAACGTGAAGGCAAGGTGGCACAACTATTTGCTTGGCCGGGAAGAAGTTTATTAACACACACATCAAACGATAAGCTTTAGGTACAGATTCTCAACATAAAGGCAAGGTGGCAGATCTATTTGCTCAATCTGAATAGGCTTATTAGAAACAAAACATAAAAGATAGCCAACTAGGACAATAAATTGCATAGGTGAAACACGCATACAATCCACGATCAAACTAGCCACTATATTTAACTAAGATGAGCATTCAACATAATAACATGAAACCCGAGTGGCATAACAATTCATCATCATAATAAAAACTCGTGAACAGATACAATAACAGCAATATTACAGGCAAGGTGGGCACAACATATATTACTATCTCGTAAAAGTTATTTACAAATGAGCTGAAAGCTCTTATTTATAGACATCGAAAGGTGTAGGGAACCCTAAAATCACCTTGAGTCAACTACAGTCTTGCATGCATGCAAGATTTTATTGCTAAACCCTAAATAAAGCAAACTATACAGTTAACTGGAAAGCTACCATCAGTTAACCGAAACATCTAATCTAAATGGACAATGTGCAAGCATGCACATCCTTATTGAAAGAAAGTTAACTGGAACACTACCATCAGTTAACTGAAAACTGTGATGTCCCCACTCTAGTCAGTCACCTGATGCAGTGTGTTAGCCCTTTTCTTGGACCCTTGTGGGCTAACTAGATCGGTTAGAGGGTCAGTGGTACCTTCTGGAGAGTTCGGTCATTTTCATTTTCTGAGATCGTGGATAGGCTCATTGCAGGCCTTGGCAGTACAGGAGTTTCTTTGCTTCTGACGGCATTGAATTCTGTTGAGAATTGAGGGAGATAGGCTTACTTAAGTGATTTAAGTTAATTTTTAACTTAAAGTCTTTTTATAAAGTCAAATTGACTTTATAATTCTTATTTCACTTAAATTAAGTCTAAAGTGAATATTTTAATGTTATATCTTTTATTCACTTAAAGGAGGCGCCAAAAATCAAAAGGGAGACTATGGAAAGTGACTTAAGTTTATTTCCATAAATTTAAATGATCTAAAAACCTAAAAGGTACGGCTTTCTTAGGTTTTCACCTCCTTTGCTTTATAAGGAGTTTGGGCAATGAGAAACTCATCTTTTTGAATATTTCAACTTTGCCTTGGAGGTTTTTTCCCTTGCTTTCAGCCTGTGATCAGGTTTGCAGCAAATCCACCATTGGAGAACGAAATCTCTTCAGTGTGAGCACTTGTGAAGTTGTGAAAGATCAGCTGAATTAGTGCAGATTGAGAGAGCTTCATTTCAGAAGTTCTGCAGTGCTTCAACAGATTTTTGTAGTGTTCTTCATCAAAAACAGAGGGTTTATTAGTTGCTGTTCTTCCTTCACCATGGCAGACTTCATGGCTGTTTGGGTGTACCTTCAGAGATGGTTTTTGATGCTTTTTGTTTGAAAGGGCGTGGCACTTGCAAGGAAGGTTTTTTTTGGCTTTTTGGAGAAACGTCTTCTTTCTGAGGATCTCTCTTCATGAACTTGGGCGCCCTACCTATACTTCTCTCTGGCTTCAGTTTCAAAATAAACTTTGCAATCTGTAACTCTCTACTCCAGTTTTCGTCAGTTCTTCACTATGCTGGTCGGATTTCTTATTTAAAAAATCTGGAGGCTTTCGGGTATGTTTGTATGTTTTAAATCCATTGTTGATGATAATAAACACCTTCTACAATTTCAGTTTGATTAAATTTGCTCAAGTTTTCATTCTGTGAGCTTTTATATGATGCGCCCCTTCTCTTTTGTCTACAAAATTTCTCTAAAAAACTAAAAAACACAAATAGACTTAAGAAAAAGACAGGGGTTTGAGTAGTGAGCTAGCAAGGCTCATCACAAAAACCCTGAATGAAAGTCTAACTCCTGCGGAGATAATCCCAAGGAAGAGATATGCATGCATGAAATCAGCAAGAGAACTCAAGATTGAAAGTCGAGTTAACTACTGCTCTTGACTCTATCCTCGAAACTAACTGCAGGTCCCAACTGGTAGATCACTCCAAGTCATCTCGGTCCAACATCTCGTCTAGGAACTCGTTAATTGCTTTGTCCTCTGGCACTTTGACGCTGTCCACGATGATAATCTGCCTGCTCAACTCCCTGTCGCCATCTCTAATCGTTCCCATGCATATCTTGACCTCTTCAGTTGCCTTTTTGAAACAAGTTGTCATCTCTGAGATGCGATCCAACTTGTCTGCCATGGGATCTCCTTCGAGATTATCACAAACTATCCCTTCAAACTCAGCTTGTACTACATCAAGTTCAACATACGTGCCATCCTCAAGATGATAACGACACAGGCTCTGAGTGACAAAGTTGTTGATGAGTCTGAGAGCTTCAGTGACGCTCTCTTTGAGTGTATTCAACCTAGCAGAGATTCTCTCGCATGTCTCCATCCTGAAAAGGTTCTACTCTCTCCAAGCAAAGATCTTCCCTTTCTCTTCATCTACCTCCATAGCATCATATGCAACAACCAACTGAGATATGAGAACTCGATCCTTGGCCATGCCTTCTGCTACTGAAATCTCGAGCTGCTAGATCCCTTGGCGAAGTCTATGCGCATCACCCCTCAACTAATATAGCTTTGCAAGAAGACATCAACTTGTAACAATGAAGTTTTCAACCCAGTTGTCCAGAAGTTTACCATGATTGACCAACTGATCCAACTTTTGTTGTTCTGCAGGTGTGCTTTGCGGAAGAACAGGTGCTCTACTCGGATTTCCATGAACAAGACCAGAGATATACTATCGAAGTTGCCTGATTTCAGCCTTAAGAAGCGCTTGTTGTGACCTTTTTCACACATCACCCCATTCAAAATGGGGACCCCCTAATTTTTGCTCCATTCTGGTCTTTTGGCTTTGGTTTTGTCTCTCTCTCTCTTTATGTTGTCCGCTTTCCGGGGATGTGCCCATCTGTGAGCTTAAACGTGAAAATTTTGGCCAAATCTGAGAATTAGGGTTTGCACTTTTCTGGTCAATCTAAAATCAACAGGAACTGGCGCTAGAAGGAGGGCCTTCCAAGGATTCCTGCAGTTAACAACTACATTCAAGTAAAGAAGGGATTTTCATCAAAAAGAAATTTATTGGAGAAGAAATATCATGAATCAAGATGGTGCTACTGCATAAAGAAATAGTTCCGGTGTTGCAGCCGAATCTGGGATTCAACGACGATCAAGAAGACATTCTCTCAGGTTTGAACAATCTTGCGTGGAGAACAAAGGAGAGCTACGCCGAGTATATGCGAACTTGCTTCGTGTTGGAAGAAGAAGAAGAGAAGGCTATTGAGATTCAAGTTGCTATTGAAAGAGATTTGCTGAATCAAAGACAACCACTTGCTCCCGCCCCCGCACCTCGCTGATGAGCAACTACATCCTGGATTGTATCAGCTCATTCTCGCCTGATAGGTTGAAAAGAATTTTAAGGTCCACACCAAGTTCATCCAAGGAGTTTGTGGAGTTGGAGCTACCTACTCGAGCAAGGAAGAAGAAAGAAAGTCATTCAAGTAAAGAGGCTAAGTCAAGTGAGGAAGTGTTGTCAAACGAAGAGGTTCAGTCGAGTGAAGAAAGTGGAGAAGAAATTTCAAGTTTATTCCGAACTCCACCAAGCATTTCAAGGTTTGCTCAACCAAGATCAGTTCAAGTTACTACACCGGTGTTCGTTCAGCAGCAACAACCGATTTAGGCTACTACACCTCAACAGCAGCCAGCCCAAGTTATTGTTTATCAGCGACGACAGCCAGTTCAAGCAATGGCTCAACTAGGAGGTCAACCCACTCCAAATGGTGCTACGTGGTTGGTTACTAATCCGTCTCCACTTGAGTTTACTGATTACCATGACATGCCTAAGAATCCAGAGCATTTCTGCACTAAGTTCCAAGTCAATGATGTCAACCGTACTGCCGAGGACCACGTCAAAATGTTCGAAGATCACCTACGCAATAGGCAGATTGCATATGCGGACGTGGCTTGCAGACTCTTTCCATATTCTTTGGGAGAGGAGGCTCACCACTAGTTCATTCACTTGCCAATTGGGTCAATAAGGTCATGGGAGATGATGGACGCCTTCGTCGGAAAGTTTGGTATTCCCATTACCCCTGTAGAACTTTTCCGCCAATTTACAGAAGTGAGAAGGCAAGACAAAGAGCCCATCCATGCGTTCAACAATAGATTTCAGAAGGCTCTCACAAGGTTACGTACTCCCTATGTTGTTGCTGATGCCAGGGAAAACTACTATTTGGCCTTGGATCCCTTGACTGCAATGTTTGTGAAATCTCACCCCACTCCGACTAATATGAATCAAGCTTATACTAAGGCTGTCGAAGTGAGTCAAGGTTTAGGGTAGAACATAACTGGCCCCGCACTATACATTGGCCTAGCTACGACAAATAATCAGATGCAGACACTCAGTTCAACATGGAACCAACAGATTCCACCATTGAATCCAGTTCCTCAGCCGGCTAGCCAGATACCAACACCGTCTAATCAATTAGTTCTCCACCCTGGGATACCTTTGTCCCAGACTCAAGCAACACAGCCTGTCTATCTCCAGAACACAGTGCCACCAACAAGGACTCAAGAGGAGAAAGAAGAAATGAAAGAGTTAGTAGAACAAATGAAAAGGTTGTCAACTGAGGTGACCTACCTCAGAAATCAAAATAATCAGATGCAATCTACGCTAAAGAATTATCAGACGCATCAAGGTGCCAATCGAGGATATCAAAATAATCTTCCACACCATCAGGATGCCCACCAAGGACACCATCAAGAAAATAGTCATGGGTATCGAAGTAATAACCAAGGATATCAGAAGAGGTCCTGGAATACAGGGCCCAACAACGGAGGAATTCCATCATCGCTATATAACCCGCCACCTCCAAAAAACCGTCCCATTGACAGAGTTTTCTTGGCTGAGGCCACCATGTCGGGATGGTGTAGACTTCATAATACAAATCAGCATTCAGAGCTCCAATGTCATGAATTTCAGGTAGCTGCTGATATTTTCAAAAGAGAAGTGAAGAATATGGAGGGTACTGAGAATCCTCCAACTACTGGGTACGAGATAGTCCTAGTACAACGATATGACCAGGCGTTAATCCTAGAAGATGTTAATGTCTCGCCTAAGTACCAAAGCTACATGCCACCACAGATTAATCACAGATTTCCGCCAGCTTCAGCAAATGGTCCCGTGGGGACGCCAGGCGATCAAGTGGAAGAAGCTCAAATGTATTCAGAGGCTCAAGTATATTCGAAAGTTCAAGATAGTTATTCAGAGGAGCCTCTTGGCCAAGACAATTATATTTTTGCACCTCTCAATAATAGCGTTTTGGTAGAAGGAAGAAGAGAGGTGCAAGCTTTTCAGACATCCAGAGGAGCACCCAAAGTGTATCAAAGGAGTTATCACCAGAAGGAGCCTCTGACGTCATCAATTCCTCCAAACAATTTCGCAACTCCACCGAATCCTAATGCAAGCAATAATCCAAGTGTACCTAAGGATTCTCCAAAGTACAAACAACAAAGTATGATGCAAAATAGAAATGGGCAACAGACTGTCCAGTAGCCTGTCCACCTAATGCAGCGTCCACAGAAAGAAAATCTTCCGAGAGATGATGTGAAGAGGTTAAGTTCCTATGTACTGGAAGAAGTTAAGAGAATGAAGATCAGTCTTCCCTTATATGAGTTAATGAAAATTTCAGAACTCAGAGATACTATACTGGGAAGCTTATATGAGACGCCTGTTGTGAAAAATACTTCTCAAGAAGCATCTAGTTCATCAAGGAACCCTCCTGTCAACACTCAGTCTCGTCCTGTGCAGAACACGAATGTAGTAGAAGAGGTGCCTCACGCGCCATTTAACACTTGGGAGACTCCACAACAGTCACAAGGATTCGTAGGAATGATACAAGGATCTTTAGGCGTACCTGAGGAGTCAAGGACAAAGGATAAAAGAAAAGTTAGATTCAATCTGCCTACAGAGCAAAAGCAAGAGCAAACGCAAAATCTGAAGGAATTTTCCCAAGGCAATCAAGTTCAATTGGGTAGAAAGGATGAAAAGAAGGATATTGTAGCAGAGGAAAGAAGAAAACCAGTAGTATTTTATCAGGGGAAAGATGAACCAGCCCCATTCCTCGTGTCAGTCAGAATTTTTGGAAAATTATTACACAACTGCTTGATTGACTCCGGTGCTTCAAGCAACATCATGCCACTGAAGGTGTGCGAAAGATTAGGTATAGTTCCACTTCAAACCACTAAGAAAGTAACCCAGCTGGACAAGACCGAGGTTCCAGTTGTCGGAGAATTGAATAACATTCATATGCAGTTGTCAGCTGATCCTCGAATTCATAGTTGTATTGATATATCAGTGGTTGACATACCTAATGGATATGGCATGTTGCTGAGCAGAGATTGGGCAAGGAAGTTGAATGGATATATTGCAACAGATTTCTCCCACATGTGGCTTCCGTGGAGGGGAGTCCCGAATTAGATTAAGATCAATAGCACACCTAGGCTTAGATTGATGATCACTGAGTATGGTGAAGGTAATGAGGTTATGTTTGTAGAAACTGATTTGGGCTCATACAAGCCTGTCAAACAAGAAGTGTTGATGCTGCAAAGCTCAAATGAAGGGAAGATTTTAGAAGATGCCACTGCTTCCACTGAGGTTTTGATCGAGAGTGATTCAAATGACAGTGAAAGTGGAGGAACATTTGAAAATTTCAGAGATTTTGTCCTAAAGAGTGTGAAGCAAGAAACAAAATTGGGTAAAGATGCCTCTATCAAGAATTTGTTACTCCCTAATTGGTGCAGAATCCATGAGGCGTTTCACTCCGAGATCACTTGTGCCATGTGCAAAGTGGCATTAGAGCAAGTCGCAAAGCTCGTTCCGCAAGCCTCATTGCAGGAAAAGTATCGAAAAATAAATGAAGAAAAGGATGTTTTAATAGAAGAACTTGTGAAAGATGATAGAGTCCAGCCAGTGATTGAAGAAAAGGTTCCAGAAGTGTACAATCAAGAAGATGCACATGTTCAGCTTCCCAGCACTCTCATGGAAGATCAAGTATGGACCTTGAGGTTCGATGGATCGAAGTCAAAGAAAGGAAATGGAGCGGGATTTGAACTGATTAGCCCGACTGGGGAGGCATACTTAGGTGCCTACAGGCTCCAGTTTTCATGCACCAACAACGTTACTAAGTATGAGTCTTTGATTCATGGGTTGCTCCTTGCAATTCAGAAGGGAGCCAAGATTGTGCACGCTTTTCGGGACTCTGACATTGTGGTCCGCCAAGTAAGAAGGCAATTTGCTTGTCATGACAAGAGGTTAGGCCGCTACCGTAATAGAGTATGGGACCTCATAGAAAGTTTTGATGTATTTAATATAAAGCAAGTTTACAGGTCCAAGAACTCTGTTGCTAACTCTCTTGCACAAGCTGCTAGTTCGTTGGAACCTTTGGCTATGGAAGGTTTGAAGAAGTTCACAGTGGAATTGGTTTCAACCCCAGCAATCCCTGATAATATAAAGAATTTTCAAGTGTTCAACGATGATAAACAAATTCTAGATTTTCTCACATGAGCGCTCGGGTGTATTTGAAGCACAGATCATCGATGAAGAAGAAACTAAGGAAGTGGAATTTGATACTGAAGGGATCCTAAATTTGAAAACAAATGTTATTCCAAGAGGTATGGTTGAACTAGAAAGATTGTTTGAACCTGATAGACTGAGTAGAAACCAGAGTACCCAAGGAAATGACTGCGAAGCTGTCAATATGGGGACAGAAGAACAAGTAAAGAATGTTTTTATTGGAAAACTTTGCACACCTGAAGAAAGAGAAGGCATATTACAGGTCATGAAAGAATTTCCAGACGTAATAGCCTGGGGATATGAAGATTTGAAAACGTGTGATACCTCATTGATTACACACACGATTCCATTGAAACCAGGCAGTAAGCCATTCAAACAAAGGCAGAGGCCAGTGAACCCATTATTAGAACCATTGATCTACCAAGAGGTCAAGAAGCTTCTTTCGGCAAGGATCATCTTTCCAGTGAGGCACTCCACGTGGGTCGCCAATCTAGTACCAGCCAAGGAGAAGGAGAATGGAAACGCACTTCTGGATGATAACCTTCTGGAAGACTGATTGTGGGCATTAATTGCCTTTACTATTTTGGGAGTGAGTGGGAATCTTTGATTCATTTATTGTACCACTCCCCATTCTGGCAGTTTTTAGGGTTAAGGCTGAGGTGGCTTAATCTTAGCCATTTATTTGATTGTAATTTGAGCCATCCATTGGACTGGGCTATCTATAAAAGGGGCATCCCCCCTCATTTGTACTCATTAGAAATTAGAATTAGAGATTAGACATCAAACTAGAGACTAGAGCAAAGAGATTGATAGTATAGTTGTGTAGCTTAGTATAGCATAGTTTGAAGA
The DNA here is from genome assembly GCA_007258455.2 of Sequoia sempervirens. Taxonomy (NCBI): domain Eukaryota; kingdom Viridiplantae; phylum Streptophyta; class Pinopsida; order Cupressales; family Cupressaceae; genus Sequoia; species Sequoia sempervirens. The sequence goes on from VDFB02000003.1 coordinate 760,069,174, forward strand.
AGAAGGAAAGTTTTCCTTTTGAAAACTTTGTAAGAGATTGTTGTGAAAAACTTTCATAATAAAAGATCTTTCATTGATGGTGAAATTCGTCTTTGTTATGGACAGCTAGTGAGGTTTCTTCATCCCTTCTACTTCAAGTAGCGTAAAGTAGCTTTAAGTAGCATAGTTTTCATTTCATGCAAGTAGATGTTAGCTGTGGATTTGTGGTGTTAATCGAGGCAACTTCGTTTTAGTCCATACCACTAGCAGCTTGCTGACGGCAAGTCTGCCTTGTGTGGTCAACTGGAGCATTTTATAAGCCTAACTTCAGTTATAATTCACGCCTTGGTATGCATCGTCTTGACGGTGTCTTGATGTTGATTTGTAACTTGAAAATTTCTTGCTATCCCCTTGAAGATTGCACCAACTTTGTGTAAGTTGTCCAACATGAGGTGGAGCAGAGTTTGGTTGAAGTTTGCCGAAATTGATCCCGCGTCCCGTCTTTAGATAGACCATAAGTTTTCTAATCCCTGCAGCCATTCAATTCAATTTATTTCTGGTTAGTTTTAGGAAAATATACTTTATTGCTAAATCATCCGCATTGCATAAATTCCCTTCCAATCATCCATCTGTTGTCAACTACAAGCCTTATGAACAATTGTGTAAATCCCCTCGTGTAAACAGCATATCACAATGAACCTACTGAGGGTATTCCAAAGCATTTCGGAACCTTGGAGTTGAACGTGCGATCTTTCTTGCAATCTTAGCACACGGAATTCTTTGATCAAGAGAGAATGGAGTAGCCTTCGGATTACTTTGTTCTGCTGATTGGTGCATATTCCTTATGGATTTTTCGAGAGCTTCGCAACGGTATAACATGCAAACTAGGATCAGGACTTTCTCAGAAGCTGTCTTCCGAGGCTATTTTTAGGGTTTGCATGTCTGATGATTCTTTATGGGTTTTTCAAAAGCTACGCAGTGATGTGACATGCAAGGCAAGATGATCAGTTTTCAGAGACTTACTATTTTTAGCAGGTGCATTTCGGCAACTGCCCAGTGCATCAGAACCACAAACAGGGCGAAGTGCAACAAAAATGAGGTCAAATGGAGGTCATTTGATATACATGCAAGTCAAATTAGGGTTTCCAGCTTTGGGACCCAAAATGAGGGGTAAAATGCCAAAATTTTCGAAAACCGGTGTATCCCACTGCGATCAGCATCTTTCAAGCTATCCACGGGTAAAATTTGAAGGCAATCGGAGCACTTACTATTTATAGTAAGGCATTCTAGAAACTAGCTAAAAATAGTAAACCAGCAGCAGGCGCCAGTGTGAACGGGCAAGTCATCCAATGAGGAGCACGTCATTCAAATTTCAAGCCAAATGGAGTTGTGGTCTCAGAAACAGGCAGTTGCTATAAATAGTAAACCACCTTCAGAAATGTGCTATTTTTAGCAGGTCAGCTCAGGATGGCAGTGTGAACAGGCTAAGTAGGTCATGAGGATCCTGTGGTTAAAATTTCAAATTGATTTGAGCTTCAGAGATATGAAAATCAGAGGACTTACTATATATAGCAGGGCATGGATAAGCAGGTAGAAGCGGGTGTGAAGAAAATTCTAAGTTTGAAGTTCATCCTTCTCCACCCTCAAAATGCGCCCTCATCCTCAGCTAGCTGGCAAATGAAAATTTTTCTAAGTCTGGAAGTTCGTCCACCTAACCCCTGCCAAATGCGCCCACTTCACAAGCATGAGATGGGAAAAGATTCTAAGTAAAAGTGTAAGTCCACCTGCCACCCCTAAATGCGCCCATCCTTCTACATGTCTCAAATGCGCTCAAGCTTAAAGGGAAGTCAAAGGGTCAAAGGCGTTGAAAAGTTGATCCTTCTACATGTGCTAAATGCGCTTATCCTTCACTACATGCTAAATGCGCCCACCTCACAAGAAGAAGTTATGGAAAAATGGCTAAGTGTTAAAGTAAATCCACCTCCCCCCTTGAAATGCGCCCATCCTCCTGCCTATATGAAATGCGCCATGCTAGAAGAGGGGTCAAAAGGGAGTCAAAGGCGTTGAAAGTTTATCCTTCTCCATGTGTGAAATGCACCCATCCTCTCATATGTGCTAAATGCGCCCAAGTTGTGGTAAAGGTAAGAGTTACCAAGGCGTTAATGTTGAACAAGGTGAAGAAAATTCCTAAGACATGGTTAAAATCCTTCACCATGGCCTAAATGCGCCAAGTCCAAGAAAGAATAAAAGAGGTTAAGTGATGAAGAAGCCTAAGGCGTTGAAAGTGTAAGTCCTCCTGCCTATGTGAAATGCGCCCAAAGTAAGGTGAATGAAAGGTGACTAAGGAAGGCGTTGAAGTTATTCCTTCTACATGTGCTAAATGCGCCAAGATGTAAGGTGAGATATAAAATAAAAAATGACTAAGGCGTAAGAATATCCTCCATGACATGCTAGATGTGCCCAAGGCATTGAAGGTAATGTGCTAAGTGTTGATGAAAAAATTTTCTTCACAGGCAAAATGATTCGAGATGAATGGGGAAAATTTTCTAAGGAAAAATTCAAATTCCTCCTTGATGCCTATATGCGCCCAAGTTGATAAAAGGATTTAAAATATTTTCCTAAGTGTTAATATTTAAAATTTCACCTTTAGAAGAAATACGCCCAAGTTGAAGGAGTGATGAATTTTTTCTGAGACATGGATGAATTGGCGAAAGAAGTCAGAGGAAGCCAGCTTCGCGAGATTGATGAAAATTTTCAAGTCAGAGCAAGAAAATACGCCCAAGGATGAAGAATTGGATTAAATTTGATGAAAAATGTTTTTTCTAAGGTTTAAAATTAAAAAATTAAATGTACCCCTTCATTGTAGACCCATGAACTCAACACGTTCTAAAGGGAATTTTCTTCTGGGTATTGAAGATCTTCGACGATGAATGGATTTTAAAGTCTTCTGCACTTCGCCAAGGCTTTCAAGATGAAGATTTTAATTGGCGCTTAAATTATGAAATTTTCTTAAGGAAAATTTAAATTTTTCTAAAGCAAAATGAATAAAATGTGTTTTCGAAGGTAAAATGCTTCAGATGATGAATTTGAAGTGGATTGCCTAGAATTTGAAGTGGAATCCCATCGCATGAGAAGATGATTTACAAGACAAGAGAACGTGATGAGCGAATGTATGCTTCAACGTTCGAGAGATGTGTAGAGATGATCAACTCTCGCTGGATGAACAAGCCCAAGCCCTCTCGCACAAAATTGCCGAAACAGATAATATCAGATGATTTGAAGCAGGAGTACTGCGACTTGATCATGATGCTTAGCAGGGTTGGAGGCTGCCGTCAAGCGTTTATCTTTGAGCCATGGATGTTTTATTACATCAACCTCGTGCTGGAAGGAAAAGAGAACATCAATTGGGCAGTGATGATCAATGATAATTTACATGAGCAGCTCCGGAGTTTGAGAAGGACAAAGACATTTTACATGGGCTCATACCTTGTTTACATGTTGGCTCGCGTGACGAAATACAGAGGAATTTCATACAAGGAGCCAATTGGTTGCGGCTCTCATCAGTTCAGAATTCATGAGGCTTGTCCACATGTGCTCCTGACGAGCACCTCCCATTACAAGCGGGTTAATGACGCCTTCACCATGCATATAACGAGATCACTTCAGCAGAGGACTCATCATAGGATCTCGAGGGAAGCTCAGGAGTTGATAGAAAGGTATGGGTGCTGGTTTATTCAGTTTCCAAGATTTTCTTACATCAGGTTGCAAGGTTTTTCTTCGTACCCATATAGATTGCCTAAGTACCCAACCAATAGAATCTTGATGTTAGAGATATCTAGGCAACTTGTTGCCTTTGATAAGATTCAGAAGAGAAAGAAGAAGGGAGGGATTGACTTCCCAATCATCATGGGTAATTCAAATGAAGTGTGTCCTTCACTTCAGGCAGCCAGGAAAGCTGAAAATGAGCTTCAATTCTTCCATCTTTCCTATCACACCAGCAAGCAGTATTACGATCCTCACCGGAATATTAGATGGATACTGTCAGAGGAGTTTATTCATAAGGAAAATATTGAGGATTACTAGGCTAATACATTAGACGATGCTGAAGTCAGGAAAAGAATGTTCTTGAGGCTACCAATAAGCATGATTAGGGAGTGTGAAATTATTCCAGTACCAGACCAGGTGGACGAGGACATGAATGTTCTCCATCCAGATTATGAGGCAGTGAGAGACATGCCACTTCCACTCCCGGATTGGTCAGAGCCAGAGATTGCTGATTTGGACACGCTTTGTATTCTAGTCATGACTTTCACCAGAGCATGGGTTGAAAGGCATGTGAGCAGATTGAAGAATAGGTCAATTCCTTTGACTTACAACTTGATGGGAGATCATAGGACGCCCACTACTAGCAGGAAGAAACAGATTACTCGAGGTCCAGAATCTCGAAGGAAGGAGCCAGTTCGGCCGGAGCCAGTTCAGCAGGAGCCTTCGAGAATTGTGATAGTCACCCACGCCACTGGAGACACGCTCTCCAAGCATACAGGAGGTTTCATTATTTGTTGATCAGAGAAATGCATTGAATCAGGGGCAGGAGTTACATGAGGAAAATCAGCCACCACGAAGAGAATCAGTTGGCCAAAGTGTTAATGCGCCTACTAGAGATGATCAGCAGGAGGAAGATGAGGAAACTGCTACTGACACACACTTCCAGCATGAGCTTGAGGCGGCTCTAGAGGATGATGCAGTTTCAGGAGATACTCAGCCATTAGAGGCCAATGAGCCTCGCCAGAATGAAATTGAAGTAGAACAAGTCCGTGAGGAGGAAGCTAGAGAGAATGGAGTAGCCTTCGGATTACTTTGTTCTGCTGATTGGTGCAATCACAAAAATCACATCAACAACTCTTTATCTTCTTCGTCCTTCATGACACGCTCTTCAAGATTATTTGTGACAATCTTGAGAAGGCTCGCGTCCGTCTCTCGACTGGTCCTACCAAGATTCGCTTTGGTGAAGGTGAAATCACCGACCTCAACCTTGTCCAGGCTCTTACCCTATGGTGGTGTAGCAACCTCTATGACAATCTTTGATTCTGGAGTCTTCTCAATGTGCACATGTTTCTTGATTTTCTTGTTTGACCTCCCCTGATAAGGGTCGCCAAACTCAGACAAATCAAGGTGATATGAAGGCTCTCGCCTCTATCTTCCCAAAGATCTCTCGAGCCAACAAGATTGAACAATATTATCAACTCGAGGGGAGACTGTCCCTGATGTATCAACCTGTGGTGGGTCAATTGTCTCTGATGCTACTCTAACTGGTATCTTCGGCTCTAAGTCTATATCAATAGGATGCGCATGTGGTTCAACTAGGAGGTGAAAGATGTGGGTCAGCCTGGATGACTGTCTCTACTAGAATCTCAGGCGCCTTTTCTACCTGTTTCTGCTTCCGTTTGCCAGTAGTCCTCGCCCTTGTGTTTTTGTTGAGTCTAACCCCTTTAGGTGGCTTCAAGATAACCTTGACCTGAGGCCTTGACCTCGAAGTAGAAGGCAATGAAGAAAAACCCACTGGCGGCTCCGTGACTGGAACTGACTTGCGCCTTTGTTTACTCTCCAAGAACTGTTTGCTGGTCTTGATAACTAATTTAGACACATCCTCAATGGAAGTGTTCTCCCTAGCATACCAATCTGGCCAGCGAAGTGGTTGCCGAGCAACTTGATCTTTGACATATGAACTGAGCAGAACCTCTCCGTCATCATCTGACAGACCCTCAACATCCTCTAACAGGTAATCAAAGAGCTGAGTAATAGTAAGTCTGCAGTAGTGACGTCGAAGAACCTCGAATTCATCCTCGCAATTAGCCCAAAAATCCTCAAGTGTTGGCTTATGTGCAATCCCTCACTCTAACCTGGCTGCATATTGACCCAAAGGATCATAGGAACGCCTCTCAAAATGGAACTTGAAATTGAATCTCTCAAGCTCATTCATCATAAACTTGCAATCCGTGGCAGTCCTGCATGTGAAAATACCTAATCCGAAAGGAAAGGAGAATGCAGATTTATGGCGACTGCGAAGAAAAGAGTGAACGTGTTGAGCTTGTCCGAGAAACTCCATGAAAAGGATCTTGTCTAACGGGTACCTTGGTAACATTAGAGGCTCTCTGACGTATCCATAGACACAAATGTATGTGAAAGTACGGAATTGGATGAACCAATCCGCCCAACTCTCCATTGCCCATTTTGCCTCTGCAAAAATCCGGATGTGCATTTCATTGTCAAGATCCCTGACTGTCTTCATGAAAAAGTGATCATTTACTGCCCTGAAATCCTCTTCAGCTTTAGAAAACTCCAACTAAGAGTAATACTCCTGAACATGTTGAACACCAAGACTCCCATTAGTCTTCAGGTGTCTAAAACTGCCTTGAGATGCAACTAAGTAGACCAAGTAAGACACCATGTGTAACTCGTGGATCTTGAGGAATCCAGTAATCTGTTGATGAAGGCAATCACTAATCAACATGGCCCAGTCAAAGTGCTCTATGCCATCAAGGATCCTGGAAATGATGTAAAAAATCCATGGTCGGAAAATATTTGCCTCCTCCTAACCTCACCGCGACCTACCATTTTAGGCATGTTAGTCTTCTGAATTTCCAACCATCTCTGAACAACTTTCCTCTGTGAACACTCTTGATCTTCATACCATATCTTCTCGCAAGCCTCAATGACCACAGTGAAATTGTCTAAACGAGGAGGGATAGCAAAGCATTTTTCCACGTCCTTCGGCTTAAGGCTGCAGATGACTCTCCCATCAGCTGATCTGATTTGTCGCGTAGACGAGTCGTAATGCTTGATGCAAGCAAAAACAAACTCAAGATCGAAAGTTGTGATGGGAATAGACCTTGCTGCCAGCAACCCGGAACGCTCAAGATTCTTCAAAACATTCCTGCTAATGCCCTCCAAAGTGCTCAGATTGATCACCGGATAGACACGACCTAAGTTTGTGTCAGTGGTTTTCACAAAGTCATGCATCAGGACCGATTTGGTCTTGTAATCTATAGGATTGAACTACATTTTGAAAATGAGGACTTTTGACTGTGAAGTTGGGTATGTTCAGACAATTTTCTGAAAAAGGCTGAAAAAGCTTAGGACAAGGCTAAAAAATAACTTGCGGCGGGAAAAAAAATTCGAAATTTTTTTGAAACGTGGGTTTTGTGCAAATTTGAATTCTAAGACAACCCAGATCAATAAAAATTCGAAAAATTGAGTTTTAGCAAGGCATGCGGAGGTTTTTTAGTCGAGAAAAGCACTGTATCTAGAGCTTGCTCGAGGCAAATTTTCTCGAGAAAATCTGGAACATGGGTTTTGTGCAGAACGGAAATCTAAGGCAACCCAGATAGCTCGATTTTGAAAAAGATGTGTTTCTGACCCACATGCAAAGGAATTCTCAAGAAAAGCACAAAGCTTTAGAATAAAAGCTATGGGGCAATTTTCTCGAAAAAATCTATGACATGGGTTTTGCTGCAGATGCTGAAATATGTGAACCCAGATGATCAAACTCTGAATATTTTTCCGTTTTCTTTGACATGTGAAGAATACCTAAGACAAGAATAGAAGAAATTAGACAGAAGATAGAAGTTTGTTTTTTTGTTTATTCTGCTTCTGTAGAAAATCGCCTATGCTTGACTGAGATTCGATGAAACCTGCATGCACTGAAAAATCTTACTCTGGAAAATTAATCTTCTAAACAATCTGGATCTGGTACTAGAAAATTGAACTTGTAGCACCTTTGAATCTTCAATTGCTCAAAAAAAATTCGCCTTTCACTAAACTCTGTATGAGAAGAATGGCGACTTTGAATGACTTAAATAAATAAAATCAAGTTCAAAATCGTCCATTCTCATGCAATAAGGCGCCACCTCAAAAAAATATTAAATTTAATTCCGATTGGTCCTCAAAATATATGACCTCATCTAATTGGGGCTTTGAAAAAGGTAACTGAATGTTCAATTTACCCTAAAAAGGGCGCCACCTTTAATTTATTCAGTTAATTCACCATGCAATTCAGTTAATTGACCATGCATGTTAAAAATAGTCCATTAAAAACAATTAAAATATTCCCCTTTAAATTGAATATTTAAATATTAAAATAATATTTAAAAATCCACCTTTAATGGATGCCCAGTCATCTTGAGTTCAAAATGTCAACCTTTGACTTTTAGGCGTTTTTCTAGACTCACTTTTAATGAAAATTTGGATTTTGAACCCTCTTCGAAGCCTCTGTTCAACCACTGACTCTGATTGACTGACATGCTCAATTGACTGGCTGATAGTTGCATTGCAAAGCAAGATGAAAACTAACTAATCACTCATTGAGACTGCAATCCAGAAAAATAAGATCTGAGGCCTCAAAAATCCAAGCGCCCTTTGCAAAAGCTGCACTTTTTCTTAGACTTAGCCATATTTTCATCATCTTCATTCTATACGAAGGTAAACTTGCCTCCCTGGTAACTTATGTTTGGCAAAACTTCAGGACTGAATAACTGGCTCACTGCAGAGCTGGTTCCATTCCGCACAACAGCTTCAAGACAACACTTCATCAAATTTCAACATTTGATAGCTCAAAATCAAGGGAGCCTCTGACAAAAGTTGCGCTTTTGATCCCAGAGATGGCCATTTTTCCAATTGGCCAAAATACCACTTAAACTCCAACTACTGGCTAACAACTCACCTTCTAATCTGGCAGAGACATGCAACGGAAAGATGGATGTAACACGAATAGGACGAACACCTGAGATCACTAGAAAAACTGAATTCAAGGCACCAAAACCTTGGGCGCCCCTGGCCTCCAGAGGCGCTTTTGCTTTTTCCTTGTTATTCTGAGCAAGATTCAACCTCTTGTTTGACCTCTGACTTAGGCAGTTCAGCAACTCAGATTCACCCACTGACGGATGTGTTGCGAAGCCTGATCAAATGTGAGACAAACATCCTAGGTGTCGTTTGGCCAAAAACCTTCATCTGACCCCTCAAAAAGATGGGCACCCTTTGCAAAAGCTGCGCTTTTCCTTCCAGTCATTTTTTCATCCTCGTTTCTCGTTGAATTCCCTGTATCAGGTGCTAGACATATCTTTTAGGCTGGCTGGATAGCTCATTGCAAAGCTGACAGTATTCCTAACAAGTCTTCTTAGGAGTGACAAGTCTCAAAACTGACATCTGGGCCTCTAAAATCTAGGGCGCCCCTGACCTCCAGGGGCTTTGGTGCTCCAGAGTTCAAAAAAAATTTGATGATTTTCATCCCGGAAATTTTGATGATTTTCATCCCGGAGAAAAATCTCCTTCGAGACGAAGCATTATTTAGCACTTATCTCACCATAGATTCTCCATTTGAGCGTTTTAGGCTTAAATTTCAACACCTAGCCTCTGGCCATCTACCACTGACGACTCCAGAAATTCTATTTCTCCATCTGAAAAAGTGAAAACTACCCACCAGACTTAAATTGAGTTTTAACTGAATCTAACTTCACCATTGTGATCATGAAGCAAAATAAGCCAATCAAAACAATTTTTAGTCAATTCTAACAAGTTTCTATTTTTAGGGTTTCGGACCCTGAAATAGGGGCTTGAAAAACCCTAATTTTCAATTTTTCCAAATTTTACTAGTATCTTCCAGACATCAAATTGACACAGTCCATACTTGATTTTCCCAAAAAACAGTGTTTTGACATCATTTTAACAAGGTTTAGACTCTTTTAAGCAAAATGCCTTAATGAAGCAAAAAATTTGGTTTGGGTACAACAATGTGCTCAAACATACTCCAATTGTGCTCACAACCTACAACATTGTATGGTTGGCTCAACACTTGAACTGCAATCCTTTGAAGATTTGGTACCTTGGCACCAAATCTCTCCCACCATGCATCTATGATGAGAAAAAGAAAAAAATCAATCTCGTTATCCAACTTTAAGATTCAATATTTAATAGTAATATAAAAATAGGAAGTGTTAATTTTTAAACTAGTATTATGCCCTTAATAAATTTTGACCTAACTGCAATGTCAACAAAGTAGCCTTGCATATATCTCATGCAAAATGATCTCCTTGTACAAGTCTGAAAATCTTAATCTCGTGACTATTTGTGCTCCAACACGAGAATCAAACATCCGCTCAATGACTGTGTAGAGCCCACTCAAAACCTCCTCATCCGCCTTGAAATTAGGACGGCATAGGAATGTCGGATTGAGAAAATATGCAGTTGCATATAGGGGCTTGTGAAGTTAGAGGTGCCATCGTCTATCAATGATCTCCCAAATGGGGTTATACTTATCATCAACTCCCCCATAAATGGATCTAATGGCCTCTTTGGCCCTACCCATGCCCTCATATATGTAGCCCATTGCGGGCTTCTCCCCATCATCAACTCGTAGGAGAACCACTAAAGACTCTGTGAACTGCAATGATTGTGAAACATTAGCATAAGTAAGAGTCAACAAAAATAAACAAATAAAATAAAAATAAGAATGAAAATATAACGTACAATTAGTAAACTAATTACTAATTACATTTACCTTTACGATCTCCGTAGTAGGTACCCAAAAGCCTTGCTCATCAAAAATCCAATTTGTCACATCTTCCCCTACAATGGTCTTAGCATATGATGAGGAAGTCCACTCTTCACTAACTATTATCATAATGAAGTATCTTCCCAAAAGATAATCTCATGGTTTCTGAAATCATATGTTCAATAAGATACATCGAATCCAAACTCCACATGATATTAAATTCCCTACATTCCTTGTGTCCCGCCATTGAGATAACAATTAGTGATGTCTTTGTGATGCAAGGAATGGTAGCAAGAATTTTTAGTACAGACTTTTCAACATAGTGCTTTTGTAGTCTACTCTTTTGAACATCACCATTGGATAAAAACTCTGATTTACTTCTTGGTTTACAGTTATTTGGAAATGAGGAACCTTTGCTGTCACCTATTTTTTGGACTAGAGTGTCTCCATATCTTATAGAACCTCTTCTAGCATTAAGGAAAACTGAGAGATCACTGGAAACAAACATGGAGCTAAAAAGTGAGTAATCCTTTGAACTTGACTGAAATGTATTTTACTGACCACTCTCTATATTAAGATTATAGATGTCATGTTCTCCATTTGTAACAGTTGCAGCCTTGACCCCTACAAACCCTGATAGAGAAACACTTTCAGGGAACTTAATGACAATATTTTGAGCATAATTATCCTGGCTCTGCTCAAAATATTCTATTGTACCAAACACATCTGCAGCCATTGTAACGTAAGGGATCCCAAAATTTGTCAAAATACAGTTCACTTCCTCTTCTATCTTTTCCTGCATAGGAGGACGGTTACAATTGTTGCAAGCACCTCCCTTTGATTGATGCCAATCCAAATATAGCCCATCACTTGCAGATGCAGGATGTTGATTGTGTTGATTACAAAGTATTTTAATAATTGTGAGGGATAACAAACCTTTATCATCAACAAAAGCAGGTGGTGTTCATGAATTAAATGTGTTGTCAGTTAAGTTTAGCTCAAGTACAAAAAGTTCACCAAAACAACTCTTTGATTTTACATATGAATCAGTTGATTCTTCAAAAGTAACCTGTATTGAGTCCATGAAATCTTTGAGAAATTCAAAGGTTTCTACATTTTTTTCATCAAGTAGTTCCAGCACCTCAAAAGATCTGTATTTATGGTGCAATAGAAAACTCCTTTCATGGCAATTTTATATTTCTCGGAGCTTATAGGGTGTGCAGCTGAAATCTCTGTTTTATGCTGTATTCCCTTGTATGTAGGAGAAAATTTCAGATGTTCAGAAATATGATTCAAAGAATGTTCTCTATAGAAATAACCAGTGTTACCCCAAGTTTCCAAGATGGGGATGGCGGGGGATGATGGGACGAGTTCCCAAGTTTCTGGATTTTGAGGCCAAATTTGGGGACGACGGGGGACAGCTATACAAAATATAGGGAAATTTTAAATATTTATATGAAAACATGGATAAGGCATGCATAATATACATTATAGAACCTTAACATATAACATTTGTGTTCAACATTATTTGTCAATACTCAATACGCATTCAAAATTCAAAATTAACATACATGAATCATGAAACATCCTACAAGTTATAATTTATAAACTTATATCAAAATGCCCAAAGGCTACATTGCTGCCATATAGTTTTAAAGTATGATATGAAAATCAAAATACAATAAACAAAGACCAATAGCACTGTTGCCCCTAATCCGCAAGATCTCCCATAACCGCATCAAAATCAGAGTCATCCTCTAAATCACTGTCACTGCCACTGCGATGGTCCACCTCAGCCTCAACCAACGCAACCCCAGCCAAACCCTCAGCTGTCTCCTCCAACTACTTGGGCCACGTCCTCGAGATCAATATCCCACCATAGAGCTAGAGTCTGTCGATACTCTGGAGTTTTCCAATCCTGAAGCCGAAGAGCACTATGAACGGCCACTAGCTTCTCTGCTCGTCTAGAGGTAAGTCTATTCCTCTTGAAGGGGTGGATAAAGCTATATGTGGACCAATTCCTCTCTACAGCAGAGGAACTGGAAACCTGTGCAAGAAGGGGAGTAGCAAGTTTCTTCAACTGCAGTCTATCCCTCCCATGTCATGTCCACCATCCAATAGGGTCCATTTGAGCTAATATAGCTCTATCCAACCTCGCCTATGGTTTACTCAAATTTGGGCCACGAAGATTTGCAAAGTCTAAGAATTATGTCCGAAGTAGTGAAGCATGCTCTACTAAATACATCTTATCAATGGCCCGTGTGAACCCATCTAAAACCTCAGGGTCATCGCATGGAGGCACCCTACCATCCCTTGGTGCATATGATTTGGGATTTAGAGCAAAGACAACCATATGAAGCAGGGTGTTCATTTTATTCCACCTCCGCGTCACAATGGGCCTAATGTGTTGCTCATGTAAATCCGAAGTGGGATCCTTTGCCAAAATTGTTTGCTTCATCTTCCCAAGCATACTGTCAAATGTATCATATATCTCTCCGAGACTAGGACAGTCTATATCAGCATATCAGATGACATCTACAATAGGTGAGATGAAGGAGCAAATATATCTGCAAAATACAAACAAAAAGTTCAAATAATTAATTGACAAGTTAATTGACATGCTAGAAACTTCAAAAGTTGGAACATTTGTAATGTCCCCATTTTAGCTCTACACTCTTCAATGGGATTTAGCCTATTTTCGGAAACCCCTAGGCTAAGCAAAAATGGAAATTACAAGTTAATTGACATGCTAGAAACTTCAAAAGTTGGAACATTTGTAATGTCCCCATTTTAGCTCTACACTCTTCAATGGGATTTAGCCTATTTTCGGAAACCCCTAGGCTAAGCAGAAATGGAAATTAGGGTTTCCACTTTTATAGGAGGTTTTAAAGGTTTGCATGTGAGAGTTTTTGATGCATGTCTAGTGGTGCTTTTTGGGATTTTGGAGAGCAGAGCACTCGACCACACCACCACCTATTGATTGGTACTGGGTGAGAAAGCCCCCATTATAGAGAGGGGGGGCTCCGACGCATCCAACGAAGCCAAGCACTCCATTCCCTTCCCTCTGCATTGGCGAGTAGAGTGCCACAATCCCATTCATCATTTTGTATATACATAGGCCAAAAGCCCATAGCACTAGTGACATCTCCGGCATAAATGCAAGGAAGGTGTATAGCTAATACGAGATCTTGCAGAACGGGATTTGATTCTACAAGCGATTTAGTACGAACGAATGAATTCCGAACAAGAGGATTGGAACTCGCCGATGGGGAAAGAGGGGAGCTTTAGGATAAGGTAACATGCATGTTGAGAAAATGAAATGCATTTCTCTTTGGTTCCTTGCATG